>CM034354.1:3415011-3584939 GCA_019925275.1 Mytilus edulis
CTTTCGCGTAATTACGACGATAATTACCTCTTAATTACGAGATAAAAAAATCTAAACTCGTTTTTACGCGATAGTTTTCTCGTAATTACGCGATGATTATGTCGTAATTACGAGCGAGACAAAAACAGATTATCTAGTAATTACGCGATAGTTTTCTCGTAATTACGCGATAATTATCTCGTAATTACGCGAAAGTTTTTTTTTTTCTCGTAATTACGAGATAAATATTTTTTCGTGTGACCCTAATAGGCTTTCGTACAATGTAGCTTATAAATGTACAATGAAATTGTAAAGGCGATGAATTCCATATTTTATTTGTTTGTAAAACAAAATAATATCCCAAACAAAAAAAATGAGGAACAAATCATGATAATAAATGATAAACAAATCGTATGATTTCTTTGTGATTTGAAAGTGATAAAATTTCACATGCAAATGAGCTAACAAATCACAATAACATATCACGAACAAATTGCTTACAATTCATAAGCAAATCATAAACAAATTGTCAAGAAATTGTTTTGAAATCATTAACAAATCAGAGGTAATTGCTTTCCTACTTCAAGCAAATCACAAACAAATTGTTTTCAAATCGTAAAGAAATTGTAAAGAAATTGCTAACAAATCTTTAACAAATCAGAAGTAAATTATATTCCTACCTCAAGCAAATCATAAACAAATTGTTTTCAAATTATTAAGAAATTATAAACAAATTGTTATCAAATCTTAAACAAATCAGAAGTAAATCATAAGCAAATCGTAACTTGATAAATTGGAATCAATCAAAAATTCACAGATTAAATCATTTACATCCAGATCAAAAATATGCTCTGCACCTGAAACCACTAAACTTTTACCTTAAATAGCTACTCATCTAATTGTAAAAAGGAATACTATCTTAGGTTGCGATGAGGGACGAATTGTTCACTTTGTGTGTAAGTTTCTCTTACTTCTCTCCCGAATTTGACTTAAACGAAATTTGAAAAAAAAACATGGGCAACCACGTGCACTTAGCAGAATGGTGTCGAATAGATGATGGCTCTTAGTCTTGTTCCAATTCTGCTATATTGTAATATAACTTTGCCCATTTTGCCCGGGACATGGTCAGTAAACATCATGCACAATTAAAACATTAAACTTGCCAGTGTATTATGTCTGCTGTCTCTGGAAGCCAGTCTTTAAATAAATGTTTCGATCTGTTTACACATCTTACACATTTTTATTTTGAAAATTAATCCTTACAGACCTTACAGTACAAAATTATCATGATGATAATGAGATACTGAAATGCACAGTTTCTAAATTTTAAAAGTTAACATTTGAATAGTATTAGTTGAATATGTGAAATTATAAATATAGAGATTCCTTACCACCGTTATCTTTCATAAACTGAATAAAACTCCTCATCTTGCACCTTCTTTGTTCAGTTAATATAGAACAGTATTTGAAATTTGAATTTGACCTCAACCGGAAGTTAGAGAGATAGATAAACAAAGAAAATTGAAATGCATTAACATTTTATTCATTATAGCAAATCATCAATGAATCACACCATTCTAGCTAGCAAAGTTAACAAATCATTTTCAAATCATTTCATATGATATTCTAAGTTAACAAATCATAACGAAATCACACCATTCTAGCTTACAAAGTTAACAAATCTCTTTCAAATCATTTCATAAGATATTCTAAGTAAGGGAACATATATTTATTCTAGTGAGCTTCCCCCAAGCATGCTCGGGGGATGCCTGGAGCCTTTTAGAGAAGCTTCTTCCATTAAGAAGCAATCAAAATCCAATAAATGTCAATCAAAAAGCAAATCAACTGTGAGTTTACTATTAAGAGCTTTTATAAGAGCTTTTATAAGCTCATAAAAAAGCTTGTTATTTATAGTATTAAGTAAACATAAGCTGCATATGAATTGTTTTGAAATTGCAAATGTTCATTTTTACAAAGAATATTTTATGATTCGTACACTCCAAAATGTAATGCTAGTGCACAATCAAGTTATATTTATTACAAAAACAAAGATTTGATAACTAATTCAATAAGTTTAAAATGCGCTTTTATTGTTACATGCAAGTAGAATTTTTTTATAATAGTTTTTATATTCTTTAATCATTTCATGTATATATATACCATTTAATAATGTTTTGATTAGTTATGAAGTAGCAGCTGATTTTACATTTAACACATCTAAACCACATAAGCAATAAAAGTAATTCATCAACTAGCTGCGATGCATACAGGATTGAACTTTGCTTGACCGCAGTAAATGATAGATACAATTTAAGTAAACTGTTTACCTAGACATGTATTAATTCATGTCAAAAATTAGCAGACGATGATTTGATCAAAGATCACAACAGGATAAATTTGTAAAAGTTACTTGCAATTAAAAATAGTGTGCAAACGATCTCTACTCTATTTAATACTAATTAAAAGATTGTTATAGTTCTAACAATTTAACTTAACATATGGCCTTCTCGACAATCATACATATAAATAAATAATCATATTAGAATGGAATTAAATTAGGGAAAATGCTAGAAAAAAAATTGTTTGATAACGAAATATTTTAAACATTTCTTATAAGTAGATAATGAAGAAGAAGCAAATACAAATGTAAACTGCAGTATGTGAATTTGATAGAGAGTAGACGTCACCCATAAAAAACAAAATAAACAGCTGCGCCAAGAGCGCATGATACGCTCGTAGTCTTGTGAAAAACCGTAATAAATGTTTTTGGCATAACACGGGGTTGTACAAGATGTCATGCTTAATATATCCAGACTCATTCCTTATTCCAGCTCAATAGGAAGTTTTAAAATATAAGATGTATATGGAAACCAGTCGCAACATAAACGTGTTAAGTTTTAAGCAATAGAGATACGGCACGAAATTTGAAAAAAAACACCCCCTTTTTTACCAAAAAAAATTATGACATACATTAATCCTTTAAATTTGTAGCCAGGACTCATTAAACAGGTATACCCCGGGGTCAATGTGATTATGATATTGTGTATATAACAAGAGTCTTATGATAACATGCCACTTTGTTAATTAGCTTAATTTATACAAAGTTTGAAGGAAATCGATATTGAACAAAGATTGTACAGTAAGTTCACAAATTTTTGGTCAAAACATTTTTACGATTTCCAAGCGGGGTGGTTTTCCCGAACCCCCCCCCTAAACCCCCCTAAATCCGCTAGTAATTTTAATTGGCCTAACAGAGAAAAATATTTGGTAAAAATTTACATAAATTTACCAAATTAATGAAAATTGTTAAAACTTGACTATAAAGGGCAATAAATCCTTAAGGGGTCAATTGACAATTTAGGTCATGTTGACTTATTTGTAGATCTTACTTTGATGAACATTATCGCTGTTTACAGTTTATCGCTATCTATAATAGCATTCAAGATAATAACCAAAAACAGCAAAATTTCTTTAAAAATTACCAATTGGAGGGCAGCAACCCAACAACAATTTAACTCCTTGTCAGATTTCCTCTAAATGATTTGGTTTCAGAGTTATAAGCAAAAAACTACATTTTACCTATCTACAATCTTACTTTGATGAACATTATTGCTATTTACAGTTTATCTCTATCTATAATAATATTCAAGATAATAATTTGTAGATCTTACTTTGATGAACATTATCGCTGTTTAGTTTATCGCTATCTATAATAGTATTCAAGATAATAACCAAAAACAGCAAAATTTCTTTAAAAATTACCAATTGGAGGGCAGCAACCCAATAACAATTAAACTTCTTGTCAGATTTCCTCTAAATGATTTGGTTTCAGAGTTATAAGCAAAAAACTACATTTTACCCCTGTTCTATTTTTAGCCGTGATGGCCATCTTGGTTGGTTGACAGGGTCACGCCACACATTTTTTAAACTAGATACCCCAAAGATGATTGTGGCCAACTTTGAATTAATTTGGCCCAGTAGTTTCAGAGGAGAAGATTTTTGTAAAAGGTAACTAAGATTTACGAAAAATGGTTAAAAATTGACTATAAAGGGCAATAACTCCTAAAGGGGTCAACTGATCATTTCGGTCATGTCGACTTATTTGTAAATCTTACTGTGATGAACATTATTGCTGTTTACAGTTTATCTCTATCTATAAAAATATTCAAGATAATAACCAAAAACGGAAAAATTTCCTCAAAATTACCAATTCAGGGGCAGCAACCCAACAATGGGTTGACAGATTCATCTGAAAATTTCAGGGCAGATAGATCTTGACCTAAAAAACATTTTTACCCCTCATCAGATTTCCTCTTAATGCTTTGGTTTTTGAGTTATAAGCCGAAAACTGCATTTTACCCCTTTGTTTTTTTTTTAGCCGTGGCGGCCATCTTGGTTTGTTGACCGGGTCACGCCACACATTTTTTAAACAAGATACCCCAAAGATGATTGTGGCCAAGTTTGGATTAATTTGGCCCAGGAGTTTCAGAGGAGAAGATTTTTGTAAAAGATTACTTAGATTTATGAAAAATGGTTAAAAATTGACTATAAAGGGCAATAACTCCTAAAGGGGTCAATTGACCATTTCCGTCATGTTGACTTATTTGTAAATATAACTTTGCCGAACATTATTGCTGTTTACAGTTTATCTCTATCTATAATAATATTCAAGATAATAACCAAAAACGGCAAAATTTCCTCAAAATTACCAATTTAGGGGCAGCAACCCAACAATGGGTTGACCGATTATCTGAAAATTTCAGGGCAGATAGATCTTGACCTGAAAAACATTTTTATCCCTCATCAGATTTCCTCTTAATGCTTTGGTTTTTGAGTTATAAGCCAAAAACTGCATTTTACCCCTTTGTTTTTTTTAGCCGTGGCGGCCATCTTGGTTGGTTGACCGGGTCACGCCACACATTTTTTAAACTAGATATCCCAAAGATGATTGTGGCCAAGTTTGGATTAATTTGGCCCAGGAGTTTGAGAGGAGAAGATTTTTGTAAAAGATTACTTAGATTTATGAAAAATGGTTAAAAATTGACTATAAAGGGCAATAACTCCTAAAGGGGTCAACTGACCATTTCCGTCATGTTGACTTATTTGTAAATCTAACTTTGCCGAACATTATTGCTGTTTACAGTTTATCTCTATCTATAATAATATTCAAGATAATAACCAAAAACAGCAAAATTTCCTCAAAATTACCAATTCAGGGGCAGCAACCCAACAACAGGTTGTCCGATTCATCTGAAAATTTCAGGGCAGATAGATCTTGACCTGATAAACATTTTTACCCCATGTCAGATTTCCTCTAAATGCTTTGGTTTTAAAGATATAAGCCAAATTATACATTTTACCCCTGTGTTCTATTTTTAGCCATGGCGGCCATCTTGGTTTGATGGCCAGGTCATCAAACACATTTTTTAAACTAGATACCCCAAGGATGATTGTGGCCAAGTAGTTTCAGAGGAGAAGATTTTTGTAAAAGTTTACGGACGACGGACGCCAAGTGATGAGAAAAGCTCACCTGACCTTTCAGGTCAGGTGAGCTAATCAAAGAGCTGAAAGCTCTGAGGAAAAATGACGCCACTGCCTCTAATATTGGGATATTTTTTATGCAAGTCTTGATTTCCACATACCGTTATAAGTTTAACATTGCAACATGTCTCGTAAGCATATATTTAATATTCGTATATATGTGTGTGTGAAGTGAAGATGACAACTGACTGTTTTTTTTTTAATACCGTGAAATGAACAGATCAAGAGTCAAGACTACCTGAATGATCTACAGTATCCAATGACTACTGGCTGGTTTTTTTTTGTACAAATAAATAGGTCAAGATTACCTGAATGATCTACAGTATCCAATGACTACTGGCTGTTTTTTTTTTTGTTACAAATAAATAGGTGATCAAGAATACTGGAATGATCTACAATATCCAATGATTACTAGCTGTTCTTTTGTACTAATAAAAAGGTCAAGACTATTTAAATGATCTACAATATCCAATGGCTACTGGCTGTTCTTTTGTACATACTAAATAAAGACTACCTGAATGATCTAAAGTACTCTAAGTAATGTGTAATTCTTTTCTTGCAATTACATTTTTCTAAATCAAGAATACAGACTACTATAAAAAAGAAGATGTGGTATGATTGCTAATGAGACAACTATCCACAAAAGACCAAAATGACACAAACATTAACAACTGTAGGTCACCATACGGCCTTCAACAATGAACAAAGCCCATTATCCATACATCATAGTCAGCTATAAAAGGTCCCGAAAAGACAATGTAAAACAACTCAAACGAGAAAAATTAATGGCCTTATTTATGTACAAAAATGAACGAAAAACAAATATGTAACACATAAAGAAACGACAACCACTGAATTACAGGCTCCTGACTTGGGACAGTGGTATAACAGTACAACATAAGAACGAACTATAAAAATCAGTTGAAAAAGGCTTAACTCATCAGACGGACAAAAATACAAGTGGACTTGTATCCTTTCAAACCAAATGATTATGAAGAGCCTGTTGTAACAAGCTCTTATACCCCACTAGACCTATAACATATGACTTCGCATTCTTATTCAATTTTTAACGTTTTCATACTGATATTTTCATTATTTTTTTTTATTTTAAATGCGAAGTGTGACACATTGATAGTAATTTTTTGTTATCAGAACAGTAAACAGAAATAGTAAATAATGCTCCCGAGGTCATATGATATAGGATTAATTACCCACATACTCATTAAATACGTTACTAGTGACATAGTTATTTCTGTTACTTGAAGCAAATCCTATTTCTGTAGATTTATACAATAGCATGATATTGTTATACTTGTTTTATTTCACCTTGAAGATTTAATTTAGACAAATAGGAATACTCCTTTGATTTTTTATTTCATGTCAGTCAGGTCCCTTTATATGAAACTTGAAACCACTTGTCTGTCATATTGATATTTTATAACAACTCTGTTCAATTTGATATTCATTCTAACCATATATTATAGTAAGCTAATTTTAATTTACACTAATCCACAATCTTTCACGCAAATTTCTGTCTCCATTTAAGTTTATGCTTTTGAACCATGGTATTAAACACAATTCCAATTGTTTGCATGATTCTAGTTATTAAATCGGTAGAAGAGATGAAGCTAGCAGATCAGGGTTTATTTTCTTGCGTAAGAATATTAGATGCTTGTTGAAATTTCCAATTTTGAATTATGCACACAAAGATGGACCTTTAACAGGTTGGGAACAACACTCCAAATGAGGGGTAACCTTATTGGAAGAACATTACAACCCACTGTAAAAAATGAGCACATTTTTATTCATATTATTTGATGAAACTTTCCCCCAAGAACTATGCATCTATTAAGTACCAAATTGTCAAAATATGTCAAAAGAATTTTCTGTTGTTTCTAAACTTATATCTTTTTTATTAATTTGACCCCTCATTTAGAAAAGTTGTTCCAAATATAAGAATAAAAATCTTAAAAATGTTCTTTCATTCATTTTAACAGTAAAATGACCCCTTGTTTTAGGAACAGTCCCTTTTTAAGGGACACCACTCATAATGGCTGGGGGGGGGGGGGGGGGGGGGGGGTGTCCCCACCCGAATACAAAAATAAAATATGTTACAACCATTATTATGTCAATAAATTAGTGACAAAAAATAGTATTTACTATCTTTATCATGTTTATGGTAGTACAGTAGACTCCGGACAATCTGATGTCAGCTAAAAATATCCGATTACCCGATATATTCAATTAGACGATGAATGTATATTCAATGAATATTCTACAATTATAAGTAGATCTATTGCTTAATATGTGAAAGGGCTGGAGGATTGATGGAGTGATTTTTATCAGTTACATCACCACGATGTTTGCGAGAAAAATTATCAGCTGATTATGTAGCTAATGATTAAATTTGTTCATTTGCAGTTTTTAAATCCTATATTTATTAAAATCAATTAAATGTCCTTCAATATTTATGTAAATTATTATCTTCCATCCATAGTTTGTCTTTACTTGTTTAGTAAACACATTATTTACATTTTCACACAGGTAAACTAATTTGGCTATAAATAGATCAAAGCATGTCTGAGTAGAATCTCTAATCTAAAATCGTAATTGTTATAATTTTATTTCTTTTAAAAATAATCAAATTTATATTTATGAAAATAATCATGATTGATAAAATAGTATTGCATAAAGTTTACGCTTTCAGAGACTATATATGTTTAGGTAGCCTCACATATTTGTAAACAAACCAATATGTCCGCCACACGTGATTACCTTTGCACATGTGAAAAAAATATTTCTGACAAAAGTCAGATTTCTCTTGTCAAAAGGGATTTATATTTATATTGCAATAAATTATTCAGAAGGAGGTACATTCAGTTTCAATTATATTTCTTATTCTATGAGCATTTAGAGTTTTATCAAATTCTCCCAACAGTAACGTACTGCTCTTGTCAACTGAGTCTTGAATAATTTTATAAATAGATTCAAACCATTTGAAGTAGAAAGGCATCTAATTCACATGACAAGGAAAACAATGAATAAAGAAACCAATTTAATAAGAAATAGATCCTTTTTATTTATTATCTTGTCTGCAAGATTGCAAATTCGTAACTTCAAGGGCGAACTTGTAAACAGGGCGAGTTGTCCCGATACCAAATTCACGCATGCGTACTTCAAATATCTACTGTAAAATCTCTGGTTACAAGTAAACAAATAACGTTCATGGATTTCATGTGGATAAGATGAAATCTATTAATTTACATAAATAAAAAGGTCATATTTACGACAGTTATTGTTTTTCAATCCTAATTTACAAATTAAATGATTCAGATGCTTAATCATGTGTAAAAATCGGTGTCAGGAATCTTTTAAGTTGTTATGAAATTGTAATACACAGAAACGAATGCGGCATACGGAGGCTCAATGAGTTTAAAGTCGGTCCCATAGGTCTTCAGAAGACTTGACGTCTTCTTCCCCCAAAAGGATGTCCAAAGAGAACCATAACTGCAGAGAAATTCAAAGAATACCACGCAACAATTATTGTGGAAAACAATGGAAAAGCAAGTAAAGAATAACTCTTACTGTGAGTTTATTGACATTCCACTAAGTAAAACACCGTACATTATGCAAACTCATCTTTTGTAAGACAGTGATCGCGCCGAATCAGCTATGACGACACTGTTGTGCACGCATCAAACGTAGAGAGCTTCAAATCTGTTCTCCCGCCCCGCCAATAAATCGGCGGCGCTCTATCAAACCGTTGTATTAAAGCCAGCATCTATATCGACAATTTATTCACATGTCATACAGGTACAGTCTGTTACAGACTCTACGGGTGTAACTTTGTAAACAAAGATTGAATCGGCTTTCCGTACTTCGATCTGTCTTATAACCAGTAGAAAGTGGACCAACACGGACAATTATTATATTTTCTTATAAAAAAGGCAGTTGTTTGTAAAACGAAAAGACTATCAAGTATTCCCCGATTAATTATATATCTTTAATGTTTTAAAAATGTATTAGTTTTACTTCACATAATCAATAAAGTTATAAAAATAGATTTATGAGTATCATAACTACATTGGTTGGTACACTTCGATCTTTTTGGTAATAAGAAGGACCGGAGGTATTTAAGCTGGTTCCCGGTTGATTATATTACTACACATGATAATACAAGCTGATTCCAGTTTGTATGTAAAATAGTAAATACGAAACCAAGTGCGGTAGGCGGAGAAATGTAATTGGGAAGAAAATATACGAAACCAAGCGCGGAAGGCAGAGAAATGTAATGGAAGTTCAGGTTAGCAGTATTGGAACAAGACGCCGAAAGCGTCATTTTCCAAAAATGGTAAAATTTGTCATTTATGGACAATAACTCCTACAAGAATATGTCTAACAGTTTTGATGTATATGTACAATTGGTAGAGCTCATCATTCTGAACATTTTTGTTCCTTTCAGATTTTCTCTATTTATAACATTTTAAACAAGAATGTGTCCCCAGTACACTAATGCTATGCCAGACTCGCCCGACTCATACAGTTGACCGACCGGACAAGCAACTTTTTGTGTCTTTGTTCACCGTGGACAAGTGAAACCAGATGCTCCGCAGGGCGCAGCTTTATACGACCGCAGAGGTTGAACCCTGAATGGTTGGGGCAAGTATGGACACAACATTCAAGCTGGATTCAGGTCTAAATTTGGATTGTGATGAAATAGTTGACACAGCATAGGTTTCTGACACAGAATGAATGTGGTCTAATGAACTTAAAATATTTTTTTTGCCTTTGAGCAATTATATTAATCCTCTCAAAAAAATGCTTGAAGAAATTTTCTTTTTATTTATGAAATCTGAAATGAAAAAAAATTTACCCACCCCCTTTTTTTCACATCCCCCTTTCTCTTTTTCTAAAACTGATCTCAATTCAAATTTCTAATGGAGTTTGCAACATTAACTACTCATTTAAATACATCATAAAATATTAAAATGTAAAATAAAATGCTTGTTATCACTGAATGGTAAAGATTGTTTTAATTTATCAGTTGCTAGTAAAAGTTAATATTAATTGTATATTGTATAAAGCAATAATTTAAGTTGATTCAACTACTATTCTGGACAAAGAAAGATAACTCCAATTGAAAATTTCTTGCTATTGCACAATATTGTGCAATTAGATATTTCTTGCTATTGCACAATACTGTGCAATTGAAGATTTCTTGCTATTGCGCAATACTGTGCAATTGAAAATGTCTTGCTACTGCACAATACTGTGCAATTGAAGATTTCTTGCTATTGCTGAATACTGTGCAATTGAAAATTTCTTGCCATTGCACAATACTTAAAATAATAATTTTGGATCCTGATTTGAACCAACTTGAAAACTGGGCTCATAATCAAAAATCTAGGTGCATGTTTAGATTCAGCTTATCAAAAAAGCCCAAGAATTCAATTTAAAAAAAAAAAATCAAACTTAGTTTAATTTTGGACCCTTTGGACTTTAATGTAGACCAATTTGAAAACGGGACCAAAAATTAAGAATCTACATACACAGTAAGATTGGCATATCAAAGAACCCCAATTATTCAATTTTTGATGAAATCAAACAAAGTTTAATGTTGGACCCCGATTTGAACCAACTTGACCCGGCCACGATTTAATAATTCGTGGCCACGACTTACTAATTCGTGGCTCCATGAAACCAAATGCATATATTTGTATAGAGATGTATATATGCGAGTATTGGCAGTAATGGCTATGTTGTGTGTGTGTCCGGGGGGGGGAGTTGGGGGTTCAGATCATCGTTTCTATAATTCTATATCTTTTATTTTTTATCAATAATCAAAAATCTAAGTACATTTTTAGATTCAGCATATCAAAGAACCCCAAGGATTCAATTTTTGTTAAAATCAAACTAAAGTTTAATTTTGGACCCTTAGGGCCTTTAATGTAGACCAATTTGAAAACGGGACCAAAAATTAAGAATCTACATACACAGTTAGATTCAGCAAATCAAAGAACCCCAATTATTCAATTTTTGATGAAATCAAACAAAGTTTAATGTTGGACCCCGATTTGAACCAACTTGAAAACTGGGCCAATAATCAAAAATCAAAGTACATTTTTAGATTCAGCCCTTTTTGGCCCTTCATTCCTAAAATGTTGGGACCAAAACTCCCAAAATCAATCCCAACCTTCCTGTTATGGTCATTAACCTGGTGTTAAAATTTCATAGATTTCTATTCACTTTTACTTAAGTTAGAGTGCGAAAACTAAAAGTATTCGGACGACGACGCAAGACGACGACGACGCAGACGACGACGCCAACGTGATAGCAATATATACGACGAAAAATTCGATTTTTTGCGGTCATATAAAAATGATGCTTGACGTTGTTGATTTATATAATCATAAAGAAAAGTCCCCAAAATCCATTCACAAAAGTAGAAAAAATATCAAATAACAAGTAAAACTCAATCATGATCAAGACAGATTGGTTATCAAACAAAAAATAGGTATGGGGATCCGGGTTTCATTCATATTCTGTGATATTTTTCCATTGATTCGGGATTGTTGATCAGGTTATCAGGTTATAGCAACGGTACACCAGATATGGTAATTATTAATTTCAAAGACTTATTTCTCAAGAATGAAAACTAAATGACCGGTCGAGATGTATTTAAGCATCTTAAGATATGTCATCGCCCGGAAGTCAAGAATCGGAAATCAGAAACGGCAAAGCACAAATATCTTGAAAATCAAAGAGCAGAATGCTCTGAGGAATATGATTGCCATAGTTTTCATTGACACATGTATAGCAATTCTGCCAACTTTTCATTAAGCAAATGCGTGGGATTCGGCCAATATTGAAAAGATCTAAGAGAGAAAAAAAAATATATTTAAGGATACTGCCGCAAAAAAGCATGAACACGACTCACACATTTGTTGCAGCCCTGGTACAGCTGGATAGTATTATTTTCAAAACTAATTCAACTGCACGTACATGCAAAATGTAGTAATCTGAATAGTCACTCAACTTTAAAAATAGCCAATTCCAGATACAAGTGTATAAGCAATGTACTTATTGTGTTTTATTTTTGTATTATCAATTCCAAGTTTACTTTCCACAGCCATACAGCAGTCATTGCAAGTGAGAGAAGGTATTTCACTTCGTTACAATCTTACCACCGTTAATTCTAGGAGAAATCCCATTTCTAACTCTTTAAATACTTATTTCCTTTGGGTCCGTAGGCATGACTCCTTTCCGTACACACTCCTCAGTTTAAATCGAGATCGTTCTTAATATAATCATGATAATACGACGTTTATCGACATCTTACTTGTAAGTTAATTTTTCTTGATGAGTCGTATTGTATTTCGACTTTCGATTTTGATGGAAAATACTTCCGGAAGGGAGACAACTCGAAACGATAATATGGAAGACTCCATTTCGGCTGAAGGGGAGTTATAGGTAAACACTATATTTATTTTAATGTAAATGATGCATATGATTTAATATTATGCAACAATAATAACCCTCAATAGCAGACAGACATAGAAAGAATCCCATGAGTTTCAAATTAATCAATGAAGCGGGGAATCCAGAGCAACCACTCAATCTGATACCCCTTGAAATCAAGAAAACTATACGCATGCGCATTAATACATAAACACACCCGCGACTTGCGACTTGGAACAAGAACGTTTATTAAATGATATGATGAATGGTTCTCCATTTCTTTATCATGTTTATGAGAGTACAGTATCAAATATCAGTTTCATAACGATAAAATATGGAAAAACTCCACTTCAGTTCTTATATGACATTATTTATTGGAATTCAGAAGACTCTCCCATTTATCAAAACTGGGAATTCGCTCTGACATGTTTCTTAATTTATAAAAACACTAAATATAAATACTGCTTAATTTTCCATGTTCCGAACTAAAATCTAAGAAATGATGACAAAAGAGCATAACAAACATATTGTTAGAAAGATATTTATTTTGCATATTTTTCTGTCTAGAAAGATATTATTTTTTATTTTTTTTTCCGATTGACCGACCCTACTTTTTCAACAACCTTACATTATTGATTTGTACATTGACGTCACCTTGCACAATTTATATGCTATACAATGTCTAGATATAGCTAAAGGTTAAATTCCATAGGATATATATAGCTTGAAAACAATACGGGTTGCTAAGGACTTTCTTTACATCAATCTATTTGTTGTTCTATTTTGAATCATATACATATATACCATATACCAATGTTTGAACAAATTCTGTGGATTAATAATATAGAATAACGACCATGTTGAAATTCTGTGGATTAATAAAATAGAATAAAGACCATGTTAAAATTCTGTGGATTAATAAAATAGAATAACGACCATGTAAAAACTCTGTGGATTAATAAAATAGAATAACGACCATGTAAAAACTCTGGATTAATAAAATAGAATAACGACCATGTAAAAACTCTGTGGATTAATAAAATAGAATAACGACCATGTAAAAACTCTGGATTAATAAAATAGAATAACAACCATGTAAAAATTCTGTGGATTAATAAAATAGAATAACGACCATGTAAAAACTCTGTGGATTAATAAAATAGAATAACGACCATGTAAAAATTCTGTGGATTAATAAAATAGAATAACGACCATGTAAAAACTCTGTGGATTAATAAAATAGAATAACGACCATGTAAAAACTCTGTGGATTAATAAAATAGAATAACGACCATGTAAAAACTCTGTGGATTAATAAAATAGAATAACGACCATGTAAAAACTCTGTGGATTAATAAAATAAAAAACGACCATGTAAAAACTCTGGATTAATAAAATAGAATAACGACCATGTAAAAACTCTGTGGATTAATAAAATAGAATAACGACCATGTAAAAACTCTGGATTAATAAAATAGAATAACGACCATGTAAAAACTCTGTGGATTAATAAAATAGAATAACGACCATGTAAAAACTCTGTGGATTAATAAAATAGAATAACGACCATGTAAAAACTCTGGATTAATAAAATAGAATAACGACCATGTAAAAACTCTGTGGATTAATAAAATAGAATAACGACCATGTAAAAACTTTATGGATTAATAAAATAGAATAACGGCCATGTAAAACTCTGTGGATTAATAAAATAGAATAACGACCATGTAAAAACTCTGTGGATTAATAAAATAGAATAACGACCATGTAAAAATTCTGTGGATTAATAAAATAGAATAACGACCATGTAAAAACTCTGTGGATTAATAAAATAGAATAACGACCATGTAAAAACTCTGTGGATTAATAAAATAGAATAACGACCATGTAAAAATTCTGTGGATTAATAAAATAGAATAACGACCATGTAAAAACTCTGTGGATTAATAAAATAGAATAACGACCATGTAAAAACTCTGTGGATTAATAAAATAGAAAAACGACCATGTAAAAACTCTGGATTAATAAAATAGAATAACGACCATGTAAAAACTCTGTGGATTAATAAAATAGAATAACGACCATGTAAAAACTCTGGATTAATAAAATAGAATAACGACCATGTAAAAACTCTGTGGATTAATAAAATAGAATAACGACCATGTAAAAACTCTGTGGATTAATAAAATAGAATAACGACCATGTAAAAATTCTGTGGATTAATAAAATAGAATAACGACCATGTAAAAACTCTGTGGATTAATAAAATAGAATAACGACCATTTAAAAACTCTGTGGATTAATAAAATAGAAAAACGACCATGTAAAAACTCTGGATTAATAAAATAGAATAACGACCATGTAAAAACTCTGTGGATTAATAAAATAGAATAACGACCATGTAAAAACTCTGGATTAATAAAATAGAATAACGACCATGTAAAAATTCTGTGGATTAATAAAATAGAATAACGACCATGTAAAAACTCTGTGGATTAATAAAATAGAATAACGACCATGTAAAAACTCTGTGGATTAATAAAATAGAATAACGACCATGAAAAAACTCTGGATTTATAAAATAGAATAACGACCATGTAAAAACTTGTGGATTAATAAAATAGAATAACGACCATGTAAAAACTCTGGATTAATAAAATAGAATAACGACCATGTAAAAACTCTGTGGATTAATAAAATAGAATAACGACCATGTAAAAACTCTGTGGATTAATAAAATAGAATAACGACCATGTAAAAACTCTGTGGATTAATAAAATAGAATAACGACCATGAAAAATCTTGGATTAATAAAATAGAATAACGACCATTGTAAAAACTCTGTGGATTATAAAATAGATAACGACATGTAAAAATCTATGGATTAATAAAATAGAATAACGACCATGTAAAAACTTGTGGATTATAAAATAGAATAACGACCATGTAAAACTCTGGATTATAAAATAGAATAACGACCATGTAAAAATCTGTGGATTAATAAAATAGAATAACGACCATGTAAAAACTCTGTGGATTAATAAATATAGAATAACCACCATGTAAAAACTCTGTGGATTAATAAAATAGAATAACGACCATGTAAAAATCTGGATCAATAAAATAGAATAACGACCATGTAAAAACTCTGTGCATTAAAAAATAGAATAACGACCATGTAAAAACTCTATGGATTAATCAATATAGAATAACGCCATGTAAAAACTCTGTGGATTAATAAAATAGAATAACGACCATGTAAAAACTCTGTGGATTAATAAAATAGAATAACGACCTGTAAAAAACTCTTGGATTAATAAAATAGAATAACGACCATGTAAAACTCTGTGGATTAATAAATAGAATAACACCATGTAAAAACTCTGGATTAATAAAATAGAATAACGACCATGTAAAAATCTGTGGATAATAAAATAGAATAACGACCATGTAAAAACTCTGTGGATTAATCAAAATAGAATAACGACCATGTAAAAATTGTGGATTAAAATATAGAATAACGACGATGTAAAAACTCTGATTAAATAAAATAGAATAACGACCATGTAAAAACTCTGGATTAATAAAATAGAAAAACGACCATGTAAAAACTCTGTGATTAATAAAATAGAATAACGACCATGTAAAAACTCTGTGGATTAATAGAAATGAATAACGACCATGTAAAAACTCTGGATTAATAAAATAGAATAACACCATTGTAAAAATTTGGATTAATAAAATAGAAAACGACCATGTAAAAACTCTTGGATTATATAAAATAGAATAACGACCATGTAAAAACTCTGTGGATTAATAAAATAGAATAACAACCATGTAAAAAACTCTGGATTAATAAAATAGAATAACGACCATGTAAAAACTCTGTGGAATTAATAAAATAGAATAACGACCATGTAAAAACTATGTGGATTAATAAAATAGAATAACGGCCATGTAAAAACTCTGTGGATTAATAAAATAGAATAACGACATGTAAAAATTTGTGGATTAATAAAATAGAATAACGACCATGTAAAAACTCTGTGGATTAATAAATAGAATAACGACCATGTAAAAACTCTGTGGATTAATAATATAAATAACCACCATGTAAAAACTCTGTGGATTAATAAAATAGAATAACGACCATGTAAAAACTTGTGGGATCAATAAAATAGAATAACGACCATGTAAAAACTCTGTGCATTAACAAAATAGAATAACGACCATGTAAAAACTCTGTGGATTAACAATATAGAATAACGACCGTGTAAAAACTCTGGATTAATAAAATAGAATAACGACCATGTCAAAAACTCTGTGGATTAATAAAATAGAATAACGACCATGTAAAAACTCTGTGGATTAATAAAATAGAATAACGACCATGTAAAAACTCTGTGGATTGATAGAATAAAAATGACATAGGTCACATGACTGACTGATAATACTACACAACTGTATCTTTATGTACAGTTTATAGACAACATAGGTCACATGACATTGGTCACATGACACTGACGGAATCTGAGAATACTGCACACCTATATCTTTATGTACATTTTATAGACAACATAGGTCACATGCCACTGACTGATTCTGAGAATACTACAGACCTGAATCTTTATGTACAGTTTATAGACAACATAAGTCACATGACCATTGATTTTTAAGAAGAAAATCTTACCTAATTCCAACTTGCCATTACATCTTGTAAAAGAAAAATACAATTTCATTGACAACGGCATGTGCACCCTAAGTTTCTAGTGATAATTTTTGGTATCACTCTACAGTGCTGAGAAAGGAAATTATCAACTAGTAAGATCAAAGGAAAATTTCATAAAATAGCGATAATTTTGTATATTAAAATTCTGTTCACTGTAGTCAATTTAATTTCTCTTACTCTCCCTCTGACTGACTCTGAGAATACTACACTCCTGTATCTTTATGTACAATTTATACACAACATAAGTCACATGACCATTGATTTTTAAGAAGAAAATCTTACCTAATTCCAACTTGCCATTACATCTTGTAAAAGAAAAATACAATTTCATTGACAACGGCATGTGCACCCTAAGTTTCTAGTGATAATTTTTGGTATCACTCTGCAGTGCTGAGAAAGGAAATTATCAACTAGTAAGATCAAAGGAAAATTTCATAAAATAGCGATAATTTTGTATATTGAAATTCTGTTCACTGTAGTCAATTTAATTTCTCTTACTCTCCCTCTGACTGACTCTGAGAATACTACACTCCTGTATCTTAAAGTACAATTTATAGACAACACAAGTCACATGACCATTGATTTGTAAGAAGAAAATCTTACCTCATCCCACCAACTTGCCATTATATCCTGTAAAAGAAAAACACAACATTTTATTATCTTTGTACACAAGAGTCGTAATTTGAAGAGAAATATTTTTAAGGGGCATTAACTACAAGAAACAAAACCAGATGCTCCGCAGGGCGTAGCTTTATACGACCGCAGAGGTTGAACCCTGAACGGTTGGGGCAAGTATGGACACAACATTCAAGCTGGGTTCAGCTCTAAATTTGGATTGTGATTAAATAGTTGACACAGAATAGGTTTCTGACACAGAATGAATGTGTTCTAATGAACTTAAATTTTTTGTTTTCTCTTAGAGCAATTCACTATGCTGTTGAATATTAATCCTTTCAAAAAAATGTTTGAAGAAATTTTCTTTTTTATTTATGAAATTTCAAATGAGAAAAATAACCCAATTTTTTTAATCACATCCCCCTTTCCCTTATTCCAAATCTAATCTCAATTAAAATTTCTAATGGAGTTTGCAACAATAACTACTCATTTAAATACATCATAAAATATTAAGATGTAACAAAACTGCTTATTATCACTGAATGGTAAAGATTATTTTAATTTATCAGTTGGTAGTAAAAAGTGAATATACATTGTATATTGTATATAACAAAGATTTAAGTTGATTATGGACAAAGAAAGATAACTCCAATTAAAAAAAAATCTTGCTATTGCACAATATTTTGCAATTAGATATTTCTTGCTTACTATTCTGGACAAAGAAAGATAACTCTAATTAAAAAAAAATTGCTATTTCACAATATTGTGCAATTAGATATTTCTTGCCATTGCGCAATACTGTGCAATTGAAAAGACTTGCTATTGCACAATACTTAATAAAATAATTTTAGATCCTGATTTGGACCAACTTGAAAACTGGGCCCATAATAAAAAATCTAAGTACATTTTTGGATTCAGCATATCAAAGAACCGCAAGATTTCAATTTTTGTTAAAATCAGACTAAGTTTAATTTTAGACCCTTTGAACTTTAGTGTAGACCAATTTGAAAACAGGACCAAAAATGAAGAATCTACATACACAGTTAGATTTGGTATATCAAAGAACCCCATTTATTCAATTTTTTTAATGAAATCAAACAAAGTTTAATTTTGGACCCCGATTTGGACCAACTTGAAAACTGGGCCAATAATCAAGAATCTAAGTACATTTTTAGATTCAGCATATCAAAGAACCTAACTGATTCATTTTTTGTCAAAATCAAACTAAGTTTAATTTTGGACCCTTTGGACCTTAATGTAGACCAATTTGAAAACGGGACCAAAAGTTAAGAATCTACATACACAGTCATGACAGTTAGATTCGGCATATCAAAGAACCCCAATTATTCAATTTTGATGAAATCAAACAAAGTTTAATTTTGGACCCTTTGGGCCCCTTATTCTGTTGGGACCAAAACTCCCAAAATCAATACCAACCTTCCTCTTATGGTCATACACCTTGTGTTTAAATTTCATAGATTTGTATTTACTTATACTAACGTTATGGTGCGAAAATCAAGAAAAATGCTTATTTGGGTCCCTTTTTGGCCCCTAATTCCTAAACTGTTGGGACCTAAACTCCCAAAATCAATACCAACCTTTCTTTTGTTGTCATTAACATTGTGTTTTAAATTTCATTGATTTCTATTTACTTAAACTAAAGTTATTGTGCGAAAACCAACTTGAATAATGCTTATTTGGGCCCTTTTTTGGCCCCTTTTTCCTAAACTGTTGAAACCAAAATTCCCAAAGTCAATCCCAACCGTTCTTTTGTGGTCATAAACCTTGTGTCAAAATTTCATAGATTTCTATTAACTTAAACTAAAGTTATAGTGCGAAAACCAAGAAAATGCTTATTTGGGCCCTTTTTGGCCCCTAATTCCTAAAATGTTGGGACCAAAACTCCCAAAATCAATACCAACCTTCCTTTTGTGGTCATAAACCTTGTGTTAAAATTTCATAGATTTCCATTCACTTTTACTAAAGTTAGAGTGCTAAAACTAAAAGTATTCGGACGACGACGACGACGACGACGCAGACGACGACGCCAACGTGATAGCAATATACTACGAAAATTTTTTCAAATTTTGCGGTCGTATAAAAACATGAAATAAGATTTGTTTTTTGATAAATCATCAGCATAATCATGAAAATTAATGAAAGTTTGATCGGTTCTGTTTTGTTAAACTTTGTTACAGGGGGCTCTACAATTGACCTCATTACAGTAAAAAACACATTCAAAATAATCAGTCAGGGAACTTACTTAAATAAGTGATTTTCTAAATCACTGATAACATTATTTCCATAAAGGTTGGAAGTTAGAGTTGTCTATCTTTAATAATCACCTATTTAAGTAGTACAAATTCATCACTAGGAGAAGTGATCTAATTTTATTGTACAAATGTAGCTTTAGATATAGAATATTTATGATCCAGAGACTGATTATGTTTCTAAACCTATCAGATCCAACATCTGTGTTGTCTCGGATGACCAGGTCATTTCAGGTGATGACCTTGTACTGAATCTAGGATAATGACATAAAAATCACTTGTTTAAGTATCAGACTTCAATTTCCTTTCCAAAAATCACTTCTTTAAGTATCATTCTGTTAATAACCCCCACTAAATTCAACACCCCCGAACAGTGAAATTTTTATCGCGAACAGTAGAATTTTATTACATAATCTGAAAGATGAAACCTTGAACTTCACAGGAAAAATATTTGAAGAAAGTATGATATCAGTTCATTATGTAAAGCCATTATTATAGCATTTTTTCAACTAAAATAGAATTTTCAGCTAAAGAATAGCATCAAAGGCATAAACCTTGCTACTTAAAAGAAGCAAAATGTTCATTTCTTTTTTAATTTTACTAATTAAAAGATATTATTTAAACCTATGTGTTTAAAATTTTGAAAAAAACTACAAAATCCCAATTTGTGACAAAACCTCGAATTTGCTACTTATAAATAAGTGATCACTTATTTCAGTAAGTCCCCTGACTGATAATACGCAATTTTTCAGGTGTGCGTTTGGAGCAAATAATGCTTTATACGACTGCAGAGTTCGAACCCTAAAAATTGGGGCAATGGATGGACACAACATTCAAGCTTGAAACAACTCTGAAGTTGGATTGTGATTATGTGATTACATAGTTGACACAACACAGGTTTCTGACATATAATGCATGTGGTCTAAGAACTTAAACTTAAAAACTTTAAATTTTAAATTGGACATTACCTATTATTGTCAAACATCCAAAATCTAAATACATGGTTAGATTCAGCATATCAAAGAACCAAAAGAATTCAAAATTGTTCAATTTTTTATGAAATCAAATAAAGTTCAATTCCACAGGATATAGCTTGAAAACAATCACGGTTGCTAAGGACTTCCTTTACATCAATCCATTTGTTGTTCTATTTTGAATCATATACATAAACCAATGTTTGAAAACACTCTGTGGATTAAAAAAATAGAATAACGACCATGTAAAAACTCTGTGGATTAATAAAATAGAATAACGACCATGTAAAAACTCTGTGGATTAATAAAATAGAATAACGACCATGTAAAAACTCTGTGGATTAATAAAATAGAATAACGACCATGTAAAAACTCTGTGGATTAATAATATAGAATAACGACCATGTAAAAACTCTGTGGATTAATAAAATAGAATAACGACCATGTAAAAATTCTGTGGATTAATAAAATAGAATAACGACCATGTAAAAACTCTGTGGATTAATAAAATAGAATAACGACTATGTAAAAAATCTGTGGATTAATAAAATAGAATAACGACCATGTAAAAACTATGTGGATTAATAAAATAGAATAACGACCATGTAAAAACTCTGTGGATTAATAAAATAGAACAACGACCATGTAAAAATCCTGTGGATTAATAAAATAGAATAACGACCATGTAAAAACTCTGTGGATTAATAAAATAGAATAACGACCATGTAAAAACTCTGTGGATTAATAAAAAAGAGTAACGACCATGTAAAAACTCTGTGGATTAATAAAATAGAATAACGACCATGTAAAAAAACTCTGTGGATTAATAAAATAGAATATCGACCATGTAAAAACTCTGTGGACTAATAATATAGAATAACGACCATGTAAAAACTCTGTGGATTAATAAAATAGAATAACGACCATGTAAAAACTCTGTGGATTAATAAAATAGAATAACGACCATGTAAAAACTCTGTGGATTAATAATATAGAATAACGACCATGTAAAAAGTCTGTGGACTAATAATATAGAATAACGACCATGTAAAAACTCTGTGGATTGATAAAATAGAATAACGATCATGTAAAAATTCTGTGGATTAATAAAATAAAATAACGACCATGTAAAAACTCTGTGGATTAATAAAATAGAATAACGACCATGTAAAAACTCTGTGGATTGATAAAATAGAATAACGACCGTGTAAAAACTCTGTGGATTAATAAAATAGAATAACGACCATGTAAAAACTCTGTGGATTAATAAAATAGAATAACGACCATGTAAACACTCTGTGGATTAATAAAATAGAATAACGACCATGTAAAAATTCTTGCCAAATTTCATCAGTTTCCCTTATATACATGATATATAATCTATTTATTTTAGGCATATTATATTGTTATTTTCAACCTTTCGTGTTTCAAAAAAGAAAACAGTTAACCCCTTTTTTATTTCATTTTCTGGTGTATTTTTACAAGCAGAATCCAAATATGTAATAATTAAATAAATGGAGAATGTGTCCATGGGACACAGATGCATATCATATAACGTTATAAAGGGGCATAACTGTAGAACAGTAATATTGACACCCTAAAATTCAAACTTGATTTGTATTTTGTAGTACAAAGCATGGTGTATAAGTTTCATAACATTTGGTTGAGGCAAACTACAGTAAAAGTTTATAAACCAACTTTGGGATGTACGGACGTACGTTCGTACAGACAGACAAGGGTAAAACTTAATGCACCCTCCGTTACGGCCGGGTCATTTCTGTGGAGTAGTTAATTGTGTACACTTTGCCTTTACATTGTTTTGAAAGAAACTTGTTTAAGTAAAGCCTCTGTCTAATTATCAATATGATTAAATGATTAAACATGTTAAATACCCAATGTAAAATCTGTTGGCCAGAGTTCTGCAATTGTCAATAAGGGATTACACGTGGGCCTTCGTCAAACTCTTATTGCAACTTCAGCATGGTGTTGTACAGTCTGTCTTCTTGGCCTTAATGCCACTTTATATTACATACATGTTTACCCCATCTGCCACCAGTCAATTAGCCTGATAATAATCTGCAAATACAGATTATATAACATGTTAAACATGTAAATTATCATTGATATGGTCATAATTATAAGTGTTTACAAAACTTTGAATTTTTGAAATACTGAAGGCTTTTCTACCTCAGGAATACAGTCACATGAGTCAGGGGTACTACTTGTACAAGTAATGTTTATTTACTTGAAGAAGTGGAAAAAAATATACTTATATATAAGTAAATTTGTAGGATACTTATACAAGTGAATTTCATTTAAATGTACAATGTTGTATAGGTAAAAAAGAAACTGACTTAGTTATGTCCCTTTTTATTTATTAGACATTCAGATTTTTTACTTTTATATATAAGTGAAAAAGTCAATCTTATTTTCATTTCTTAAATTCTTAGGATTTCTTTGCTCTAATAGAATTTTAATGTGTCTGCCCATTGCAGATGTCTTTACTAATCATTAAAGTGTAATTTCATGGACAATGAAAATCCCATTTGTCTGTTATCTTCAGAACACTGGTCATTTACAAGCCCCACAGGAGCAATGTTTGAAGGCTTTGCCCAAATACTTAAGACCTTAGCATACAAATGAACAAACAATAACAAATTCGATTTCTCATAGCTTCTGTATGCATTTTTGTCGAGCCTTCGACTTAAGTCGAAAAAGCGAGACATAGCGATCCTACATTCCGTCGGCGTCGGTGTCGTTGGCGGCGTCCACAAATATTCACTCTGTGGTTAAAGTTTTTGAACTGTACTGGATTTCTACCAAACTTGGACAGAAGCTTGTTTATGATCTTATATAGTATCCAGAAGTAAATTTTGTAAAAATAAAATTCTATATTTTCCGTAATTTACTTATAAATGGACTTAGTTTTTCTGCCGGGAAACATTACATTCACTCTGTGGTTAAAGTTTTTCAAATTTTAATAACTTTCTTAAACTATCCTGGGTTTGTACCAAACTTGGACAGAAGCTTGTTTATGATCATAAGATAGTATCCAGAAGTAAATTTTGTAAAAAATTAAATCCATTTTTTTCGTATTTTACTTTTGAATGGACTTAGTTTTTCTGCCGGGAAACAAAACATTCACTCTGTGGTTAAAGTTTTTCAAATTTTAATAACTTTCTTATACTATTTTGGATTTGTACCAAACTTAAGTTAGACAGAAGCTTGTTTATGATCAAAAGCTAGTATCTAGAAGGACATTTTGTAAAAACTTTGTACCTGTGTATCTATATTTTACTTATAAATGGACTTAGTTTTTCTTCCAGTTAACATAACATACAATCTGCATTTTTTTTAACATTTATTAGATTCATAACTATCCAGTATTCTGGATTTTTACCAAACTTGGACGGAAGCTTCTTATTTACAATCAAAAGATAGTATCAAGAGAAATATTTCATTGATTTTTTTCCTCTTTTTTGTTAATTAACAGCCAAAGTAGGCGAGACACTGGGTACCGCGGAACCCTTACAAATTTGTATATGTAAATATGTGCTACGGCCTAAATCGAATTTGGAAATTAGTATGGCGTGCATTATCACTGAATTAGTATATATTTGTTTAGGGGCCAGTTGAAGGACGCCTCCGGATGCGGGAATTTCTCGCTACATTGAAGACCTGTTGGTGACCTTCTGCTGTTGTTTTTTTCTATGGTCGGGTTGTTGTCTCTTTGGCACATTCCCCATTTCCATTCTCAATTTTATCTAAATAATTTTCAATCTCACATGGCCTAAGACCATTTTATACTCATGTGATATGCTTTTTGTATCTTTTCTTTACATTTAAAATACATTCAATATGTATGGAAGAATAATTTATGGTAAAAAAACTTCAAAAACTTGAAATTTGGTGAAAAAATTGCATGTTTATGTAAGGCTTCCTTTAATTTGAAAATCTCTATTTTTTAGACATGTAGGCTCATATAAATTTGACTTTTAGATAATTGTACTAGATCTGATAAATCAGATGAGTGTTAAGTTGTTTTTAATACTTAATATATTATATATCATGTATATAGGAGCATTTAAAAAGCTAATTTTTGCAATATTTTTATTTTTTAAGCCCAAATCTAAATGAATCTTGACAGTTGAAATTATTTGATATAGTTTCTACAATATATATCCTATGGCCATGAAACTTAGCCAACTATCTTATAATTCCCTAAGCTTATGTCATGCAAAGTTTTATTAAAATTGGTCAAGTCCTTCTATCCTATTAGGTCCGAGGACACAGTTATCGTCCTTTGATTTTCGTTGTCCACAAATATAGTCCCTAGTGTGAACAGTGTATAACTTGCCAATTTTGTTCATACCCTTTCCTAATTCATTTCTTGATGGAACATGAGTAAGGGGATGCAATTACATGATAAAAAAAAATTGGGTGCTGAATCTTTATGTTAAGCAGTCAGAGCTCAGACATAAGTAAGTCTGAATCTGCTTTTGACTCATACATTTTGTAGAGGTCTAAATTTGTAAGTTTTAGGATTTCTCTCCCTTTAATGCAAGACAAAATACGACTTGAATAAGTCAAATACTGTTAAGCAAGAAACAATTCATGACCAGAATCAAAAAGTTGCAAATGTCTAACTTTACGATCCACGCATATTTATAAAAAGGTCATGCATCTAAATTAAATAATGACAACATTGAAAGACAATGCTTTGTCTTCTATAGAAAAATATGAATGAGAGTCTAAAAAATCGAAGATAATCAGGGATGATTCCACTATACAGTTTAGGGCTACTTAACGGCCCTTAAATCGGGCTTGAATATAAATTCCCAATTCAGGAAAATAAAATAAAAATCGGTATTTTCGGAAATGTTTCCGTCACCAATTACGGCAACTATAATTTTTCATAGTTTGTCGTCAAAAGGTGTCAGACCACCAATTAAAAATCCCTATCTGTTCAACCAAATTTTGCAATTTTCACAGCTTTCTAAATATTTAACTTAAGTTTAACTTCATAGAAACCAGGTATATCCTTAATTGTACATGTATCAGCTTTCTAAATGCCAATTTTCACCATACCTTTAAAGCCTTCTCACAAAATAACTGACCATCAAACAGAGGTACTCCAAAACAAAAACCTGGTTTTCTGGAAATCTAAAATTAGTATACTATAGAGTGCATTAATCCTCAATTTTTAATGCAAACTCATAGACAAGTAAATTTTGGCTCAAAATGATCTAGATATATTTCTCTTTTACCAAAAGTTTCATTTCTGCAAATTTGTTGGTTAGTTAAAGTAAACAAGGACATCAAAAGCACTATGTTGTGTCAGAGCTGGGCTACTTTTACATACGTTCTAAATTGGAGGGAGTAATTGGTGGTCTGACACCTCAAAACGTAGTAAAATACGGATAAGAATGCTGACTACGATCGCATTTTATTATAAACAACGATTTAATTATGTCAACACGAGTTAAAAAAAATTAGCAGCCGGAATCAATTGAATAACATGTTATGGGAGTATTTGATCTCGTAAAAGTAGATCGCTCATCAGGTTGATCAAAAACATGCTTTTTGTCAAAATGGGTGTCAAAGCTGACCTCGGCAAATAGCAAATTCAAATTTTTGTATAACATTGATGAATAAATTTTAATGGGCGCCGATTTCGTATAAGCAGATCGCCCAGCAGAGCCGGTTGATATATGTAATTTGATTAAAACTTGTTTTGTAAAAGAAATTATTTTATATCTTGCTCTATTTCATCAAAAGACAAAATTTGAGTGTTTTTAAAAATAAAGTTTATGATAGAACATTCATGAAATGAGCCCCTCCCCACCCCCCAAAATATACGATGTCATCATTATGGAACTGTTTCAAAAGATATGAAAATGATCCAAATAATTTTAAAGTTCACTGGTTCAATTGCTTTAAATATCTTATCAATAAACTTTTGTAATTGATTTTCGAAATTCAACAATTGGCCAGTTCAATTTGAAATCCATTTGAATCAAGGTAAGACTTAAGTTTATAAAGATGATCTCTTGAACAAATGCCCAATGGTTGATTTTTTCACTGGTTAATATGGCAAGCCGTTTTTTGCTATTTAATCTAACTCATAAACTTTATAAGATATCTTATATAATATTTCATTAGATATCTTATATAGTTAGTAAAATATCTTATAAGGTTTATAAGATATCTAATATATAGTTCATGAGATATCTTATATAGTTTATAAGATAGTTTATAAGATATCTCATATAATGTTCTAAAACCTTTACTAAATTTTTCAAACGGGATAGCACATCCTCATTTTTACGGAAATGTTGTTAATCGTGCCCGGAAATTTAGAAATGATCCATGTAAACTTGTCGTTCCTTTAAGTAAACTTCTTCTAAAAGGTTATCTATTCAACACTGTAATAGGATCATTGAATATTGTTTTTATTGGTATAAATGTTGATTTTGTTATCAGTAAATTAAAAGCTAGCTAAATATTACTAGTATGTTATATACATATACATATTCATGGATCTACAATCTGTCGATATCTGTAACTTGGCATTGCACAAGGTCAAATCCATTGGATGTTGGATGTGTACGGATTGATAGTTTAGTCTTATAGATGCAGGATTTTTTCATTAGTTGTTAGTGGCTTTGAACTAGCTGTCAGATAACTGCCAGTACTCTCAGATCTTTTCATTGCGTCTTTTTGTGTCGGGATGTATAAGTACCCGGCCACGTCCACTTGTATTTTTGTCCAACTGATCTTTATAGTTCGTTCTTATGTTGTACTGTTAGATGTCTTATAAGTATATAACATGTATAAGATAACTAAGTATAAAGTATATAAGATATCTTATAAAGTTTTTAAACTTTATAAGATATCTTATTAAATATATAAGATATCTCATATATTAAATGACGTATCATATATATTATATAAGATATCTTATAAAAATCTGATATATTATATAAGATATCTTAAATATTTAATAAGATATCTCATAAAGTTTAAAAACTGTATAAGATATCTTATATACTTTATACTTAGTTATCTTATATATTATGATATATCTTATATTTTATGAGATAATTTGAAATTCGAATAAATAGCTAAACGGCTTGCCATAGGTTTATGTTTAAGCTGGTTTATATGTTTTTGTAATAGGCCTCGTTTACCAAAGATAAATAAAGATGATAGTGCACAATGTGACACTTAATATACATTTTCCTTTTTTACGGGAAAATGATATTGTTTCGTTTTAAGTTAGATCGTATGCATAAAAAAATCCCAATTGGGATAACAATTCCCAATTTCATGTTCAAGGGACCGATTTGAAAACACCTGGAATCATACCTGCGGTTAGCATTCTGTAAGGCCGAAAATTTCGCTCGAAACATAGAAATAAAGCCAAATTCGATAAAATACGCGTTGGGGACACCCACTTTCCGACCCATTGTCTCGGTTGTTCTTTATGGCTAGGGATTATAGACGCTGCCCTAGTTAATAGCTATTGGGTAGTACTACAACGTGAGGATAAAGAATTTCTGGGGTAAGCATTCTCAAAGGCCGAAAATTTCGTCAGTAACACGGAAAAAAAGTCAAATTTGATAAAATACGCATTTGTGCACTTTCCAACCTATTGCCTCGGCAGTTCTGTATGGCTAGGGATTATAGACTCTGCTCTAAGTAATAGCTATTGAATAGTACTACAACGGGAGGGTAAATAATTTCTAAGGTAAGCATTCTGAAAGGCCTAAATTTTCGTCAGTGACACGGAAAAAAAGTCAAATTTGATAAAATACGCATTGGGCACTTTCCAACCTATTGCCTCGGCAGTTCTGTATGGCTAGGGATTATAGACTCTGCTCTTAACAAAACTATTGAATAGTAATACAGCGGGAGGATAAATAATTTCTAAGGTAAGCATTCTAAAAGGCCGAAAATTTTGCTCGAAACATAGAAATAAAGCCAAATTCGATAAAATACGCGTCGGAGACACCCACTTTCCGACCCATTGTCTCGGTAGTTCTTTATGGCTAGGGATTATAGACGCTGCCCTAATTATTAGCTATTAGATAGTACTACAGCGTGAGGATAAAGAATTTCTGGGGTAAGCATTCTGAAAGGCCGAAAATTTCGTCCGTAACACGAAAAAAAAGTCAAATTTGATAAAATACGCATTGGGCACTTTCCAACCTATTGACTCGGCAGTTCTGTATGGCAAGGAATTATAGACTCTGCACTAAATAATGGCTATTGAATAGTACTACAGCGGGAGGGTAAAGAATTTCTGAGGTAAGCATTTTGTAAGGTCGAAAATTTCGCTCGAAACATAGAAATAAAGCCAAATTCGATAAATTACGCGTTGGGGACACCCACTTTCCGACCCATTGTCTCGGTTGTTCTTTAATTTATGGCTAGGGATTATAGACGCTGCCCTAATTAATAGCTATTGGATAGTACTACAACGTGAGGGTAAAGAATTTCTGGGGTAAGCATTCTGAAAGGCCGAAAATTTCGTCAGTAACACGGAAAAAAAGTCAAATTTGATAAAATACGCATTGGGCACTTTCCAACCTATTGCCTCGGCAGTTCTGTATGTCTAGGGATTATAGACGCTGCCCTAATTAATAGCTATTGAATATTAATACAACGTGAGGATAAAGAATTTCTGGGGTAAGCATTCTGTAAGGCCGAAAATTTCGTCAGTAACACGGAAAAAAAGTCAAATTTGATAAAATATGCATTGGGCACTTTCCAACCTATTGCCTCGGCAGTTCTGTATGTCTAGGGATTATAGACGCTGCCCTAATTAATAGCTATTGAATAGTAATACAACGTGAGGATAAAGAATTTCTGGGGTAAGCATTCTGAAAGGCCGAAAATTTCGTACGTAACACGGAAAAAAAGTCAAATTTGATAAAATACGCATTGGACACTTTCCAATCTATTGCCTCGGCAGTTTTGTATGTCTAGGGGTTATAGACTCTGCTCTAAACAATAGCTATTAAATAGTACTACAGCGGGAGTGTAACGAATTTCTGGGGTAAGCATTATGTAAGGCCGAAAATTTCGCTCGAAACATAGAAATAAAGCCAAATTCGATAAAATACGCGTTGGGGACACCCACTTTCCGACCCATTGTCTCGGTTGTTCTTTATTGCTAGGGATTATAGACGCTGCCCTAATTAATAGCTATTGGATAGTACTACAACATGAGGATACAAAAATTCTGGGGTAAGCATTCTGAAAGGCCGAAATTTTCGTCAGTAACTACTAACATGAAAAAAGTCAAATTTGATAAAATACGCATTGGGCACTTTCCAACCTATTGCCTCTGCAGTTCTGTATGTCTAGGGATTATAGACTCTGCTCTAAACAATAGCTATTGAATAGTACTACAGCGGGAGGGTAAAGAATTTCTAGGGTAAGCATTCTGTAAGGCCGAAAATTTCGCTCGAAACATATAAATAAAGCCAAAAGCGATAAAATACGCGTTGGGGACACCATTTTCCAACCCATTGTCTCGGTTGTTCTTTATGGCTAGGGGTCACAGACGCTGCCTTAATTAATAGCTATTGGATAGTACTACAACGTGACACCTCAAGACATAAATTTGTACTCAGTTCTATTTGTTTTACTTATATCCATGACATAATATGCATATACATGTATTGTAATTATACTGTTCCCAGCCAGTATCAAATGAGGTTAAAAAATAAAATATAAGTTTTTTTCAAATCATGTTATGTTTGCAATTATATATAATGACACAGAAGCACTATTGAGACAGCAACCTAACAACAAATTGTATAAAAGTAGGTATCAAATTAAAACAATTATATTATTAAACTCTACATTTTCATAAAAAATTAGCATGATCAGGGATGGACTGACTCAGGGACTGTATAGCATGATGCCCCTCTACTGTGTTAGGTGTGACATTAAAATTATTTTTAAAAGTAACAAAAAAGTTTAACTTTTAAGTTTATTTTACTGTTTTCAAGGAATAACCAGATGCTCCGTAGGGCGCAGCTTCATACGACCGCAGAGGTCGAACCCTGAACAGTTGGGGCAAGTATGGACACAACATTTAAGCTTGATACAGCTCTGAATTTAGTTGTAATTAAAAAGTTGACACAAAATAGGTTTCTGACACAGAATGAATGTGTTCTAAGAACTTAAACTTAAAAACTTTTTTTTTTTTTTTTAAATTGGACATTTACCTATTACGGTCCAATATCCAAAATCTAAATACATGGTTAAATCAGCATATCATAGAACCCAAAGAATTCAATTTTTGATGAAATCAAAGGATGTTCAATTTTAGACCCTTTAGAATTTAATGTGGACCAATTTGATAACCGGGCCTAAATATTAAAAATCTAAATACATGGTTAGATTCAGCATATTAAAGAACCCCATATATTCAATTTTTGTTGAAATCAAACAAAGTTTAATTTTTTACCGTTTGGACCTTAATGTAGACCAATTTGAAAACGGGACAATACTGTGCAATTGAATATTTCTTGCTATTGCGCAAAACTGTGCAATTAGACATTTCTTGCTATTGCGCAATACTGTGCAATTGAAGATTTCTTGCTATTGCACAATACTGTGCAATTGAAGATCTCTTGCTATTGGGGAATACTGTGCAATTGAAAATTTCTTGCTATTGTACAATACTTAATATAATAATTTTGGACCCCTATTTGAACCAACTTGAAAACTGGGCCCATAATCAAAAATCTAAGTGCATGTTTAGATTCAGCATATCAAAGAACCCCAAGAATTCAATTTTTGTTAAAATCAAGCTAAGTTTAATTTTGGACCCTTTGGACCTTAATGTAGACCAATTTGAAAACAGGACCAAAAATTAAGAATCTGAATACACGGTTAGATTTGGCATATCAAAGAACCCCAATAATTCATTTTTTTATGAAATTAAACAAAGTTTAATTTTGGACCCTTTTGACCCCTAATTTGCTGGGACCAAAACTCCCAAAATCAATCCAAACCTTCCTTTTGTGGTCATAAACCTTGTGTTAAAATTTCATAGATTTCTATTAACTTATACTAAAGTTATTGTGCGAAAACCAAGAAAAATGCTTATTTGGGCCCTTTTTGGCCCCTAATCCCTAACTGTTGGGACCAAAACACCCAAAATCAATCCCAACCTTCCTGTTATGGTCATAAACCTTGTGTTTAAATTTCATAGATTTTTATTTACTTTTACTAAAGTTAGAGTGCGAAAACCAAATGTCTTCGGACGACGACGACGACGCCAACGTGATACCAATATACGACCAAAATTTTTTCAATTTTTGCAGTCGTATAAAAAAATGAAGTACATGTATCACATGTGAAACTGGAATAATGATCTGTTAGTCTATTAGTCTATAATAAATATAAAATGTAGAAAAAATGCAATATTGTTTTCTTGTTTCATAGTTTCAGAGCATAGAAAAGATGGGAGTACAGAAAAATACAACAAAACACATCTTTTTAGTATGTCCCAAGAAGAATTTACAAAGTTTTTTGAAACTTCCTATCAACAAGCATTGGAAAACATAATGAATAGTCCTTTCCGTAACAGTAGCCGTTCAAAGCATTGGAAATCATAATGAATAGTTCTTTCCGGATCAGTAGCCGTTCAAAGCATGGACAAGGTATTCTGGCAATTACTCAATATTACTCAACAAATCAACAGGCAAATGCACAATTGTCACCTGTTTTCGCAAACTTATTTGAAAAAGAAGAGACAGACTGTAATACAGATTTAAATACATCCGAGAAACTTTTCTCATCTTTTTATAAAATAACAGTTGATGAGCAATTCCAAATTAAGTTACGTGCCATTGTTTCATCTGAATTTGAGAACATTGAATTTGAAGGTGAACTTTCAGCAAAACTACTCTTCAGTTCTACAAGATGCTCTACTAAAGTCTTGAGTAAAAAACCGTGCACAGCTTTACCAAAAGAACGCAACCACGCTAGATAGCACAATGACAGATTCAGATCAATCAGTCTTATACTACATTTCTGGGTACATCGTTTCCAAACTTCAAAAGAAAACTTACCGACACAAAAATTTGAAAAACCAAAGAATTCGTGAAGCTATGACCAATTTTGTTGTTAGACGGTCATCCATGTTAAAAAAAAGTTTGCAGAGTGGACTGACAAGTTAAACAGGGGATGACTAAAATTCCGAGTGACAACTTCTTTCATTTCATCCGACACTGTGAAATTGTTCTCCGCCAAAGTATTGACCTCAGTAATGTCAATTCACAAACACTTATGCTAACACAGCTAAAAGAAGTTATAGTTTCTGCACATATGGTGAATTATTACTGGGAAATTTTGTGGGAAAACAATGAATGTTCCTTACATATCATGGAATCATGTGTTTCCTTATTTCTAACAATCCGTGGACATTCCGTAGCACGTGCAGTGCAACTACAAATGCCGAACACCACAACACAGCATGAAAAGCCACTAAGGAAAGTTTTGAAAGACAAATCTGATAACCGCAAACAGTAGTTGATTGAATTCAAACAATTCTGACTTTTGAAGTGTGTTATTTATATATGTATTTTAATCTGTAAGTGTATTTGACACTATTAGTGCTTTGTTTTCTTCTTTCATTTATGACAGCATGCTGTTAGATTTTAGTCTTTCTGTTGTTGTTTTTTTATTAGCATAAAATTTCAGTGCTTCTCTTTAATGTGTACATATTTTTATAAATTATGTAAAAAGTAAGAACACAAAAATACTGAACTCCGGGAAAATTAAAAAAGGAAAGTCCCAAATCAAATGGCATATTCAAAAGTTCAAACACATAAAAAAAGTTGATAACAACTGTCATATTTATGACTTGGTACAGGCATTTTCTTATGTACAAAATGGTGGATTGAACCTGGTTTTATAGCTAGCTAAACCTCTCACTTGTATGACAGTCGCATCAAATTCCATTACATTGTCAACGATGCGTGAACAAAACAAACAGACACAATACATGTGCAATAGGTAAAAATGTAAAAAATAGGGGTAACTGCTTTATGTTTTTTTAAGAAATTATGCAGAAAACTCCAACAAATTATACAGCACACGTTAAGTTTGCACTTAAATAGTAAATACGTTTCGCCTACTAAAGTTCAGTATATACCAGTAATAATGTAGGATAATGTACTTTTGTTCAGCTCTTATTCGTTTTTAAATGGGACTTTTCAACATTCTATTTATAAAGGAAAAGTAGTTTTTAGATCTATTATCTTTCTATATGTGCTACACATTAAGGGAATATCATACATATTGAAGATTGATGAAATATAGCACATGTACCAGTTGTCATGGTTATATTTGATGTTGATGAAATATAGCACATGTACCAGTTGTCATGGTTATACTTGATGTTGATGAAATATAGCACATGTACCAGTTGTCATGGTTATACTTGATGTTGATGAAATATAGCACATGTACCAGTTGTCATGGTTATACTTGATGCTTTACAGTATGTCTGTTGTTATGATATTATGGAACACCATGACTGCCTTATACTAATGATCAGCATTATATGCAGTGCTCACATCATTATATGCAGTGCAAGTAGATTAAGATAGAGCTACCTGTATCGGATTAATGAAGTATCTGTATACATATATTAAATGTTTGTTGAAGGTTAATGTTAAAGCGAGACTAATTTAATATTGTTTGCCAGAATATGTACATACATTTGTACACAAACATGATAAATCAAATGTGAGTTTGTGAAAGGTGAATTTGGGAACAGATGAGTCCATTCAATTCCAATTATTTTCAGTTTCTTATCTTGTCTTGTAACAACCAGGTCTAAGATTAGAAATGTTAAATTATCTGAACATTTAACATTTAATACGAAATGTGAAGAAGTGGTATGATTGCCAATGTCAATGAGAAAACACCACCAGAAAGCAGATGTTAATCCATTTAAAGCAATGTACAACCTTCATGAATACGCCACAAAATACACCACATATATAATATCAAGCTATAAATTGTCTGAAAGTTACAATAATACAACTAAGTGCTTGTTTGTCAATGGTTCTCGTCATTGTTTTTGTTTTATCCAAGCTTGTATAACTCCAAACCTTAACATACATTTCTTACAAATATATGCATACATGTACTGTAACAAAACATCTATCTACATGTATCATTATGATCTTCTACCTTATTTAGTCTCTTGTTGGTAGATACTGGCACCTTGCCTCATTGACAATCGCACCATACTGTCTCATATTTTTAATAGATGTCTATTAAACTAGTGTCAGTGTTCTTGCTATATTTTCACACCTAAGTTATCGAGCACTCCGGTCTGCTCTTGTCACATGTACATTCAACAGAGAAATATTGTCTTTTTGTGAACATAAAAATCTAAAAGTCTCTCTATGCAGGTTAAAAAAGTTAAAGATAACCATTTTTATAAATCGAGTATCTTTCTACTATTGTGTATACAATTTTAAGAAAAGGTCGTCTCGAGTTTTGTTCAAGTATTTGCGGTCTTCTTGATCTATTCACATTCAATGTTTACATCGAGCTAAGGTCTGATTGAGTTTCCTTAATTTCAAAAGTGCCAAGCTTTGCTGCATATCAATCGATTCCTTTGGAATTTTCCCCCTGTCTTTCTCTGATCTAGTTGTATATATATATGTAGGACTCTGAACCGCGATGGTACTCCAAACCGCGATGGTCACGCTGAGGTGCGATGGTTTGACGCTGAAGTGCGATGGTGGCATTTTGACGCTATGTTGTTGATAACTACGCATAAGTACAATGGTGGTTACGCTGCAGTGCGATGGGTTACATAAATTGCATATTTTGAGTGTTTTTCATGTCATGTCGATGAAGAAGTAAATATCTGTGCTAGCAGAATCTTTCTTGTTTATTAAGTAAATAAGAATATTTCAAGTCATAATTGTAACGTTTAAGTTTACTCTCAGACTTTGGACAAAAATAGTGCTTATTTTAATGACTAAAAATGTGATAGCTGCTAGCTAGCTTAAAACGCAATATAATAAGTACCTTTACGTACGATTGTGCTTGGAAATTTTTAACTATATATGGGTCCGCTGAAATACTCTTTGTGTTATGATATTACGGTAAATGGGAAGCTGGGACTGAGGTTAGAGTATTATAACACATATAGTAATCTCAGATGAGGACAAGGATAAGACAAACTGTTAACACCGAAAAATATCCTCATGCAGCAAAGTGAAAGAGAACGATCTCTCATTTAGCATGAAACTATAAATAAGAACATATATAGACCATCGCACATCAGCTTACGGACCATCGCACTTCGTCGTAGACAATCGCACCTTAGCGTCCCCATTGCACATCCGAGTCCTACATTTATACGAGTAATTAGCTTGTTCCAGAGAGATACAGACAGTCAAAAAAATAATTAAAGTAGGTACTCCAAGAATGTATTCGCTTAGCAACCTTTTGAACCAATTTTTCACCACGCTTCTATAGCCTACTGTACTCGCCGTTTGCTACTTAAGGAGGAAAATGATAACATTGAGTGGAAGTTTTGTTTTTATTTCAACTAATTTCTATTTTTCCTATTTACCAGAATGTTTTTCTGTGATACCATAATCGATAGCGTCCTTGCTAAAATGGGACAACATAGAGAAGATCTAGTAGCTTTCAGTGTTTACAGGGGAGGTAATATTTTGTCACTAGATTTCCCACTGGGTTTTACGGGTTATATTCATATCACATTAACATTTTCTCTTCCTAAATATGAATTTATCCATTGTTATAGTAGTAAGGAGGCTAAAATTAAGATGTACACGTAAAATATTCAATCATAATCCTGCGCCACGATCACCTAGCTTATACGATACAAAACATTAATTTCATAAGAAAAGAGGTGAACTTAAAATCAAGAGGTTACTTTCTTGATAAAATGCAAACTTCCTTTGATAGTAAAATTTCAATGGCAAGTCAATATTGACATTAAAAGACATCCAAACAAGAAGGAATTTTCAGATCCCCGAACCCGAAAGGCGGGGTACTTTCAACAGCCTATTTTGTGCGGAGGTCTTTTATTGTCAATATTAACTAATCATTGAACTTTCACTTACTTGAAATCTGTCAAAAATTCAAGAAAGTTACAGAAACGACAAGTTTAAATAGGATTCAATTCATATGACAGATAAACAGTACTTGGTATAAAGATACGGAGAAGTGGGTTGATTGCCAGTGAGACAGATAAACAGTACTTAGTATAAAGATACGGAGAAGTGGGTTTATTGCCAGTGTGACAGATAAACAGTACTTAGTATAAAGATACGGAGAAGTGAGTTGATTGCCAGTGAGACAGATAAACAGTACTTAGTATAAAGATACGGAGAAGTGGGTTGATTGCCAGTGAGACAGATAAACAGTACTTAGTATAAAGATACGGAGAAGTGGGTTGATTGCCAGTGAGACAAATAAACAGTACTTAGTATAAAGATACGGAGAAGTGAGTTGATTGTCAGTGAGACAGATAAACAGTACTTAGTATAAAGATACGGAGAAGTGGGTTGATTGTCAGTGAGACAGATAAACAGTACTTAGTATAAAGATACGGAGAAGTGGATTGATTGTCAGTGAGACAGATAAACAGTACTTAGTATAAAGATACGGAGAAGTGGGTTGATTGCCAGTGAGACAGATAAACAGTACTTAGTATAAAGATACGGAGAAGTGGGTTGATTGCCAGTGAGACAGATAAACAGTACTTAGTATAAAGATACTGAGAAGTGTGTTGATTTTTAGTATAAAGATACGGAGAAGTGGGTTGATTGCCAGTGAGACAGATAAACAGTACTTAGTATAAAGATACGGAGAAGTGGGTTGATTGCCAGTGAGACAGATAAACAGTACTTAGTATAAAGATACGGAGAAGTGGGTTGATTGCCAGTGAGACAGATAAACAGTACTTAGTATAAAGATACGGAGAAGTGGGTTGATTGCCAGTGAGACAGATAAACAGTACTTAGTATAAAGATACGGAGAAGTGGGTTGATTGCCAGTGAGACAGATAAACAGTACTTAGTATAAAGATACGGAGAAGTGGGTTGATTGCCAGTGAGACAGATAAACAGTACTTAGTATAAAGATACGGAGAAGTGGGTTGATTGCCAGTGAGACTGAGACAGATAAACAGTACTTAGTATAAAGATACGGAGAAGTGGGTTGATTGCCAGTGAGACAGATAAACAGTACTTAGTATAAAGATACGGAGAAGTGGGTTGATTGCCAGTGAGACAGATAAACAGTACTTAGTATAAAGATAGGGAGAAGTGAGTTGATTGCCAGTGAGACAGATAAACAGTACTTAGTATAAATATACGGAGAAGTGGGTTGATTGCCAGTGAGACTGAGACAGATAAACAGTACTTAGTATAAAGATACGGAGAAGTGGGTTGATTGCCAGTGAGACAGATAAACAGTACTTAGTATAAAGATACGGAGAAGTGGGTTGATTGCCAGTGAGACAGATAAACAGTACTTAGTATAAAGATACGGAGAAGTGGGTTGATTGCCAGTGAGACAGATAAACAGTACTTAGTATAAAGATACGGAGAAGTGGGTTGATTGCCAGTGAGACAGATAAACAGTACTTAGTATAAAGATACGGAGAAGTGGGTTGATTGCCAGTGAGACAGATAAACAGTTCTTAGTATAAAGATGCGGAGAAGTGGGTTGATTGCCAGTGAGACAGATAAACAGTACTTAGTATAAAGATACGGAGAAGTGGGTTGATTGCCAGTGAGACAGATAAACAGTACTTAGTATAAAGATAGGGAGAAGTGAGTTGATTGCCAGTGAGACAGATAAACAGTACTTAGTATAAAGATACTGAGAAGTGTGTTGATTTTTAGTATAAAGATACGGAGAAGTGGGTTGATTGCCAGTGAGACAGATAAACAGTACTTAGTATAAAGATACGGAGAAGTGGGTTGATTACCAGTGAGACAGATAAACAGTACTTAGTATAAAGATACGGAGAAGTGGGTTGATTGCCAGTGAGACAGATAAACAGTACTTAGTATAAAGATACGGAGAAGTGGGTTGATTGCCAGTGAGACAGATAAACAGTACTTAGTATAAAGATACGGAGAAGTGGGTTGATTGCCAGTGAGACAGATAAACAGTACTTAGTATAAAGATACGGAGAAGTGGGTTGATTGCCAGTGAGACAGATAAACAGTACTTAGTATAAAGATACGGAGAAGTGGGTTGATTGCCAGTGAGACAGATAAACAGTACTTAGTATAAAGATACGGAGAAGTGGGTTGAAGTGGGTTGATTGCCAGTGAGACAGATAAACAGTACTTAATATAAAGATACGGAGAAGTGGGTTGATTGCCAGTGAGACAGATAAACAGTACTTAGTATAAAGATACGGAGAAGTGGGTTGATTGTCAGTGAGACAGATAAACAGTACTTAGTATAAAGATACGGAGAAGTTGGTTGATTGTCAGTGAGACAGATAAACAGTACTTAGTATAAAGATACGGAGAAGTGAGTTGATTGCCAGTGAGACAGATAAACAGTACTTAGTATAAAGATACGGAGAAGTGGGTTGATTGTCAGTGAGACAGATAAACAGTACTTAGTATAAAGATACGGAGAAGTTGGTTGATTGTCAGTGAGACAGATAAACAGTACTTAGTATAAAGATACGGAGAAGTGAGTTGATTGCCAGTGAGACAGATAAACAGTACTTAGTATAAAGATACGGAGAAGTGAGTTGATTGCCAGTGAGACAGATAAACAGTACTTAGTATAAAGATACGGAGAAGTGAGTTGATTGCCAGTGAGACAGATAAACAGTACTTAGTATAAAGATACGGAGAAGTGGGTTGATTGCCAGTGAGACAGATATCAACCAGAGTTTAAAAGAAGTGAAAGTTAAAAAATATATGTAACCGTGTGGCCTTTGTCAATGAGAAAACCCATATCGTATAGTCGGTTGTAAAAGGCCAAGACATGACAAATGTGTAAAATTGAGGCATACTAATAACAAAGCCATTTATAAACACAAATGAGAAAGACATAACGACAACCACCGAACTACAGGCTCATGTTGCCTTGGGACAGGCACATACAGATTGTGACAGGGTGAAACATGTTTTTAAGCTTTTCCATTACCTAGTATATACAAATGATAGTTTGCATAGCAAACGAAACGATTACATAATATAATTATTCAATAGTTTAGATCCGAATCAACACTGTGGGATTTTTTTTTTGAATATGAAAGGTAATTTCATATTTTTGAACTTGAAATTATCAAAAGATAATTATTTATTTCTTACATAAGTTATTAAAACCCTAAATAGAAAAAATGTACAACTGGCCAATAAATATTCTGCACAAGAACTTTTTGTCATATATGTTTGATGTTTTTTAATCTATCAGTAATGTAATCCGGAAATAGTTTTTTGAAGGCCAGACAACAAGAAAAAAAAAAGTACTATAAATCTGTTCCAACAATTAGTTTTTAAAAAACAGCTTGGTTTACAACATTCAATCAAACATATCGTGACATTCTTTAAAACATTCAGATAAATGTACAGTTGGTATTTGATCATGTACTTTGCCTACGTTACATGACATTCTTGAGAATATTCAGACACATGTATAACTGGGCTTTAATTATGTTCTTTGCCTACGTTACATGACATTCCTTAGAATATTCAGACAAATGTACAACTGGGCTTTAAGCATGTACTTTGCCTACGTTACATGACATTCTTTAGAATATTTAGACAAATGTACAACTGAGCTTTAATCATGTACTTTGCCTTCGCTACGTGACATTCTTTAGAATATTCAGATAAATGTACAACTGGGCTTTAATCATGTACTTTGCCTTCGCTACGTGACATTCTTTAAAATATTCAGATAAATGTACAACTGGGCTTTAATCATGTACTTTGCCTACGCTACGTGACATTCTTTAGAATATTCAGATACAAATACAACTGGGCTTTAATAATGTACTTTGCCTCCGCTACATGACATTCTTCAGAATATTCAGATAAATGCACAACTGGGCTTTAATCATGTACTTTGCCTAAGCTACGTGACATTGTTTAGAATATGCAGATAAATGTACAACTGGGCTTTAATCATGTAATTTGCCTACGTTACATGACATTCTTATGAATATTCAGATAAATGTACAACTGGGCTTTAATCATGTACTTTGCCTACGCTACGTGACATTCTTTATGATATTCAGATAAATGTACACCTGGGCTTTAATCATGTACTTTGCCTACGCTACGTGACATTCTTTAGAATATTCAGATAAATGTTCAACTGGGTTCTCATCATGTACTTTGCCTACGCTACGTGACATTCTTTATGATATTCAGATAAATGTACAACTGGGCTTTAAGCACGTACTTTGCCTACGCTACATGACATTCTTTAGAATGTTTAGACAAATGTACAACTGGGCTTGAAGCATGTACTTTGCCTACGTTACATGACATTCTTTAGAATATTTAGACAAATGTACAACTGAGCTTTAATCATGTACTTTGCCTTCGCTACGTGACATTCTTTAGAATATTCAGATAAATGTACAACTGAGCTTTAATCATGTACTTTGCCTTCGCTACGTGACATTCTTTAAAATATTCAGATAAATGTACAACTGGGCTTTAATCATGTACTTTGCCTACGCTACGTGACATTCTTTCGAATATTCAGATAAAAATACAACTGGGCTCTAATCATGTACTTTGCCTAAGCTACATGACATTCTTCAGAATATTCAGATAAATGCTCAACTGGGCTCTAATCATGTACTTTGCCTAAGCTACGTGACATTGTTTAGAATATTCAGATAAATGTACAACTGGGTTTTAATCATGTACTTTGCCTACGTTACACGGCATTCTTATGAATATTCAGATAAATGTACAACTGGGCTTTAATCATGTACTTTGCCTACGCTACGTGACATTCTTTATGATATTCAGATCAATGTACAGCTGGGCTTTAATCATGTCCTTTGCCTACGCTACCTGACATTCTTTAGAATATTCAGACAAATATACAACTGGGCTTTAATCATGTACTTTGCCTACGTTACATGACATTCTTTAGAATATTCAGATAAATGTTCAACTGGGCTCTCATCATGTACTTTGCCTACACTACGTGACATTCTTTATGATATTCAAATAAATGTACAACTGGGCTTTAATCATGTTCTTTGCCTACGCTACATGACATTTTTTAGAATATTCAGAGAAATGTACAACTGGGCTATAATCATGTACTTTGCCTCCGCTACATGACATTCTTCAGAATATTCAGATAAATGTACAACTGGGCATTCATCATGAACTTTGCCTTCGTTACATGACATTCTTTAGAATATTCAGATAAATGTACAACTGGGCTTTAATCATGTACTTTGCCTTTGCTATTTGACATTCTTTAGAATATTCAGATAAATGTACAACTAGGCTTTAATCATGTACTTTGCCTACGCTACGTGACCTTCTTTCGATTATTCAGATAAATGTACAACTGGGCTTTAATCATGTACTTTGCCTTCGCAAGGTGACATTCTTGAAAATATTCAAATAAATGTACAACTGGGCTTTGGTCATGTACTTTGTCTACGCTTCATGACATTCCTCAGAATATTCAGATAAATGTACAATTGGTCTTCAATCATTTACTTTGCCCACGCTACATGACATTCTTCAGAATATTCAGATAAATGTACAACTGGGCTTTAATCATGTAGTTTGCCTTCGCTACGTGTCATTCTTTAGAATATTCAGATAAATGTACAAATTTGCTTTAATCATGTACTTTACCTACGCTACATGACATTTTTCAGAATATTCAGAGAAATGTTCAACTGGGCTTTCATCATGTACTTTGCCTAGGCTAAGTGACATTCTGTAAGATATTCAGGTAAATATGGGCTTTAATCATGTTCTTTACCTACGCTACATGACATTTTTCAGAATATTCAGAGAAATGTTCAACTGGGCTTTCATCATGTACTTTGCCTACGCTAAGTGACATTCTGTAAGATATTCAGATAAATATGGGCTTTAATCATGTTCTGTGGCTACGCTACATGACATTTTTCAGAATATTCAGAGAAATGTACAACTGGGCTATAATCATGTACTTTGCCTACGCTACATGACATTTTTTAGAATATTCAGAGAAATGTACAACTGGTCTTTAATCATGTACTTTGCCTACACTACATGACATTTTTCAGAATATTCAAAGAAATGTACAACTTGGCTTTAATCATGTACTTTGCCTACGCTACGTTACATTCTTTAGAATATTCAGGTAAATGTACATCTGGGCTCTCATCATGTACTTTGCCTACGCTACGTGACATTCTTTAGAATAGACAGATAAATGTACAATTGGTCTTTAATCGTGTACTTTGCCTTGCTACGTGACATTATTTAGAATATTCAGAGAAATGTACAATCGGGTTTTAATCATGTACTTTGCCTACGCTACGTGACATTCTTTAGAATATTCAGAGAAATTTACAACTGGGCTTTAATCGTGTACTTTTCCTACGCTACGTGGCATTCTTTAGAATATTCAGAGAAATGTACAACTGGGCTTTAATCATGTACTTTTCCTACGCTACGTGACATTCTTTAGAATATTCAAAGAAATGTACAACTGGGCTTTAATCGTGTACTTTGCCTACGCTACATGACATTCTTTAGAATATTCAGAGAAATGTACAATTGGTCTTTAATCGTGTACTTTTCCTACGCTACGTGACATTCTTTAGAATATTCAGATAAATGTACAACTGGGCTTTAATCATGTACTTTTCTTTCGCTACATGATTGGAGTGATCTCTTTCTAGTCCAATTGATGTATCAGGCTTTGTTCAATTTATGAAAAAAAACTGTGAACATCAATGTTGAATCGTATTCAAACAACCTAAATGCAACATCTAATTCCTCAGCCTCAACTAATTTAGTTTTGAGCGATGCATTCAATACGTGTAAAGATCTCATCGGATTTTGTCTAATGCTTAGTCCGTTGCTGTGTGTGTTACATTTTAATGTTGTGGCGTTGTTGTCCTCTAATATTTAATGCGTTTCCTCAGTTTTAGTTTGGTACCCCGATTTTGTTTTTTGTCCATATTTTTATGAGTTTTGAACAGCGGTATACTACTGTTGCCTTTATTTAAACGTTTTGATTATTACTTATTAACCATTTGATGTTCCACTGATCGAGCACACAACATTAATATCTTGTATCTGGTGGCATATCTTTTATGCTAAATAATTTTAAATCACTCTTTACTCTTTTGGACATGGGAAGGTTTCGATATTGATATTATGCATAGGCACCTGTCTTGATGTCTTAATGTCTTGATTCTTCTGTGTCGTTGGTTTGTTGTATCATACTGTATCGGTATATGTCTGTATGAAAGACTCTATGTTGACTGTAGATGTCTTGATTCTTCTGTGTCGTTGGTTTGTTGTATCATTCTGTATAGGCATGTGTCTGTATAAAATACTGTATGTTGACTGTAGATGTCTTGATTCTTCTTTGTCGTTGCTTTGCTGCCTCATTTTGTATAAGCCTGTGTCTCTCTTAAAAGACTGTATGTTGACTGTAGATGTCTTGATTCTTCTGTGTCGTTGGTTTGTTTTTATCATTCTGTCTAGGCATGTGTCTGTATAAAAGACTGCATGTTGACTGTAGATGTCTTGATTCTTCTGTGTCGTTGGTTTGTTGTATCATTCTGTATAGGCATGTGTCTGTATAAAATACTGTATGTTGACTGTAGATGTCTTGATTCTTCTTTGTCGTTGCTTTGCTGCCTCATTTTGTTTAAACCTCTGTCTCTCTTAAGAGACTGTATGTTGACTGTTGATGTCTTGATTCTTCTGTGTCTTTGGTTTGTTTTTATCATTCTGTCTAGGCATGTGTCTGTATAAAAGACTGCCTGTTGACTGTAGATGTATTGATTGTTGTGTCGTTGGTTTGTTGTGTCATTCTGAATAGGCATGTGTCTGTATAAAAGACTGTATGTTGACTGTAGATGTCTTGGTTCTTCTTTGTCGTTACTTTGCTGCCCCATTTTGTATAAGCCTGTGTCTCTCTTAAAAGACTGTATGTCGACTGTAGATGTCTTGATTCTTCTCTGTCGTTGCTTTGCTGGCCCATTTTGAATCAACCTCTGTCTCACTTAAAAGACTGTATGTTGACTGTAGATGTCTTGATTCTTCTGTGTCGTTTGATTGCTGTTTCAAACCGTATAGGTATATCTCTATTATATTATGAAAGACTGTATGTTGATTGTAGATGTCTTGATTATTATTTGTCGTTGGTTTGTTGTATCATTCTGTCTAGGCATGTGTCTGTATAAAAGACTGTTTGTTGACTGTAGATGTCTTGATTCTTCTCTGTCGTTGCTTTGCTGTCTCATTTTGTTTAAGCTTCTGTCTCTCTTAAAAGACTGTTTGTTGACTGTAGATGTCTTGATTCTTCTGTGTCGTTGGATTGCTGTTCCAAACCGTATAGGTATATCTGTATTATATTATGAAAGACTGTATGTTGACTGAAGATGGCTTGATTATTATTTGTCGTTGGATTGCTGTTTCAAACCGTATAGGCATATCTCTATTATATTATAAAAGATTGTATGTTGGCTGTAGATGTCTTGATTCTTCTGTGTCGTTGGTTTGCTGTTTCAAACCGTATAGGCATATCTCTATTATATTATAAAAGATTGTATGTTGGCTGTAGATGTCTTGATTCTTCTGTGTCGTTGGTTTGCTGTTTCAAACCGTATAGGCATATCTCTATTATATTATAAAAGATTGTATGTTGACTTTCGATGTCTTGATTCTTCTGTGTCGCTGGTTTGCTGTTTCAAACCGTATAGGCATATCTCTATTATATTTTGAAAGACTGTACGTTGACTGTAGATGTCTTGATTATTATTTGTCGTTGGATTGCTGTTTTAAACCGTATATGCATATCTTTATTATATTATAAAAGATTGTATGTTGGCTGTAGATGTCTTGATTCTTCTGTGTCGCTGGTTTTCTGTTTCAAACCGTATAGGTATATCACTATTATTTTATGAAAGATTGTATGTTGGCTGTCGATGTCTTGATTCTTCTGTGTCGCTGGTTTGCTGTTTCAAACCGTATACGTATATCACTATTATTTTATGAAAGACTGTATGTTGGCTGTAGATGTCTTGATTCTTCTGTGTCGTTGGTTTGCTGTTTCAAACCGTATAGGTATATCGCTATTATTTTATGAAAGACTGTATGTTGACTGTCGATGTCTTGATTCTTCTGTGTCGCTGGTTTTCTGTTTCAAACCGTATAGGCATATCTCTATTATATTTTGAAAGACTGTACGTTGGCTGTAGATGTCTTGATTATTATTTGTCGTTGGATTGCTGTTTCAAACCGTATAGGCATATCTTTATTATATTATAAAAGATTGTATGTTGGCCTCAGATGTCTTTATTCTTCTGTGTCGCTGGTTTTCTGTTTCAAACCGTATATGCATATCTCTATTATATTTTTGAAAGACTGTATGTTGACTGTAGATGTCTTGATTATTATTTGTCGTTGGTTTGCTGCTTCATTCTTCATAGACATCTGGATAAAAGACTATTTGGTGACTGTAGATATCTTGATTCTTCTGTGTCGTGCGTTTGCTGTTTAATTTTGTAAAGGAATCTGTCTAGTATAATATGAAAGACCACATGTTGATTCTAGATGTCTTGATATTTCTGTGTAGTTGATTTGCTGTCTCATTCTGTATAGACATCTGTCTATTATAACAAAAAATTGTAAAAATGACTTTAGATGTCTCGATTGTTCTGCTTCGTTGGTTTGCTGTCTCATTCTGTTTGGCATTCATAGATATATGCTGTCTCAGGTAGGTTTGCGCTAATATTTTGAATATTTTGAATATCAAACTGGCACTTTGGGCCCTCCGTAAACGTAGAAGACTGTAATGTACCCAAATTCATTTTGGGCACGTTTGTATCTACCTATTAATTAACTGTATACTTAATATTAGGCAGATTAAGAGATAACGGGGCTCTTAGTATTGACATGCGCTCTTTGTCCTGAAATGCTGATAATATTTTGCAGAAAAGTGACAATATAAGCCCTCCGTAGATATCGAAGATGACATTAATCTAGGATATCCTTTTATACAATCTTTATATGATTTCGTCGAGTTCTATAGACATTAAAAGAAAGGGGGGTCTCATCGTCCTTTAAGCGGTCTCAGGTAGGCTTTCACTATATATTTTAGATGACTTTTCATATATCTTTTATTCATATTTCTAGAGTGAGCGGTTTCTGTTTTTATTTTAAGAATTGTTAGATATAGATTAAAGTGTTGACGTAGTTTTATTGATAGAAATCTATATTACACAAAGACAAATATGCAACTTACATAAGCATTGATAAAAGTTTATATTCGAGGATAACGAAACTTTGAGACAACTTGAAGGGGTCATAAAATGATTTCCTACGCATCGTTTTACTCCTTTCAACTTTGAAAATCATTCTTTTATTGTTATCAAATATTATATTTTTTTATGACTTTCAACTCAATTTGAATATCGAACCGACTGCTAGCAACCGTTTGGATAGTTTATATCTAATATCGAATAACGAACCGGCCGCTAACTTCAGAACCATAGTTAATGATTCTGATTTCATTAAAAAAAACATGATTGATATCAAAGTAAGAGATATGGAATGATTGCCAATGAAAAAAGTATCCTTCAAATGTCGAATGAAATTGATGTAAGCAATTGTAGACAAACGCATAGACTTTAACAACGAGAAATTCCCATACTATATACACGGCTATAAAAGACATCGACATGAAACATAAACAAACTGTCTTAATCTATAACAAACCAATTTTTAAGAAAAGCAATTGCAACAGACATGAATAATCAGTGAACTACATGCTTTCTGACTAAGGACGGGCTCACAAACAATGTGGCGGGTAAATCGTATAAAAAGACGTCAACCATCTATTTTACATGGCATAGTCTTGAAATAGTAAAACGTAAAAATATATTATTGAATGTTAACTTTTTTTTTAAATAATTGTTCATGTAATAAGTATAATAATGTGGACAATACTATCGAATTTATTGATTTGATCGAGTTGCGTATTAAACATCTCAACAGGGTGCATCAACACGCAGTAATATGTAGCAATATATCTGACCAGAAAACATTGAAAAATATAAGAAATTCTGATTAAAAACAATCGGCCAACTCTACATTTTGCTCTAGATATTACAATTTTGAAAACATATTTTTATATAAGTACTACTTGTACACCGTGATAACAAGGATGACTTGAATGTTGACTCATCAAAACAGGAAGATATAGATTGTGAATATAATCGATTTTAACTTGACATCTTCAGATACAAGTAGAAATGTGACATTTTTAACATTAGCTGGGTTTGTCCTTGGTTGTTTCCCCAATGCAGTCTATCATGGGCTATTATGATCTGAATTTTAATTTAAAACAAAATATTTACGGTTTAGACGGCAATTTGTGCAGGTTGGTATATATAGGGATAAAATGTTAGGAAGACATAAGAAATGAAAGTATATCAAACATTTTAATGATGCAACATTGTGGGTAAAGTTTTTTATTGGTTAACGTCACCAATTTTTATGGCATCAATTAATAGTTGATGCTTCGAAAACGTTCGTCAAAGATCAGACAACGTATGACATATTTTGAATGTGGTTTTACGTTGTTTTCCATCATTCTCTTAAGAATGTAGATAACAATATTGTGTGTTAAGCGCCGACGGCATCAATTAGTGATTTGATACTCCACTAACATGTCACCAGTTAACTTAATTTGCGACCATAAAATTACTAATTGATGCCGTCGAACTTAAAAAACAATACAGCTATCTCCTAATTACCAACACGAAACTGAAACCGGTTGTCAGTAGTAATTCTAGTCAGAACGAGAAATCCTTCATATGCAAGTTTACATCATTATTATCAAATATACAATAGGACAATTAATTCTTATATTAGAGAACCTTGCCGTGGACAAAAAGAACAACTGTTCACTACGTATATAATTTTTCAAATTAATTTGGTACCGCCTCTTACATAAGTAAATTATATTCCATACATCAGTACACACTTAAAATTATCTACTGTGAAACAATTTTGTTCATATCAAAAACATTATTGAAATAATAGTATTGCAATTTTTGCTGGTTTGTGTCTTCAAGCTTTCACTGCAAAAACAATTATGCTTTGGAGGGGGGACTGTCTTAATAAAATGTTTTTGCTTCTAACCATCATGATCATGAATTGATAGCGAATATTTTTTTTTCAACTGAATTGTATATACAAGAGTTCAAGAGAATGCATCAGACACCAGCAAACTGAAAAATCAGGAAAATAAAAAGATTTTGAATCACAGACGAATAAAAGTAATGTTCACCAATTACACACGACCAGTCTCCCAAACAAAAAGACCACAATTGGGTAATATCTGTGATAAGTCAGACTGTACATTTCTGTTATTGTTCTTCATTTAGTTCAACCTTGAAAATATGTATAAACAAGATAAGTACTACGTGGTCAAAGTATAAGTTGAATGTTGACTCATCATAACAGGAAGATGAAGGGTGTGATTATTAACGATTTGAACTTGACATCTTCCGAAGCTTACAAGTGGAAACATTATTTTATCTACATCAGCTTGGTTCGACCTTTTTCATTGTACTATTCAATGCTTTCAATTTTGAGTGTAGTATACATTGACTAAATTACGGATGGTGGAGGCTAAGAACTTGTACACGTTTTTATTTTAATCTTAAGTAATAACGGTAATCACGCAATGTGATAAACACAACATGTTTAGATATCTTGAAAAAAGCAAGGGTTGCATACATGTAAAAATTTTATTAGTAAATCAGGTTTGGATCTTGTTAAGTATGGTTAATAATATTTAACTATTGGGGCTAGTTGGCATTTGTTTCGTCAGATTGTATGTTTCCTGCCTATTTATGTTTTTACATATAGGTATTAAACTGGGGTTTTTTTTGGCATTAGTTTGACGAGTGGGTCTTTTTCTTAATTACATTACACTTGTATGCAGGTGAGGGACGAGTTGACATATCTTTATTTAAACTATTCTCTATCAGTTCAATGTTGGCGATTTTTCAATGTATCCAGTTGTAGTTCAATTGTATCGTACAGTTATTTAACGTGACACAATATAATGCAGTTAGTACATTCATTTTATCATGACCTTTTTGGTATTGAACAAATATTTTGGTGAACAGTTAGGTCGAAATAGCTTTATTAACTCGACATTTGACTAAATAAGTGGATTATGACCAATAGACACTGAAAATTTACTGCAAGTATGTTTTTTATATTATTATTCAGAAGGTAGATATAGGAAGATGTGGTTTGAGTGCCAATAAGACAACTCTCCATCCAAGTAACAAAATTTATAAAAAGAAGAGTTTGTTTTTACGTTAGACTCTGAAAGTGTTTGAAATAAGCATTCAACGTGTGTATGCTCTGATAAATCTAGGGAATCGTATAATATTTAAAAAAAAATGTCAATAAGGCTACTTATTCAATCGTTTAAAAAAAAAATCGGATGTTCTGTAGAAAGTAAAGTAACGAAAATACCGAACTCCAACGCATATTCACAAAATCGAAAAGTGATTTATGAAATAGCAAAATTAAAAACTGAAACACAACTTACGAATGGAAAACAACTGTCATAATCCTGATTGTTTTTACAGGATTTTCCTACAGTAGGAAATGGTGGATAAAACCTGGTTTATAGGTAGCGTAATATGGATGACAATAAGGTTCTACTTGTGAAACAAGAAACATTACCAAAGCATTATGGGTAATTATTCTTAGGCAATGTTGTTTCTTTAAGTTATCAACATAATTTGAAAAATGTTCAAACAAATGTTTAAGTGACATGTGTTTTTAACATTTAACAACATTTTAAGATTGTGTGCATGCATCTTGGAAACGTTACGTATTTAAACATATTTAAACATCATTTAGTTTCATAATGTGTTAACACAATTCTTTGAAAAACGAAGAAATGATGTAACAATATAATCAAATAACATATTACTGTTATCTAGATTAACTGTTATAGTACCGACACTTTATAGACATAATGCTAACCGATTTTGGAACAAATGACCAGAAGTTTGATTAACTGTTAAGATCTGAAAATTTCTCACATTTTACAACATATAAATGCGTCTGCAGATGATCAATACAAAATAAATGAGATGTGTTGAGGATTGCAAACAAAACAACTATCCACCAAAGGTCAAGCTGATGTTTTTTTGGGTAAGCAAACACAATTTAAAAGAGAGAGGAGCATACTGATTTATGTTGTAAAAGTATTATGATATGCATGTCAAATGAGTATTATGATTTATATAGGAGGAGTATCAGGTTATTTAGATAACATTTATCAACTTTTAAACTTCAATTTTTATGGTCAATACTATAAGGTCCTGTGTAACCTTTCGTTATTAAAGCTTGGAATACTGTAAATTCAGAAATTATTGCGTAGACAAGATGACCACTTGCCCGAATGGGTTATGTAATAGATAACACCCTCTCAATCTCAATAATTACCACTTGGGTAATGTAATAGATAATACTCTACAATCTACAAATCAACCCCTCGGGAAATAAAAAAAAAATATTACTTAGGTAATACATTAGATAACATTCAACCAATCTACACAAAAACAACAACCCTCGAGCAATATATAAGATAACTATTTGCAAACCTTTGGAATGCCTATTCATAATGTATGTTTTATAAATATCGACCAATAACTCGGACATATAGATGATGACACTCGGCCAATCTACAAATGACTACTCGGGTAATTTATAAGTATATTTTCATATATTCTGTCATATTACATTAAGTTCGACCTTGAACACAAGGTTTTAAATATAAGCAGCATAAGTACTCCGTGATAACATTATAAGTTGAATGTTGACTCATCATAACAGGAAGACATAGGTTGTAAATATAGAGATTTGCACTTGTCATCATCCGTAGGTTTAAAGTAGACACGTTATATTCTATACATTAGCTAATTTTAACCTTATATATTGTACTTTTCAATACATTTTATTATGAGCGAAGTACATTTTTAATTTATTAAGGGGTAATATGAAAATAAAAGGTTATTACCAGATGCTACATCGATAAACACAACTTGTTTTGAGAACTTATCAAACAAGGGTGTTGAATCCATTATTTCATTTGTTCAAGGAATTGTAACGCCATTCGTTTACACGTATTTAGATTCTTTACTGTTCACAGCATTATTTCAGTTATGTTTCTGTTTTTTTCTTGTTTCAGTATAATATTTTTTTATAAGATATAGAAAAATGTGGTAGAAGTGCCAATGAGACAACTTTCCATCCAAGTAACAATTCATCAGAGTAAACCATTATAGGTCAAGGTATGGCCTTTAACACGGAGCATTAGCTCACACCGAACAGCAAGCAATAAAGGGCCCCAATAATTACTAGTGTAAAACCATTCAAACGGCAAAGCCAACGGTCAAATCTATATACAAACGAGAAACGAGAAACACGTATGAACTACATAAACAGACGACAACTAATGTACATCAGATTCCTGACTTAGGACAGGTGCCACCATTTGCAGCGGGATTTAACGTTTAATGGTACCAAACCTTCTCCTTTTTCTGAAACATAATATAACATCACAACATAGAAAAGACACACTATAAAATATCAATCGACTGTTAAACAGAATATATCCTTTGTTGTCCTCTCTCTGTTGTTTTCAAAAATCATCGTTTTATTACATGTTGTCTGGTGTCACTGAGACGGACAACATAATTAATCGATGAATTTTATTATATGTTGTCTGGTGTGATTGTGACAGACACCATATTCAATCGATGGATTTTATTATATGTTGTCTGGTGTCATTGAGACAGACAACATATTCAACCGATTGATTTTATTATATGTTATCTGTTGACTTTGAGACAAACAGCATATTCAATCGATGGATTTTATTATATGTTGACTGTTGACATTGAGACAGACAACATAATTAATCGATGGATTTTATGTTATGTTGACTGTTGATATTGAGACAGATAACATATTCAATCGATGGATTTTATTATATGTTGACTGTTGACATTGAGACAGATAACATATTCAATCGATGGATTTTATGTTATGTTGAATGTTGGCATTGAGACAAATACCATATTCAATCGATGGATTTTATTTTATGTTGTCTGGTGTCATTGAGACAAACAACATATTCAATTGATGTGTTACATTGTTTGTTGTCTGACGTCATTGTGACAGACAACATAATCAATCGATGAATTATGTTGAATGTTGTGTGACGTCATTGAGACAAACATGATAATCAATCAGTGTATTTTATTGTATGTTTTACGGTGTCAATAAGAGGGACAACATAATCAATGGGTGGACATTATCTGGTGTCATTCGGGACATACATGATAAGCAATCGTTTGATTACATTGTATGATGCCTGCTGTCACTGAAACGGACATGCTAATCAATCGTTTGATAAAGGCAACAGAAGTATACCGCTGTTCAAAACTCATAAATCCATGGACGAAAAACAAAATCGGGGTGACAAACGAAAACTGAGGGAAACGCATTTAATATAAGTGGATATATTGATAACATTGTTTGTTGCCTTTTTTCACTGAGACACAGATGGCAAAACAGCTTTTGGACGTTAGAGTAATCACGCAAGTTGTATCATAGGTTCGATGGTCTAGGTTTATAATTTAGCATCTCATATTCCAAAAATAATTCACAGCCAGCTTGCCTTGTTTTATCTTAAAATGTTACCGAGCAACAATATTTTAGTCTCATTTAAATAGATAATATAGTTGATAAACATTCTAACAAATATACAAGGTCCATGAAAAAATGGAAATTCCATTAAAACTTTTAAAATAAATTGAAATGACACATCTACATTTTACAGAATATGTTCACTGTTTATCAAATATAACATACATATCAAACTAGTATTTCGACTCACGAAATTAAGTGAACAAGGAGAATTTATGCCGGTTATTGAAAACCCACGTTATAAGGGTGCAAGCCTATGTACCTCTTTACGTTGAAGCACAGTTGCTTTTCAAAAGCTACATAATAGAAGAAAACATATAATAGTATATCTTTCCAAGCAACATATAGAAACAAAACAATATTACTTACCTTTTAAAGCTATTACATCTACATTACGCTAGTTTTAAACGTAATACTTTAAATTGAATAGACGAGCAGGAAGCAAACATTTATTCAGAACGAGGCAATGATGAACTGCTCTTCCATCAAGTGTATATACATGAAGTACACAAGTCATTTAAGTTTAAAACAAAATCGTCACTGTAATTATCATAATAAATATTGACTAAAAATGACAAAATGAATATTGAAATCCAAAAAAGGTTTACAAACACATTCTTGTTCAAACAAAGGAAAATAAAAAAAATAATAATTCTATAAATGACGTGCGTCCAATGCCCGTTTATAAATGTCATCATAAATACTAATACGAAAAGATGGACTATCAATTCTCCTTTAATAACTAAGTAGATTTTGCACCAAGTCAGGAATATGACAGTTGCTATCCATTCGTTTGATGTGTTTGAATCTTTGATTTTGCACTAAAAGTAAGTAAATAAGTATATCATTTATTATAGTAACATGTGTAGTATATATAATATTACATAATACAGTAGTTGAATAATTTTACAGCCGGCCCGTTGGACCTATATGTCACTTGTAACCTAATGCTAAAATTTTTAGTACGCAATGTAATTGTTACTTATAAAGAAGTTCCTTTCTTTTATAAAAGAAGAAATTTAAATATTTAGCAGTTTGTCTTTGATGAAGTCTGCTTAATATAGCAAATGTTCTATTATCAATAACATGTGTATCAAGGTTCACACATTCAAATAATAATGGTCTTAAATTATGGAAAGCTTTACAGTACAACAAGAAATGCTTTTCATCTTCAACAGATCCGTCATCACAGAAAGTGCAAAGTCGTTCATCCGGAGCCTCATTTCTTAATCGTCCAGTTTCAATGCGTAAGGGTAGAATAACACAGCGAAATTGTGCCATAACTGATCGTTCTTGTTTCTTAATGTTCATTTTGACGTAAAGTTCAGTCTCGTACTTCTGTTTAATAGTATTGTAAGTTCTTAATTTGGGGAGAGAAGTGATTTTACCAATCCAATCGTTTTCACAGTATTCCATAATCTTTGTTTTAAAAAGTTCAATGTTGCATAGATGTACATATTCATAGCAACTGTCCATGTCCACTTTGTGAAAAATTTCCTTCATCTGAGAGCTTCACTGGCCCGATTTATGATAGTTCCAAAGAAAAAGCTTTTTTGTTAGTCTATCATTGTCCATTTTAACAAGCCGATTCCATTTTCTAACCATATAAATCCACCGTCTTAAAGTTGGCTGTAACCATCCTGGTTCACTGTTTGAATAAACTACTGGTGCAAATCTGTGTAATCCCCAAAAATATATAATAGCACGGTTTTGTACAGATTCAATGGAGTAGTATGTTTTATATCCCCAAACATCTGCACAATACTCAATTACTGGTACAACACAAGACTCGAAAAGGGTTTCATATGTTTTAAATGCAACGTCCTTAAAATTGTGAATCTTTGATATCATCCTTCCTAGTGCCCGTCCTACAGCTTTACCTAATGTTTTGATGGCAATTCTAAAATCCATTTTATCATTGAAAATAATGCCAAGATATTTGTATTGACTAATATATTGTAAACTGTTTGGTCCAATATTGAAATGAAAGTTGCTTCGTGGAACACGCTGTTTTCTAAAATTCATGACATTTGATTTTGAACTAAGTCTCCATCGGGCACCAACTGTTTAAAACAGCTAAGCAACGTTTATATCATTTTCGGTCTCTGTTAGAATAACAATGTCGTCAGCATATAAAAAGAGACTGATTTTTTCATTATCACACTGTATTCCAGTTTCAGGATCTTTAATTTCAGTAGCTGAATCGTTGACAAATAAAGCGAACAATGTAGGCGATCAATTATCTCCTTGACGGACCCCGTTTGAACAATGGAACCAATTTGTACGATGCTCATTTACGCACACACATGATTCTGTGTCAATGTATAAGCTAGAAACAGCATTATACATGTTTCCGTCGATACCGTTTAATTGCAGTTTGTATTTTTATAAATCCCTGTCTACGTAATCAAATGCTTTTTTGCAGGTCCACAAAGGTAGCAAATGTTGATTACCTATCCTGAATAAGGCATTTCAAAGAAAACACATGATCCTCACATGACCTAGCTCTTTTGAAACCGTTTGGTTCATCAACAATTAATCCGTTGTCTTCTAAAAATTGTTTCACTCGGTTATTTAAAGTAGAACTGTAACATTTCGCAATTACCGAGAGTAAACTAATGCCTTTGTAATTCAGTGGAATTCTCGTGTCAATAGCAGAACCTTTCGGAATTGGTCGAATTAGTGCTTTCCTCCATAGCGACGGAACTTTTCCTGTGTCGAAACAGAACTGAAATAATACCTGCAATAGTTTAATAATTGACATTTATTTAATTTTTTCATGAAGCAGAAAAAATAACCTGTTTTAGTCACACATAAATTTAATTTAATATGTAATCATAATTTTACTTGAAGTACTTGTTTATATGTTTGTTGTGGCTTTTCTTGCATTCACATTCTCGTTTCCAACTTTGTGCTCGTTAAATAAGAAAGGATAAAAACAAGAAATAGTTAAAAAAAAAAGGAACAATAATCAAAACGTTGCATCACAATTATAAGAAACAAAAATGAAAAAAAAATCAAACAAAAAAGAGACACATGACAATAAAAAGTAAAACGACAATTCTTTATCTCCCACAATATACAAAATCAAGCATTTTCAACGCAGCTTGGATATTTCTTATTTTTTCAAGTTCATCAGACTTGTGAGTTCTTGAATATGTTTTTATATTTCAGACGTGTCAGTTCTTGGATAATCCCCATGCTGTTGGGCGACGTTTGTCTGTTAATTCGCCTACCTCAATAACCAAGTGTTGTGGTACGAACAATTGCAAAAAAACAGTAATTATTTCACATTTTACATGTTATATATATTTCACATTTTACATTTTATATATATTTTACATTTTACATGTCAAATAATTACTACACTGCAATCACGCATGATTCTTTAATCAACTTTATTACACAATAAAATTTATCATCCATGATGACACGAGGTCAAACAATAAAGTGCACAGGTAAATTAAATAGAAACCTGATCAAATTGTGTTTACATGATCATAGCTAAAAAAAAATAATTATAACTAAAGTATTGAATGCTTCTTTTTGTAACTTCATAGGAGTGTAAAAGCGTTGACCGTGCACGCATTATTAAAATGACGCGCATCCGCGCTCCATACAAAATGTACTTCGGTCAACGCTTTTACACCCCAATGAAGTTACAAATAGAAGCATTCAACTGGTAATATATTTTACATTTTCCATATTATTACACTGAAAACAAAGAAGATTTACTTAAACACAATTGGCAGTCTTGTTTTGTTACTTGAAGACATCATCGCATTGTGCATACCAGTTCACTGTCGGATGTTAATCATATTATTTGTTAAAATAAAATATATCTGATTTTGAGGTATACTTGTCCCTTTGGTATCTTTCGTCCCTCTTTTATTGTATACCGACATCTTTCGTCCCTCTTTTATTGTATACCGACATCTTTCGTCCCTCTTTTATTGTATACCGACATCTTTCGTCCCTCTTTTATTGTATACCGACATCTTTCGTCCCTCTTTTATTGTATACCGACATCTTTCGTCCCTCTTTTATTGTATACCGACATCTTTCGTCCCTCTTTTTTTGTATACCGACATCTTTCGTCCTCTTTTATTGTATACCGACATCTTTCGTCCCTCTTTTTTTGTATACCGACATCTTTCGTCCCTCTTTTATTGTATACCGACAGCTTGGATCGTACTATAGCAATATATAATCAGTCTTGTTATTTGCCTTAATCTGCTAATTTGTAGACAGATGTGCATTTTTATTGGCAAGACTGTTTTTTTTATATGAAGAAAACTTGCTGATATATTCAAATATACCAAACATTTGTATTTTAAAAACAATGTTGTCAACTGAGCAATTTAAGAGGAGATAACTCTTTAAGTAAAAATTTACACAATTTTCTAACGTTTACTTGTAGCAAGAAAACTAGTTCGGTAAAACCATCACTGACCATCTTTCCTTTTAATTTTCTTAAAACATATAATAAAATCTATCTTCTTACAATTTATTTCAAAAATCTATCATATAGATTTCTTGTTATGCACAAAAATGTGTTTTTTCTTGATCACTCAAACCAAAGTTAGGCAATTCAGAACGACTCATAGTTTAACTAGAGGCTCTAAAGAGCCTGTGTCGCTCACCTTGGTATATGTGAATATTAAACAAAGGAAGCAGATGAATTCATGACAAAATTGTGTTTTGTTGATGGTGATGTGTTTTTAAATCTTACTTTACTAAACAGTCTTGCTGCTTACAATTATCTCTGTCTATAATGAAATTGGCCCAGTAGTATCAGTGGAAATGTTAATTAAAAATTTACAAATTTTATGAAAATTGTTAAAAATTGACTATAAAGGACAATAACTCCTTAGGGGGTCAATTGACCATTTCGGTCATGTTGACTTATTTATAGATCCTACTTTGCTGAACATTATTGCTGTTTACAGTTTATCTTTATCTATTATAATATTCAAGATAATAACCAAAAACAGCAAAATTTCCTTAAAATTACCGATTCATGGGCAGCAACCCAACAACAGGTTGTCAGATTCATCTTCCAATTACAGGGCAGATAGATATTGATCTGATAAACAAATTCATCCCAAGTCAGATTGCTCTAAATGCTTTGGTTTTGAGTTATAAGCCAAAAACTGCATTTTACCCCTATGTTCTATTTTTAGCCTTTGTGGCCATCTTGGTTGGTTGACCTGGTCACGCCACACATTTTTAAAACTAGATACCCCAAAGATGATCGTTGCCAAGTTTGGATTAATTTGGCCAAGTAGTTTCAGAGGAGAAGATTTTTGTAAAGATAACTACGATTTACGAAAAAATGGTTAAAAATTGACTATAAAGGGCAATAACTCCTAAACGGGTCAACTGATCATTTCAGTCATGTTGACTTATTTGTAGATAATACTTTGTTGAACATTATTGCTGTTTACAGTTTATCTCTATCTATAATAATATTCAAGATAAAAACCAAAAACAGCAAAATTTCCTTAAAATTACCAATTCAGGAGCAGCAACCCAACAACCAATTGACTGATTCATCTGAAAATTTCAGGGCAGATAGATCTTGACCTGATAAACATTTTTATCTCATGTCAAATTTCCTCAAAAGGTTTTGGTTTTTGAGTTATAAGCCAAAAACTGCATTTTACCCCATTGTTCTATTTTTAGCCGTGGCGGCCATCTTGGTTGGTTGACCAGGTCACGCCACACATTTTTAAAACGAGATACCCCAAAGATGATTGTGGCCAAGTTTGGATTAGCTTGGCCCAGTAGTTTCAGAGGAGAAGATTTTTGTAAAAGATTACTTTAATTTACGAAAAATGGTTAAAAATTTACTATAAAGGGCAATAACTCCTAAACGGGTCAACTGACCATTTTGGTCATGTTGAATTATTTGTAGATCTTACTTTGCTGAACATTATTGCTGTTTACAGTTTATCTCTATCTATAATAATATTCAAGATAAAAACCAAAAACAGCAAAATTTCCTTAAAATTACCAATTCAGGGGCAGCAACCCAACAACCGATTGACCGATTCATCTGAAAATTTCAGGGCAGATAGATCTTGACCTGATAAACATATTTACCCCATGTCAGATTTGCTCTAAATGCTTTGGTTTTTGAGTTATAAGCCAAAAACTGCATTTTACCCCATTGTTCTATTTTTAGCCCTGGCGGCCATCTTGGTTGGTTGACCGGGTCACGCCACACATTTTTTGAACTAGATACCCCAATGATGATTGTGGCCAAGTTTGGTTTGATTTGGCCCAGTAGTTTCAGAGGAGAAGATTTTTGTAAAAGTTAACAACGACGACGGACGCCGGACGACGGACGACGACGGACGCCGGACGCAAAGTGATGGGAAAAGCTCACTTGGCCCTTCGGGCCAGGTGAGCTAAAAATTAGAACGGTGACCTTTTTATTATATTTATGACAAGAACATAGTTAAATTATCATTTTGGCAAAGTAAACGAAAATTCTATCTTGGGAAATATATACCGATGATCTACCTTAAAAATACCAACATGCGAGTATTAATAGTACAACTTTGTCAGTGGAAATCAACGGGTATTAAAATACAAATAATTAAATACTGTTGAAATAAAGGAACTTACTTGATATTTCAAACACGCATTTACCATTTACAAGAATAAAATGCACTTTGTGAATGTGTTTAAATTGCATTATATTTATTTGTGTATTTATTTGTAAAGGGTCTGTTATGTCCTGGCTGGATTTGTAATAAGTTTCGCTTGATATTTTAAAAGATTGACCGAACAAACATTCTGTGACATAGTAAAGGAAATTCAGGGATGATTCCACAATACAGTTTAGGGCCGCTTAAATCGGCAGCGGCCCCCAAAATGTTTGTGAATATAAATTCCCAATTCAGGAAAATAAAATAAAAGTCGGTATTTTCGGAAAAGTTTCCGACACCGATGTGGCAACTATAATTTTTCATTGTTTGTCGTCAAAACGTGGTAAAATCAGGATACGAATGCTGACTACGATCGCATTTTATTAACAACGATTTAATTATGTCAACATGGGTTAAACAATTTTAGCAGCCGGTTTCAATTGATTACAATGTTATGGGAGTATTTGATCTCGTAAAAGTAGATCGCTCAGCAGGTTGATCAAAAACATGCTTTTTGTCAAAATGGGTGTCCGAAGCTGACCTCCGCAAAGAGCAAATTCAAATTTTTGTATAACATTGATTAATAAATTTTAATGGGCGCTGATCTCGTAAAAGCAGCTCAATTTGAAATCCATTTGAATCAGGGTACGGTAAGTTAAATATAAAGAAGATCTGTTGAAAAAATACCCAAATGGATGACTTTTTCAGTAGTTAATATGGCAAGCCGTTTTGCTATTTAATCTAACTTCAAGATATCTCATAAACTTTCTCAGATATGATCTTATATAATAGTTCATTAGATGTCTTATATCGTTTGTAAGATATCCTACATGTCCTACAGAGTTTTTAAGATATCTTATAAAGTTCATCATATATCTTATATATAGTTTATAAGATATCTCATATAATTTTTCTTTGTACTTTGTCCTTTTACCTCACTGCCACGTTGAGCAAGCGCTTATATGAATATTTCTGTTTCCTAACCAGTTCATTTTGGGTTCCTCTTCGCGATCCGTGTTTCAACTATTTCGATTTCTTTGAGAAATTACAGACAATGATTTCGATTTAATTACTAAAGTGTTGGGAGTAATTTCGGGATAAAAACAATATATATACATTGTATATTTATCAGATATTTTATAAATGATATTAGTTATCTTATAAATTATATAAGATAGCGTATACACTATATCAATGTATATATAAGATATTTTATAAACTATATAAGATATCTTATAAACTATATAAGATATCTTATAAACTATATAAGATATCTTATAAACTATATAAGATATCTTATAAACTATATAAGATATCTTATAAACTATATATAAGATATGTTATAAACTATATGATATATCTTATAAACTTAAATTTAACGCGGCGTTTACTCGCGTGCAATTCATGTAAACGCCGCGTTAACTGTGCGTTAACTCCGAAATTGCAGTAGACATTAAAAGTAAACGGGCGTTTACTTTCGCGTTTACCTCCGCGTTAACGCAAAAACGGCGCGTCTTCTGATTTTGTAAAGAGTAAACGGGCGTTTACTTTCCCGTTTACCTCCGCGTTAACGTGAAAAGATGTGCGACTTCTATTTTCGTAAAAAAGTAAACGCACGTTTACTGTTTGTAGTAAACGTGCGTTAACGCAGATTGTCATCGTATCCTGGATACACTGGCCTAAAATATCAAATGATAAGGTACATCAATATTAAATGACCAGCTGGTCATTTCCGCTTGACATATTGACGATTACAGTTAATTATAAATGTTATCACACACCTGCATTTAATTGAAAAATAATTAAGTAAATGTCTTGTTCTTCGCAAATAAATAGTTAAAGTATGTTTATTCAAATAATTTAATACTCACCATAATCAAACAGTTTTTTCATCTAAGACAGACTGACTCGTAAAACAAAATTATTTGATCTCAATAACCAAAACGGACCATATTTACCCTTTATCAAGTTATCTATTTAGTAGTAATTCAGTTATATATTTATGTCAAAATGGACCATATAATACAATTGAAAGCAATTTTTGAACCAGCATGTACTTTTTTATACAAATTATTGAATCGTAAACCAATTAAGTAGTGTTCATACCTCAGACTGACTCGTTTTATAAAATTATTTGTTTCGCAATATTAAACCAAAACTGACCATATTAGCATTTTATTATCTAAATCTCTATAGTCACATAGTAAATGAGTTATATTTTCATGTAAGGATTGATTGTATTATATAAAAGGTAGCAATATTTGAATATTATGACTAAAAAAAATTGGTTCGCATCAATTTAGCATGCCAGCATGTACTTTTTTTGTACAAAGTATTGAATCATAAACCAATTAATGTAGTTGTCATACCTCAGACTGACTCGTACTGAAAAATTATTTATTTCGCAATAACTAAAACTGACCATATTAGCATTTTATTATGTAAATCTATATAGTCACATAGTAAAAGAGTTATATTTTCATGTAAGGATTGATTGTATTATATAAAAGGTAGCAATATTTGAATATTATGACTAAAAAAAATTGGTTCATATCAGTTTAGCATGCCAGCATGTACTTTTTTATACAAATTATTGAATCGTAAACCAATTTAAGTAGTTTTCATACCTCAGTCTGACTCGTATTATAAAATTATTTGTTTCGCAATAACCAAAACTGACCAAATTATAATTTTATAATGTAAATCTATATAGTCACATAGTAAATGAGTTATATTTTCATGTAAGGATTGATTGTATTATATAAAGGAAGCAATATTTGAATATTATGACTAAAAAAAATTGGTTCCCATTAATTTAGAGTGCCAGCATGTACTTTTTTATACAAATTATTGAATCATAAACAAAATTCAGTTGTTTTCAAACCTCAGACTGACCCGTATTATAAAATAATAAGTCCACAACATTAAAATTGACCAAAAAATTTTGTTCTCATCAATTTAAAGTTCCAGCATGTCCTTTTTTTTCTTCAAAATATTGAATTGTAAACGAAATTCAGTAGTTTTCATACCTTAGACAGACTCATATAATAAACTTATTTGTCTGCAACAATAAAAATTGACCATATAAGCAATTTATTATATAAGTCTATATAGCCATATGGTAAATAAGTTATATTTTCATGTAAGGATTGATTGTATTATATAAAAGGTAGCAATATTTGATTATTATGACTAAAAAAAATTGATTCGTATCAATTACGCGTGCCAGCATGTACTTTTTTATACAAATTATTGAATCGTAAACCAATTTAAGTAGTTTTCATACCTCAGACTGACTCGTTTAATAAAATTATTTGTTTCGCAAAAACCAAAACTGACCATATTAGCATTTTATTATGTAAATCTATATAGTCACATAGTAAATGAGTTATATTTTCATATAAGAATTGATTGCATAATATAAAAAGTAGCAATATTTGAATAATGACTAAAAAAATTGGTTTGCATCAATTTAGCATGCCAGCATGTACTTTTTTATACAAACTATTGAATCCTAAACCAATTTAAGTAGTTTTCATACCTCAGACTTACTTGTTTTATAAAATTATTTGTTTCACAACAACCAAAACTGACCATATTAGCATTTTATTATGTAAATCTATATAGTCACATAGTAAATGAGTAATATGTTCATGTAAGAATTGATTGTATAATATAAAAAGTAGCAATATTTGAATATAATGACTAAAAACAAATGGTTCGCATCAATTTAGAGTGCCACAATGTCCTTTTTTTATACAAAATATTGAATCTTAAACAAAATTCAGTAGTTTTCATAGCTGCATAGTAAATGAGTTATATTTTCATTTAAGGATTGATTGTATAATATAAAAGGTAGCAATATTTGAATATTATAACAAAACAATTTTGTTCGCATCAATTTTGAGTGCCAGCATGTTTCTTTTTTTCTTCAAAATTATTGAATCGTAAACAAAATTCAGTAGTTTTCATACCTCAGACTGACTCATATAATAAAATTATTTGTCCGCAACAACCATAATTGACCATGTTAGCACTTTTTTTATGCAAATCTATATAGCTGCATAGTAAATGAGTTATATTTGCATTTAAGGATTGATTGTATTATATAAAACTGAAAGGTAGCAATATTTGAATATTATGACTAAGAAAATTTGTTCGCATCAATCATGTCAATTTAGAGTTCCATCATGTCCTTTTTTATGCAAAATATTGAATTGAAACAAATGTCAGTCGTTTTCATACGACTGACTCGTACAATGTATAATAAAATTATTTGTCAGCAACAACCAACACAGACCATATTAGCACTCTATATAGCTGAATAGTAAATGAGTTATATATCCATATAAAGGATAGCAATATTTGAACAATTAAATTGACGGAATGGTACAAATGACGTACATACTTATGTTACACTTTATAAATATTCCTGTACAATTAACGTTTGATAATTTGTCAAAACAGAATCTTAAATCATGTTAATCCGAGACAAACGAGGGGAATTTCGATTAAAAATTATGTTTTAAATGCACCGAGTTATAGTTAGGAATTCGAAGAGACAATTAAAAATGGGGAAAGAAACAACGTAAACCATGATGTTTATATCCCATCATATAAAAATATTTTTCGGATGTCTCGAATAACCTTTCTCTCCATTACGATATTTGTACATGTAACTTTTGAAAAGAAAATATAGAAAATCTGCTAATCAGTAAAAATAATGGACTTAGTGGAACTGATTGTGTGTAATTTAATAAAATTTATATTCGAATTAAAAGAGTTTTTGAATTGTTCTGGTTTAAATTACATATACGTAAAATACAAAGACTAAAGGTCGTTTCTTTTAAGTAAATGTACAAATGAACTTGAAGTTTATTTCAAAATTTAGCCAATCAGTTAACGCGAAAAGTAAACGCGCGTTTACTTTCAAGTGCACGTAAAAATACACTTTTAAAATCTGTAGTAAACGCCCGTTTACTTTTAAGTGCACGTAAAAATAAATTTAACGAATTCTGAAGTAAACGCCCGTTTACTACTAACTAAACGGACACAAAGTAAACGCCCGTTTACTTGGGTAGACATTAGAAATTTCCATTTCGACCGCGTTAACGTAATTATAGTAAACGGGCGTTTACTTGTAAACGGGAAATTTGAAGTTAACTAACGAAATATGTGCACGCGGCGTTAACTTGCGTTTACTTTATGTAATGCTTGGTCTGCACCCAACTGTATACTATGTAAGAGTCCAGGCCGCGACAATAACACTTGTCCAATTGTCCGTTACCAGAGGGAAAAAAGGTCGGACAAGTAAAAGCTGTATCACGCTTGTCCGTGGGGGCAAGTACAATTATTCTGCAGAAAACAAATTTCATCCAACTTTGATGAACAAAGTATAATTATAAACAAAAAAACAAAAATTAATTTGACATGTTTCTGTATTCTGTTTATTCAAATGCAAAACCTTTTTCTTCAACATGTTTACTTGCAATCCATAATTTTTAATTGTTTTTTTGTCGGGCACTTTTTAACGGGTAAAAGGTTTTAATAATTTAAAAGGTGACCTATAGTTGTTAATTTCTGTGTCATTTGGTCTCTTGCAGAGAGTTGTCTCATTGGCAATCAGACCTTATATATATCTTCTTCTTTTTATTGATTGCATTTGAATACACTTTTTTCAACTTAAAAACAACAGGATACAAATCCAATGAGTGTAAAGGCCTATCAGATGGTGCCTCATGAGTCTGATGAGATTGGCATTGATGAAAACTAGAACCTAAGTCCTGTGACATGACAAGTTGTACTTGACTCATATTTTTGAAAAGTATTTCAAAAGAAATGCATCCAATTCTGTTCTATTGTTTAAATTCTTTTTGTTCAACTTTAATGAACTTAAAATGTAAAAAGGGTATTTTTAATAAATAAAAAATGGACAAGTAACAATTTCATTCGGACAAGTAAGTTTTGGTATGTACTTGTCCTATTGGACAAGCTGAAAAAAAGTTATTGTAGAGGCCTGTTTAAGATATCTTATAATGGATATTAGATATCTTCTATATTATATAAGATAGCCAGTGACAACTCTCCAACAGATTTATCCATCGGATCACCAGCAGTGATGGTGATACATGGCTGTGTACATTATGTATATACAACTCGTCTAAACATCAACCCAACAATGTTAGATCTGTAAATTTGCTTGAAATCGCAAATGTTTTGTTCTTCCCTTGCCGTGATTCGAACCCATGCTTCTGAGATATCATGACACCTACTCGCATGCACTGTAGCTGTCCCACTAGACCACACGAATAAAGTATATAAGATATCGCATAAAGTATATAAGATATCGCATAAAGTAAATAAGATATCTTATAAAGTTTTAAAACTTTATGAGATATCTTATTAGATATATTATATATCTCATATTATAATTTAAGATATATATAATATATAAGATAGCTTTTAAAAAAGACATTATATAAGATATCTCATATATTAAATGAGATATCATATATATTACATATGATATCTTATAAAATCTTATATATTATATAAAATATCTTATAAAAATCTTATATATTATCTTATATATTATGAGATAATTTGAAATTTGAATAAATAGCTTAACGGCTTGCCATATGTTTATGCTAGCTGACCAGTATATATGTTTTTGTAATAGGCCTCGTTTACCAAAGTTAAGTAAAGATGATAGTGCATCATGTGCAATAATATTCATGTATTACAACATTTTCCGTTTTTACAGCAAAATGTTATTATTTTGTCTTAGATTGTATGCATAAAAAATTCCCAATTTGGATAAAAATTCCCAATTTGATGTTCAAGGGACCCATTTGAAAACACCTGGAATCATCCCTGGAAATACATATTACTAGTTCAACACAAAACGCTGAAAGAGTTCACAAAATTATTTAAAGTTTGAGTTACCCGACCAGTTCATGGAATACTTAATAAAAGAACTATTATTTGCTTATTATGGGTGTGACAAGAAGCCTTACATACCAATACTTATAGAAATCAACATATAATTGTTGACTGAACTCATTTCAATATATATAGTTTATATACCAATGTCAAAATAAAAATACACATTTCAAGAAAAGAGTTTAAAGTCGACAAGTAAAAAACCTTTATAAATTAGAAAACGGTTTGTAATATCAAATCTACAATTTGTTTGTTGTATTATATTATTCCCAACACGAATGTCAATGTATTCAATGTTTCTCTTTTTCTTATATACAAAATATAGTATAAAAAAGTTAAAAAAGTTAAAATAAAAAAAAATAAACTATCAACACCATTTTAAAAATATAAACTAGATCTAAATGAAGATAATCTAAATCACTACTTACCTTACGATTGTTTCGATTCCATGTAATGTGCAATTTAATTAATTACACTCAAATGTAATTGACCCCAAGTCTGGTTTGGAGGATTTTCTTCATTTTCTGAACTGGAAACTTCAACAGACACGGCTTATTCGGTCTCCTTTTCAGACTAATACCTCGAATTTGACATAAGCGGTGATCTCCGTACTAGAATCAATGAACAACAGACACGGCTTTCTCCGTTCCCTTTTCAGACTTTTACCTCGAATTTGACATCAGCTGTGATCTCCGTACTAGAATCAATGAACAACAGACACGGCTTCCTCTGTCCCCCTTTCAGACTTAAACCTCGAATTTGACATAAGCGGTTATCTCCGTACTAGAATCAATGAACAACAGACACGGCTTCCTATGTCCCCCTTTCAGATTTATACCTCGAATTTGACATAAGCGGTTATCTCCGTACTAGAATCAATGAACAACAGACACGGCTTCCTCTGTCCCCCTTTCAGACTTATACCTCGAATTTGACATAAGCGGTTATCTCCGTACTAGAATCAATGAACAACAGACACGGCTTCCTCCGTTCCCTTTTCAGACTTATACCTCGAATTTGACATAGCGTGATCTCCGTACTAGAATCAATGAACAACAGACACGGCTTCCTCCGTCCCCTTTCAGACTTATACCTCGAATTTGACATAAGCGGTGATCTCCGTACTAGAATCAATGAACAACAGACACGGCTTCCTCCTGTCCCCTTTCAGCTTATACCTCGAATTTGACATAAGCGGTTATCTCCGTACTAGAATCAATGAACAACAGACACGGCTTCCTCTGTCCCCCTTTCAGACTTATACCTCGAATTTGACATAAGCGGTTATCTCCGTACTAGAATCAATGAACAACAGACACGGCTTCCTCGTTCCCTTTTCAGACTTATACCTCGAATTTGACATAAGCGGTGATCTCCGTACTAGAATCAATGAACAACAGACACGGCTTCCTCCGTCCCTTTTCAGACTTATACCTCGAATTTGACATAGCGGTGATCTCCGTACTAGAATCAATGAACAACAGACACGGCTTCCTCTGTCCCCTTTCAGACTTATCCTCGAATTTGACATAAGCGGTGATCTCCGTACTAGAATCAATGAACAACAGACACGGCTTCCTCTGTCCCCCTTTCAGACTTATACCTCGAATTTGACATAAGCGGTTTATCTCCGTACTAGAATCAATGAACAACAGACACGGCTTCCTCGTCCCCTTTTCAGACTTATACCTCGAATTTGACATAAGCGGTGATCTCCGTACTAGAATCAATGAACAACAGACACGGCTTCCTCCGTCCCTTTTCAGACTTATACCTCGAATTTGACATAGCGGTGATCTCCGTACTAGAATCAATGAACAACAGACACGGCTTCCTCCGTCCCCTTTTCAGACTTATACCTCGAATTTGACATAAGCGGTGATCTCCGTACTAGAATCAATGAACAACAGACACGGCTTCCTTCGTTCCCCTTTCAGACTTATACCTCGAATTTGACATAAGCGTGATCTCCGTACTAGAATCAATGAACAACAGACACGGCTTCCTCCGTCCCCTTTTCAGACTTATACCTCGAATTTGACATAAGCGTAGATCTCCGTACTAGAATCAATGAACAAAAGACACGGCTTCCTCTCGTACACCTTTTCAACTTATCAACATTAGCGAATTGACATAAGCGAAATCTCCGATACGTAAGAAATCAAGCTGAACAACAACAACAGGCTTCCTCCGTCACCTTTACAGAATATACTCGAATTTGACATACGGTGATCTCCTACTAGAACAATAACAACAACACTCCCGTCACTTAATTCGAATGAATCCTACTGTATAAATCAGAACTTTAACATCAAAGACAAAGGTATCTCCTATTAGACATGAACAACAGACACGCTCTCGTCACTTTAAATACCTCAATTGACATAAGCGGAATCTCCGTACTAGAATCAATAAACAACAGACAGGCTACACGAATCATAATAAAATCATAAACTTCACACATAGGAAGAAAAGAAAATTCCTACAACTGTTAAAAACTACAAGCAACAACAACAACATTTAAAACCCAAACTCACAAGAAGAAAAGAAAAATTCCTACAACTGTAATAAACTTCAGGCAACAACAACAACATTTAATTCCCAAACTCACAAGAAGAAAAGAAAAATTCCTACAACTGTAATAAACTACAGGCAACAACACATTTAAAACCCAAACTCACAAAAAGAAAAGAAAAATTCCTACAACTGTAATAAACTACAAGCAACAACCTCAACATTATAACCCAAACTCACAAGAAGAAAAGAAAAATTCCTACAACTGTAATAAACTACAGGCAACAACAACAACATTAAACCCAAACTCACAAGAAGAAAAGAAAAATTCCTACTACTGTAATAAACTACAGGCAACAACAACAACATTTAATACCCAAACTCACAAGAAGAAAAGAAAAATTCCTACAACTGTAATAAACTACAGGCAACAACAACATTTAAAACCCAAACTCACAAAAGAAAAGAAAAATTCCTACAACTGTAATAAACTACAAGCAACAACTCAACACTTAAAACCCAAACTCACAAGATGAACAAAAAATCTTTACAACAGTAATACATCCAGGCAAAAACAACAACATATTATACCCATACGCACAAGAAAAAAAGAAAATCCCTAAACAGTTATAAACTACAGGAAACAACAACAACAATTATAACCAAAACTCACAAAAGAAAAGAAAAAATCCTACAACTGAATAAACTCCAAGCAACAACCTCAACAATTATAACCCAAACTCACAAGAAGAAAAGAAAATTCCTACAACTGTAATAACTACAGGCAACAATAATAACATTTAAACCCAAACTCACAAGAAGAAAAGAAAATTCCTAAACTGTAATAACTCAGGCAACAACAACAACATTTAAAACCAAACTCACAGAAGAAAAGAAAATTCCTACAACAGTAATACACTCCAGGCAACAACAACAACATATTATAACCCTATAACGTACAAGAAAAAAGAAAATCCCTAAACAGTATGAACTACAGGAAACAACAACAACAATTATAACCAAAACTCACAAGAAGAAAGAAAAAATCCTACAACTGTAATAAACTACAAGCAACAACCTCATCAACACTTATAACCCAAACTCACAAGATGAACAAAAAATCCTTACAACAGTAATACATTCCAGGCAAAAACAACAACAATTATAACCATACACAAGAAAAAAAGAAAATCCCTTAAACAGTGGGTTCGTGTTGTTTATTCTTTAGTTTTCTATGTTGTGTCAGTGTACTATTGTTTTTCTGTTTGTCTTTTTCATTTTTAGCCATGGCGTTGTCAGTTTGTTTTAGATTTATGAGCTTGACTGTCCCTTTGGTATCTTTCGTCCCTCTTTTTATAAACTACAGGAAACAACAACAACAATTATAAAACTAAACTCACAAGAAGAAAAGAAAAAATCCTACAACTGCAATAAACTACAAGCAACAACCTCAACAATTATAACCCAGACTCACAAGAAATTAAGAAAAATCCCTACAACTGTAATAAACTACAGGCAACAAAAACAACAATTATAATTCATACTTACAGGAAGAAAAGAAAATCCCACGGTTTTACTATCGTCATAAAGTCAATCAGGAACATTTTAGATTTTAGACTATTGGGAAATTCGGAGTAAAACGTTTTAACAAAGTGAATATTTTTTATTATCTTCTGTGTAATATAAGCCCATCGTCTTTTAAATACGCAATTGCGTTTTATACCAAAGTGATTTTAACTATTTTCGAATAATCAAGCAATTGATGTGCTCCTAACTTCTAAAGGGAGCTTACATCAAAAGATATTAACAATTCATTAAAGTTTCATGAAAACTGCTGAAAGCATTTTTTAGGTTATTTTCCAAGAACAGGAAAATCCCCCTTTTTTATGAATAAAACCACGTAACTTGGAAACCTAAAATCTAAAATTTATAAAAATCTAAAGGGAGCTCATGTCGATAGATATAAAAAAAAATAACCAACGTTTCTTGCAAATTGGTCACGGTGAAAGCATTCTTGATTTATTGTCCGAAAACTGGAAACTCCCCCTTTTTTTAATAAATAAAACCCATTAACTATGAAACGTAAAATCTAGAATTTAAAAAAAAAAACGCTAGGGAGCTCACGTCAATAGATATAAACAATTCATCAACGTTTTTTCAAATTGGTTAAAGCGTTTTTGAGTTAATGTCCGACATGATATGTTGACGACGGACGGACAGAAGGGCAGACGGACAACGGTATATCGTGATACGTCCCGTAAACGGGCGTATACAAATTCAGCATTTTTTTCATTTTCAAAGGGGTATAACTCTAGAACCGAAGTGAGCATTGTGTATAAGTTTTATAACATTTGGTAGAGGCAAACTAAAGTAAGAGAAGGAAAACCAGCTTTGGGACGAACGAACTTGCGGATGTACAGATGGACAAGGGCAAAACTTAATGCCCACTCAGCTACGAAAGGGGCATAAAAATACAATTTAACCTTACATATAAAAAGAGAGATATTCAATCAAAGTTCATTCCTTTCACTGTATTTGCTTTGTGCTGCTCAGTCTTGTTTTTGAGGTTGTGTTTTGTATTCTGTTGTTTGACTTTTTGTCATCTTTTTTTGGCCATGTCTTTGTCAGATTGTCTCCGACTTTATGAGTTTGAACATGTCTTTGTCAGATTGTCTCCGACTTTATGAGTTTGAACATGTCTTTGTCAGATTGTCTCCGACTTTATGAGTTTGAACATGTCTTTGTCAGATTGTCTCTGACTTTATGAGTTTGAATATGTCTTTGGTATCTTTCACCTATGTATGACTTGAAATCAATCATTTGCAAAAATATTGTTTGGGTTTTTCTTTTCGTTTTTGACATCTTTTGTTTTTTAGGTGAATAAGAATATAACTCATTGTGGACTGCTGTACCCCTATTTTTGACATTTTTACCTATTATGTCTGTTTGTTTTGTTCACACATTGTTTTCAATATAATGGAATTTTATGCGTAATTCAAACAAGTGAAAGGTTTAGCTAGCTATAAAGCCAGGTTTAATCCACCATTTTTACATAAGGAAATGCATGTACCAAGTACGATTATATGACAGTTGTTTTCCATCGTTTTAAGTGTTTGGGCTTTGGATTATGCAATTTGATAGGGAACTTTCCGATTCGAATTTTTCTTTCAGTTCGGTATGTATGTTATTTAATATTTTACTCATTATTTTATATGTACGAATATGCTGCTTTTTTGTGTCGATGTTGCTGTGATAGGTTAGCCTGTCAGGTTTAACGTGTCGATGTTGTGATTGGTTGGCCTGTCAGGTTCAACGTGTCAATGTTGTTGTGATTGGTTGGCCTGTCAAGTTCAACGTGTCGATGTTGCTGTGATAGTTTTGCCTGTCAGGTTCAACGTGTCAATGTTGCTTTGATAGGTTGGCCTGTAAGGTTCAACGTGTCGATGTTGCTTTGATAGGTTGGCCTGTCAGGTTCAACGTGTCGATGTTGCTTTGATTTGTTGGCAAATAAATTAGAACAAGAACATAAATATATTTTGTTTTTACATAAGTACTCATCAAAAGTTCATACAGATATAAATAAGTAGAAGACACTACTTAAACAAATAGTGATAAAATAACAAAATGAAAAACAAAAAAAAACACAATAGTAGCTTGACATGTTAAATTTTTAAATCTTAATTTTTCAAGATATGTATACAGTCTTTATATCTTGCTAAGGACTTTTATTTACACGTTTGGAATTATTGAATACAAGAAGAAATATATTATGTTTGAAATTATTATTATGGGATTATTATAACTGTTGCAACACCTTTTCTGACAATATTATAGAATATATAAACATTCACATGTTCACACAGTACCAATAAAAATAGCTGATAAATGAATAAACGAATAAGTTGAAGAAAATGAATAACTATACAAATATTGGTATTGGTGATGAAATGAAAAATTACATTTTGTAGAACTGCCAATAGATAATGTCATTTTGTATTTACAAACTCGACTTCTCTTTAATAAAACAACAGACGTGCAACACAGAAAAACAAGTCATAGGCTTATCATTGTGTACGCCATTGTGTGTTTCGTTTAAAAAAATCATCAGCGGCTCGATTAAAAGGTTAAAAGGTACAGCACCAACAAACACATGGTGTACATAGCCGGACTTTGTACAGGCCCAACATATGCTGGGAGTTGCGTCTAAGAACGTTTTTACACTTGATATTATCTCAAACACTTTCAAATACTTTAAAAACTAGAGGCTCTCAATAACCTGCGTCGCTCACCTTGGGTCTATGTACATATCAAACAATAAACATGACAAAATTGTGTTTTGGTGATGGTGATGTGTTTGTAGATCTTACTTTATTGAACATTCTTGTTGTTACAATTACCTGTATCTATAATGAACTTGGCCCAGTATTTACAGTGGAAAATATTTTCTAAAAATTTACAAAAATTTACAAAAATTTATGACTATTGGTCTATGTGAATATTAAACAAACAACGCAGATGGTAACATGACAAAATTGTGTTTTGGTGATTGTGATGTGTTTGTATTGAACATTATTGCTGCCTTCAATTATCTCTATCTATAATGAACTTGGCCCAGTAGTTTCAGTGGAAAATGTTAGTAAAAATTTTAAGTTTATGAAAATGGTAAAAAATTGACTATAAAGGGCAATAACTCCTAAAGGGGTCAACTGAACAATTTCGGTCATGTTGACCTTTTTGTAAATCTTACTTTGCTGAACATTATTGCTGTTTACAGTTTATCTCTATCTATAATAATATTCAAGATAATAACCCAAAACAGCAAAATTTCCTTAGAATTACCAATTTTGGGCAGCAACCCAACAACAGGTTGTCCGATTCATCTGAAAATTTCAGGGCAGAAAGATCTTAACCTGATAAACAAATCAACCCAGTCAGATTTGCTCTAAATGCTTTGGTTTTTGAGTTATAAGCCAAAAACTGCATGTTACCCTATGTTCTATTTTTAGCCATGGCGGCCATCTTGGTTGGCTGACCAGGACACCGGACACAATTTTCAAACTAGATACCCCAATGATGATTTTGGCCAAGTTTGGTTAAATTTGACTCAGTAGTTTCAGAGGAGAAGATTTTTGTAATAGTTAACGACGACGGACGCCGGACGAATGACGACGACGGACGACGACGGACGCCGGACGCCAAGTGATGAGAAAATTTCAATTGGCCTTTAAGGCCAGGTGAGCTAAAAAAAATAGTATTCACATAAATCTCACGTAAACTTTACATCATCTTCACAAATTAAAAATATGTAAATATCATGATGAAAATAATACTTGAGCGTTATATTTAATAACCTTGTCGTTCCTTCTGTTGGTCCGTTCGTCCAATGAATATTATCGTCACCTTTTTGTTAAATGACATCATTACTATTATGTTTAATTCTTTATCAGATGACATACGCTGTTATTTTGAGAACCCCAATCACTTTTTAAAAAGTAGCATAATTATTTAACTGTTTCTTGTGTACTAGAATACTTTAGTTTATTGTAGAAGAGTTAAAAAGGACGGTGATACAACTCACAAACCAGCGTAATCACAGTGATTCGACACTTTCAAAGGGAGGTATGTCAGAGATATTTATAGTCATTTATTACACACTATAGAGTATGCGTTTTGCTCATAGTAGAAGATCGTAAGGTTACATATTACTGCTTACTTTAATCTCATATGGAGTCTAGTAAAAAATCTCTTAGCGACATAGGACAAAGCAAATCATAGTAAATTATTGACCGAAAATATACAGTTTGAACATTAATTTATTATGCTCAAGTTATCATTTTCTATATAAAATAAGTACACAATGATTTTTTTTCAAATTGTAATCGTTGAACTATTGGGCCAGTCAATCGTTTCCAACTATTGGACCTGTATGAAACTATTTGACCACAGGTGTCATTTTATTTCGCGGAATTTTCAATGCAGGTACACAATTGGAAGATTTTGAAAATACCGCGGGAGTAACGGCGTCATGTTTTACCTATTGTGCCTAGAGATAACGTCAGTGCAAGACGTAGCCTTAGCATTTGAACACATTTATGAAGTTAACGTTATGGTTGGGTTTCTGCTTTTTTATATTACGATAGTTGATTTATCGCTGCCATTTATTGTCTGTTGTCTTTTTCGATATAATAAAACCCTTACTGACTGGATATTCGTGGAATGGTAAGTTTATTGTCCCTCGAATACAACTATTGCCCTCGGCTACGCCTCAGGACAATAGTTGCTCCTTGTGACAATAAACTTACTATCTACTCATACCCAGTCAATAAGTATACATTTTATTTATTTGTACCTCTTACTATGATAAATAGTTGACATGTCTTTTTGGGAGAGTCCATTATTACATGTACTTCACGACCAGATTTGTTTTCATTTTGTTGTCCGTGGAAATTATAAGAAAGATTTCATCGGAAATATAACAGAAAATGTAATAATCATTGACGAAGGTCTGAAACATTTTCCTTAAAATTCCTGAATAGTATATGTTATTCAGGTCTCAAACAGGGAATATACTGTGACATTCCCGGCTTAGAGTTTATATCCCCTGAGACGAAGGCGAAGGGGATATAAGCCCGAAGCCGGAAATGTCACAGTATATACCCTGTCTGAGACCTGAATTACACATATATTACGGTTTACCCCTGACCTGTTATTTTCCAGTGTAGGTATTTGTTGAACATTCACAATGTAACATGTATATTCATTACATGTTTATTGTTTCTTTAATATTTTGAGTAATCCATTTAAATGCACCTTTTATATCTTGATAATTTTTTTCCCGTTAAAAAATAGTTTCAATAAATTTTTTAGATATAATATTTTGTGTTTGTATGTGTGTGTGGCTTTGTTTTTTTACAACACATATATTGAAAAACCCAACCTTATATGTTTGGCATACATGAAGGATTTTCAAATATGCTGTGAACATAATTTTATCGAGTATGTAATAATTTATAATCACACTTTTAACATTTAATTTAAGTGTAAATTAAGTGATTGTGTATTGAAAATGTTCTATTGACTGAAGCACGTCATTATTTTGCCTCTGTGAGGCTCTGACATTCCTTAGTGTTCTGTACAGCTTTTGACTACGTTACATAGTAACCGTTGTTATGATAACGTTTTTGAGGTTCCAATTAGGGATACAAATGTCGTATATACCCCAGCAGTTTTCTAAATATATACTGACAATTCTGTGTTGTTATCCAATTACAAACCTCGACACATCTGCATTCCGTAATATACTTTAATAAATATGTTAGAACAAATATACTATATAATGCATTTAAACTTTTCTGCTTATTTTGAAAATATACCTACATTATATAAGTCACTAATATTTCTGACAGATAACAACTTGAGAAGTTGGTATACAGAAGGATTTCTGTTTAATTTTACTTTTCTGGGATTTCATTAAAAATATATTTGACATTCAAGTATAAAATAGTATTCATCTTTAATAGCGTTAGTGTTACAATTAGTACATAGTCTATTATTTTATCAACACTATAACATCTGCTTGTTAATTTGTATGCTTGAATTATGAGCTGATATATGATATTTATAAATATATAGTGTGTATGTATATATAGTTTACAGGTCTATTTAAATAAAATTACAATCATGTATACTACATATATATCTATACAAACAACATTTACTCTTATTCATCTGTAAAAGTGTAGGAAATCAAATTTGTCATCAATACACACTATCGAAAACTGCATGAATCTGTTCTATGACTCCTGAAACATTTAAAAGAAATTCTGTCAAAAAATCATTTGCAAAACGTGTTTGCATCCGATACTGAGATAATATAATGTACCTAATTAGAGCAACATTCGTTTACCTTACAATGAAGAATAACTTAGTTGTGTTCGCTTTATCCAGATGATTTGTTGTATGTATTATTATTCATTTTAAGTTTGAATTGATGATGCAGACTTGGTTTAAGTATTTGTTTGATTTTTCCGGATGTTGTCATATTTTGTATATATCTAAATGATGTTGAACTACAGTTAAATCGTATACACAATATACATGTCATATTTACGTCGAAAGATACAATACAATAATTCAAAATATGTGAAATAGATCAACAAGGTATAAAACACAAGTCGTAAATATCGATTTGTTTTCACTTTTAAATTTTAAGTCTAAATATATCTAATAGCTGTTTAAGAACATTTGTTTTGATTAGGAGGTATTGTAATGGACACTTTCCTCATTGACTAATGTATTATACAAAACGTCACAAAAATAACAAGCACATCATGCATACAAATGATTAGGTGTTAGAAATTCGGGGTTGATATAATTGTTTTTGCATACTTGCATTCCTATTTTTCTTTTCTGTATAAAAGCAAGCATGTTTCTTATAGTTTTGGAAAAGTATTATATCATCTGACGAGACTTGTTAATTGAAAGTTGCAGTTTATCTACCTTTATTAACAAGGAAATGTAAACAGGATAAACCTTTGTATTCACGTTTTCCGATCGTAATCGTCAATAGCCGAAAACAAAGGGGAACGTTTTTTTGTTAGCTTCAAAGCATTGGTTTTACTGTTTTGTGTAGTGATTTTTTACTGTTATACTCTTTTCCATCGATTTCTATTTGGGCGAGGTGTTATCTGTCTTTCAAGATTTAGGATTTGTTCCCTTACTTCAAACATGAAAAATATATCACTTAAGTTACCTGCTTTCATTCGTTCTTTTATCTCTTCAAAACTCCTTGTCTCTAATTCCATTTTCCTGATTTCGTCTAATCGTTTTACGTAGGATTCACCTGTTGGATTGTTACGCTGGTCAAATCTAGTTAGCATATTACGAACTATAGTGATTAGTGTTTGGTATCGTGTGTCATCTAATGCAAAGACAGAAGAATGCTGCATTTCATTTCTGATCACACGTATGCGTTGAATGTCGTCACCAATAGTATCTTCAATGGTAGAAATCTCGTCAACCTTTTCTATTTTCCTATAGCCTTTACTAGGAAAGTTTATTTTTAAAGCACAATATTTCTTACACATTTCTGTAATGTCCAACTTATCACGATCAAGTATTTCTCCAGTCTTAGTATCTAAGAATAAGCGATCGTATAAAACGCCTGATAATACCTCTAGAACTATCATTGACATTCTGACGTAATTCTGTTGATCACTACTTATTCTCCGGGAAGCCTAAAATACCAATGAAATATGTAATGTTACAACCTTATGCTATATAATTGCCATCTATTAACAGGTAGGTAGACCTACAAATATAGTCAAGGCAGTAAATACACCGGGACAGTGAAAAAAGATAGAGCACAGAATTAATACTAGCCAGAAAATTCATGTTGACGTCAGAATATTCAAAATTACTTCAAATTTATTTGAATAATTAAAAAACTATAAAAAAGATATACATATATATTATTTCAAACATGCGAGATTTGTACAAAGCATGACACATTGTTCTTAAAGATAAACTAGAAGTATTTCCATTCAACAATAATTTTACAGTCGAGCATTTTTTTTAAATGAGCTAGCTACGTAGTATGTTGTTTGACAAAGATAGATATTTAGGACATAGGGTCTATTCAAGGTGCTATGATATTCAACGCAACAAAGTGAACATGGCGTTCTATTCAATTGATTGAAGATGCATTATTACATGCATTTCATTACTTCTGCCTTGAACATACATAAAACAACTAGTAATAGCAACATACCGATCAGTGACATTTCTTTATTTTTCATATAGCATAGTATGATACGATCATAAACAAGTAAAAAAGGATGGATAATTTGCTTAAAAATCACATTAATATTTTCGTTATACAGCGTTAATCTGTAGACGATCTTTTTTTTTTTTTTTTTTTTTTTTTTATCAAACAATAAGTTCATATATATATAAATGTAATATAATACAACCTATTAGAAAATGTATAGAACTTGAAAAATAACATTTTGTTTGGATTTTATAATTGTATCTTATTAAAAAGGACATACAAAAAAAATATAGAGAATTAATAAATAAAAGAATTAAAAGATGATTAAAGAAAAAGAAAAAAAAAACAAAAAAAGCAACAAAAAACAAAAAAACAATATAAAAAAAACAAAAATCATTTTGATGTCTGCCAATTTTTTCATAGTTACTAATCCACCAAAGTATCCTGTAAAGCCTCTTGGTAAATGCACCAAGCTTGATTAAACTTTTCAAAACATTTATTTTTAACTGATATCTTCTTCTCCAAAATATAATGATGCTTTATTTTTTCAATCAATGCTGTTAAACTTAATTCTCCTTTAAAATATCGTGTATTATATATATATTGTTTAATCCAGAGAAAAATATTGTTTTGAGGGTCACCTTTGTACATTCGTGTTAAATTTCCAAACAAAAAAATATCCTGTGTAAATGGTATACTAATACCGTTATGGAGAAACCACATTTCAGTTTGCTCAATAAATTGTTGTACATAATAACAATCCCACAGTATATGTTCAATTGATTCAAGTTCAGTCTTACAAAAAGTGCAATATGGGTTTTGCACAATCCCAATTTTGTTTAAAAACGTATTTGTTGCCAGAATTTTATGATTAATTCTAAACTGAAGCCATTGTAGCTTAGTATTTTTTGTAATAGCAAATGGTAGTTGAAAAATCTTTTTCCAGTTTTGATTTTCTAAAACTGAAATTGCTTCCCATCTTTTTACTCCTGTAGGAACAGTGTTGTTTTTGTTTAGCACCAAATACATATCTTTTGATCCCTTTTTGCTTTTGAGAATGGTCTTTATAACTGATGGTATGAAAGGAGATACTAATTTATAATCTCCCCTTTTGATTTTTTTGGAAGTCTTAGTTAGCATAGAAATTATGCTATTATATTTCATGATGTCTATATCCATCTGAAAACACTCCTGAAATTGATAAAAATTTAGAAAGGTACCATTCTCCCCCACAAAATCATTTACATATAAAATACCCTTACTATGCCAGTCTTTGAAATAAACTGGTTTGTTATCAATTTGGAATAGGTTATTCATCCAAATTGGACTGAAAAGAAAATATTCCCAGTCGTGCAAATTCATTTCTTTTTCAATTACCATTTGCCAAGCACCCAGTACATCTTTCCAAAATTTATTCTTAATACTTTGCTGTAGTTGCTTTACATAGCTATTACCACAACTAAATAATCTATCTTTATCAACATATGACAAAAATATATTTCGCCATTTACAATCATTTCTACAAATTCTTCTAATCCAAGTACATTTCAAAGCATTTATAAAAGCATGTAAATTAATCATTTTTAAGCCTCCATCACAATAATCTTTTTGTTTTACATCTTTTTTCACTCTATGAACTGGTGAGTTCCAAATAAACTTATACATCAGTTCATTTATCTGTTTAATAATATCTTCACTTGGATTAGGTAGTGACAATATTAAATGATTTAAAATTGGCAACATAAGTGTCTTTACAACAGTAATTCGACCAATAACAGTAATGTTACGTCTAGACCATTGTTTGACTAGTCTTTTTATTTTTACAATATTTTCATCATAATTGATTTTAACTAGTTTTTCTAAATCAACATCAAAATTAACACCCAATAATTTAAAGGATGTGCTTCCCCAAGTAAGATTTTGATTTGTACAAAGTGTCTCTGTGCTGTACTTTTTACTTCCAATCCAAATGACATGAGTTTTGGAAAAATTTATATTCAAACCAGAAATTTTAGCAAACCAATCTAGTTCCAATAATGCCTCGTTTAAAGATTCTTCACTACCATCTAAAAGTAGTGATGTATCGTCAGCAAACTGCGAGAGTTTGTGTTCAACATCAAGAACTTTGATCCCATTTATATTTTTGTTATCTCTTATTTTTAACGCTAAAATTTCAGCACAAAGAATGAAAAGATAAGGCGATAATGGATCACCTTGCCTACAACCCTGTTCAACAGTGAAAAAGTCTGAACGATTCCCTCCCTGAATGACTGCTGAATTAATGTTTTGATAGAGCACTTTCACCCAATTTATAATAGAATCGCCAAAATTAAAAAATTTCAATGCATTTAAAAGAAATTCCCATGAAATAGAATCAAAGGCTTTTTCAAAATCTATCAGCAATAAAAGGCCTGGTATATTATTATCTTCAGTATATTCCATGATGTCATAGATCAATCTTAGATTTTCCCCAATATATCTTCCACTCATAAAACCTGTCTGATCATTATCAATAAGTTTAGTCAAAACTGTTCTAAATCTTCCTGCTATAACCCCAGAGCCAATTTTATATACAGTATTAAGCAAAGATATAGGGCGCCAGTTTTTTAAAAAATGTCTAGGTTTGTTACCCTTTGGAAGACATGTAATTATCCCCTGTTTTTGAGTAACAGAAAGTTCCCCTTTATCATACCCTGCATTCAAGGATCTTACAACAAAATTTTTTAAGTCAGGCCAGAAAAATTTAAAAAATTCACTTGAAAAACCATCTGATCCAGGCGTTTTATTGCTTTTCATTCTTTTTAAAGTTTCACCAGCTTCCTGAACTGATATTTCACCTTCTAGTTTATCTTGTTCATCCAAAGATAACTTTCTAACATTTACATTTTGTAGACTATTTTCAATATCTTTAGGTTTACAACATTCAACATCTCTGTTTTTGTACAAATTTTCATAAAATATTTTAACCTGTTTAAGTATTTCTTTTTGGTTAGTTACAATATCACCATTTTCTTTTTCAACCTTTGGAATAATCTTGCTGGTAAAATTCTTAGATTCAAGTCCACAAAAATAACTTGTGGGTTTTTCTCCCTCTTCTATCCACTGTATTCTAGATCGAACTATTTTACCATGCATTTTTTCCTTTCTGAATTTTTCTAGTTCATTTTTTTTGTCTTCCAATTGCTGTATAGAACCTGAGTTTACATTTTCTTCTAAAATATTAATGTCATCTTTTAAAGTTTTTTCCCTTCTCTCTCTTTCCTTCTTTTTGAAGCTAGAGTATGAGATAGTTTTGCCCCTCACCTCCATTAATAGAGTTTCCAAAAACAACTGACTGTTAATTGTAAAATGAAGATCATTATTATTCACTTCATTAATATTGTCAAAATTATATACCAAGGCTGCATACTGTTTTTTTTACATCCAAAAATTTTTCCTTGGTAACATTAACATAGTCAGCATCATACAACAAAGAATTATTGAACTTCCATAAACCTTTCCCCCTAATGAATGGATTCAATTCAAGTTCTAGAATAATTCTAGAATGATCCGATCGGTAACTAGGTTCTACACAGCAATTTTTCAAAAACGACAAAATGTTTTCAGAAAATAAGAAAAAATCAAGCCTAGCTTGTTTGAAAGGTGATTTTTTTCTCCAAGTGTATCTACACAGGTCAGGAAAAAGTTCCCTAAAGGGGTCAACTAGAGATCTATCGTCAATCAATTCTAATAGTTTGTCTCTAGCATTAGGATTATTTATGTGTAAATAATTATAACAATCTAAATTTGGATTTAACACAAGATTAAAATCTCCACAGATAATAAAACACTCATTTTCAAAATCATCAATAATTGACATAATATGCTCATAAAAAAATGGACTGTCAGTATTTGGGCCATATATAGTTATGAGAGTAAAACGGACTTTATCTACAACCAAATCCAAAGCTAAGTAGTTTCCATCAATGTCCCTTTTTTCTTTAAGTACTTTCCACTCAAAATTATTTTTAAACATAATAGCTACACCTCTTGAATTTGAAGAAAAGGATGAAAAGTAGCATTCATATCCCCATAACGTTCTTATACTATTTTCTTTATCCACTGTGAAATGAGTGTCTTGAAGACAATAAATGTTATGGTTTCCAGATTTTAGAAAACTAAATACATCCCTCCTTTTAGATAAATCACCCAGACCCTGGCAGTTAACAGACAGTATCTTTAAAGAGCCCATAATGGTTTGAAATATGTGTACATCATCATTTCATATAAGCATGCATTTTTACATATGATCATCCATATTATACATTCACATGAGACACAAAGACATATACGCAAAGGTTTGCTCAAAACATCTAGATATGGTGGTATAAAAATTCTCAACATACATGTATTACCAAGCCTCGTACACGGACCAACAGTGTTATTCAATACTTTACAGACATTCAATTCATAGAAAAAAATAAAATTAACAGACAAAAAAAAGTGTTAAAAAAATTAAATATTTCAATATGTTTTGCCACATTGTAGTTGGGATTTGTCAGTTTATGCAGTTTGCCTTATATGACACCAACAAAATATTAGTTCAACAAAAATTAAGATTATCTGTACAAAAAAAAAATTAACATCAATATGTATTGTAGAAAGAAAATCAATACTATACATGATCTATAGTTAAAAGAGAGATAACTCTGATTTTTTTATACAAAGAAAGGGAGATAAGCACAAATATTAAGTCAAATATCAACAATGAACTATAGAATTCTCAAAACTGTCCGTGAGGTCTAAGTTCTAATTACGTAACATCTATTTCCCTTGCTGTACTCTGTAATGAATGTCATCATATAGTCCAAATTTCAGCTGAAGTCCTGCAGGTGTTCTACCATAAATTCCACAATTAAAGTACCAGACAGACTCAAACTCGTCAGTTTTTCTAAGTCTCTCAATTAAACTCATGTTTCTTTGAGTAACGTCATCCACAAATATAATTTTACTGGTCAATTCTTTCCTACATCTCATAATTTGGCGCTTAACATCACTACTGAATAGCTTGACAATAACTGGATAGGGCCCAGCCTTTTGGGATGGTATACGATGGATTGCAACCACATCTCTGTTTTCTAATTGCACATTTAGTTCTTTTTTCACAGTTTCCATAAAGTCCTTTCTAAGATCTTGTTTATCCTTTCTTGGAAAATTTATTATTTTAATGTTATTTTTTCTCGAGTACTGCTCGTTATAATTGCTGCTTATATCAGCCTGTCTTGAAAGTCGACTTGTTTCGTTTAAGTCTCTTCTAATTGTTGTATTGGAATACTGTATAGCTTGTATCTTATTTTTCAGGTCTTCATTTTCTATAGTTAAAGCATCAAATTTTTCCTGCATTTCATTTTTAACTTCTTCCACTTTTTCATCAATCTTCTTTTGTACAGTTATTTCAAATTCATTCATCAGCTTTTTGACAATTAAAGTAACCACTTGCTCAAGATCACTAGTTTTAATCAGATCTTTTGTTACTCTATCAAGGTCCTCTCTCCTTGTCACACCTTCAAGTTTGATTTTAATTTCATCAATATCCTTTTGAAAGTTCATTATGCCAGATAAGTCTAAACTATTGTTTGATTCATTAGATACGTCTGAATGAGTTCGTTTACTAGGTGGTGGTTTATTCTTATCTACTTTTGCTGCAAGCAATGTCTGAACAGTATTCACAGGTTTAGTAGTAGGTCTTTTGTTTGTTGATTTTAAACCAGCTAAATTTTGCCCTGAAGACATACTGTACATATATTGTCACCTCTAGTAGTAGAAATCAATAATCAAATATCAAAATAGATCCTTCTGGAAAAAATCTTTCACAAGTCACAAAATTATTCCTGTTGAAAAATATTCCACAAAAATTTTATCATTCTAATCTCCATTGAATTAGCTATCACATAGTACTAAATTCGCAGACAGTGTCTTCCTAAATTTGTCATCAAGCTGCAAAAACTGGGAGCTAACTTTCTAAGGTGTTAACTGCTCGGCAGCCATATTGATTCTATCAATCTGTAGACGATCTTATTAATTTTAGGAAAGCACTTAACAGGCATAAAAAGGAGGCACTTAAAAAAATTGTCAGGTGTGGGCGTGGAGCCTGTAGGCTGGCTGTAAATTATCTGAAAGTTCATTTCTGATTTCAAACATTTAAATAGATATAACTCAACTGTTTTACTTTCGCTTTTCGTGACATTTTCCGTGTCATGTTATTTGTTTATAACCTGGAACAGAAATATGAATCGAGGAAGACCCCAGGGTAACCTATATTTTTTTCGCAAATTATATTTTGATCTATGAAAAGCTATTCATATATTTACAATGCAACCTTCATTTTATATGAAGGTCCCACAAAAAATCTAAAAAGTTGGTATGCTTTTTAGCTTCTCTCATGCGATACCTTTTTTGGTGACTTTTTAGGCTCTGGCTACGGTTACATGGAAATGTAACAATAATAAAAATATTATTGTTACATTGGTGAATTAATGCCGGAATGCATGGTTGGGTAAGGACCTGTTTAATTACGAATGTAACAATAATTATTGAGACTACGGTTACATTGCGTAATTATTACATGACAAACAGCAATGTAAGATGGGACAAGTAATATGTACTAAATAATAATACACTTATTTTATATTTACAATACATACATTTATTTTATATTTACAATACATACATTTATTACATACAATTACTTTACTCTAATTTCTTTATTTACAATGACAGTTTCTACAAATCCAGTATGTGGTTTTAAAGCATTTTTAACTCCGACACATTTTTGATGAACGACATTACGTCCTCCATGGATACATGTACATACAGAAGTACCCAGAATTTAAGTTACTGTTATCAAACTTTGCTTTCGTGCTGTTACAATTTGTTTTAGAACTGAGATTGTATAGCTGTATGAAATTTGTGTCTTGATATAGTTTCAGTTTCGTTTAAAACGCATCCCAAGTTTTAAATTTTTCATTCTCAACAACATTGGTAATAGGAATATCTTCATCCATTGTTCAAAGTATACTGACATTAAAAAGAGTAGGTATGCAGTCAAATACTTAAAAGTGAAACCATTGTACTATATTTTTCGTCTTTGGCACTCCTAATCTGGAGAAGTAGCTTTAAGAACATCAAAACCATTAATACACAAAACTATTTAAACAATATTTGTTGAATAATAATATTTATTATTTATCATTATTACAAGTATTATTTAGTACATATGAAAGAATCAAGCAATACAACTATATATATAGTTTAATAAATCTAGCGTACATTGCTGTTTTTCATGTAACAATAACCTGAAACTACTATAACACATGTGTTATAGTAGTCTCAGCAATAATGTAATGTAATCGTAGCCTCAATAATTATTGTTACATTCGGAATTTACTGATTCCTAACCAAACTTTGCATTCCAGCAATTAGTCTCCAATGTAACAATAGTATTCTTATTACTGTTACATTTCCAAGTAACCGTAGCCAGTGCACACTTTTTATGTGTTGCGTCTGAATATGAATTATAACCCTCAATAGTAAATGAACAGGTTATGAGTTTGACTGTCCCTTTGGTATCTTTCTTCCCTCTTTTGAACAAATCCTTCTGAACAAACAGAAAAAAAGCCACATAACAACACAAGTCTTTAATATTCAAGTTTATAAATGAAAACTCTGTCTCTGATCGGAAGACGGTTAGGTGAGCTTTAAATTATAAGTTATAGTGTGGATACGCAAATGTTTGAAGTTGGTCGGGTTTTGCGTACATTTCCTGTAAAACAAAAGTTTCGTTCTTTTTTCTCTTATAGTTGATGTGTTTACCTCAGTTTAGTTTGTAACACGGATCTGTTTCTAAGGATTTTCTTATCCCAGGCATAGATTACCTTAGTCATATTTGGCACAACTTTTTTTGAATTTTGGATCCTTAATGCTCTTCAACTTTGTACTTGTTCGGCTTTATAAATATTTTGACATAAACGTCACTGATGAGTCTTAGGTAGACGAAACGCGCGTCTGGCGTACTAAATTATAATCCTGGAACTTTAGATAACTAATTGGACAAAGTCGATCTTATAAACTCAACTATCTTTACTGATACAAAAAAGTAAGATACAAAATGACAAGCGTTTAATTTACCAAACACCACATGCATTTCGGGGAGAAAACAAAATCACGCGCGATTTTGTGAATGAAACTGATAGTAGATCCTTACGTGGTACAGTCGCGCATATCAATTGGGAATGGACCCAATACCTTTTTTTTTTTATCACAACCAGTCCACACTGATACTGACATTAGCAACAAGTACACATCAAAGGAATAAAAATAAAAATTACCAATAATTGGATTTCATCGTGTCACAAATATATGCCCATTAAATGAAAATAATCTAAAACAAATAGAAACATTACCTTTGATTTCTCACCAGACCAATAGTCTCTATATTTATGAGTTGTCGCATGTTCTTCGCAATAATAATTTCCCCCATCATGTACTTGATCAAATTCAAGGAATCCTGTGTCGAAGGAAAAACTGGTGGTCTCACACTTCAATTTTTTCTCGAAAGATACCGTTTTCAACTTGTATCGTGTGTTGACAATTCTGTTGATTTCTCTTTCGATAATTTTTAAAACAGCTTGGTTAATCTCTGTATCTACTTCATTCCATTGCCATACTTGCAGCTGAATCATATGACTACACTTTGCTAATACAAATTTTGCACAGCCAGTTCTGCCAATATTGAATACACAACAATCCTTGAAGAGACCTATCTCGCCCTTCACCACTGCTAGAGGATATTCTCGTAGACAAGAGACAATCAGATTGCTGATTAGATACGGCGGTAAAAAACTAAAGACAAAACACAAACATGTAGATTTTTTAGCATTTGGAACGTTAAACAATACATCAATATCCTTATTTTTTAATGTTTGAAGCATGCATGGAACGTAAAAAAAACTATGCTCCCTTTGTACATTTCCACTTTCCGTCAGTAGCAATGGATAGATGATAATGTCAAACTTTTCGATTACTTCCAGTATATGCTCTTTATGAATCCTCATGTCTGCTGATTGTTTCTTGAATATTTCTTCCAATAGCTTAGGATCCATCTTTCCTGTTTGTTTGAAGTTGTCCCATTGTAAGTGTGGTAATTCCAGTTGAAACTGCTGGCTGTAACAATGCATGTAAAGGCATTTGCTAACCATTGGGGATCAAGTATGATGTATGACGGAATGTCTTCAAAAAATATCACGTTACCAATTTCATGTTGATACCTGAGAAAGAGATGAAGCTCCTTGTCATCAGTTATCGGAAGTGGTATTTTCTCACCTAGTTCTTTTAATCTTTCAAAAGAAATTATTTGTTTTCCGATCGTAAGTTCAGAGTTGATGGCTTTTTCCATCTGAATAAATTTAACAGGGTATTCTCGATTCCAATTTGTGCTACTCTTTGCTGTGGAAAATATATCATTCCTCAATTTTCCAAAAGCATCTTCTTCATCCTCTGTGTTGGATATCAGGTGAATTGATCTCAGGTGAAGCTTGGAATCTTTAAATATTTTATCAGTGTAGGATTCGAGACGTTTTCTGCATTGTTCGTCGTCCTTTCGCAAAAACAAAAACAGTATTATTGTATTATTTCATTATCATTTAACTTAAACAGTCTTAGATACATGATTTCTTATGAGATGTTTTTGGCTGTCAGTAACTATTACTATTCTCATATCTGTACTTTTCTGTGTCTATTTTCTAGAGCGGATGTATAAATACTCTGGCTTTCGTAAATTGTTATGATATAAGTTAGGCTGTTAGTTTTCGCATTGAATTGTTTCATATGTTTCCAATCGGGATGTTTTTAAGCCGGCTATATGGTACGGGTTTTTCCTCAGCATCTGTTAACCCACCCAGGGCATCTGAGAATAATCCCCGTTTTTCAGAGGGGTTTATGTTGCTCAGTTTTAATTTTCCTATGAACATTGTGTTCTGTATACTGTTGGGTTTTTAATGAAAGTTTTTATTTTCTATATTCATAAAGAATAATGAGTGATAAAACACTACTTATTGAAATTAGCAGACACAAAAATATGCTAAGAGAAAAAAGTATATATAGTAATTGTAAAAATCAAATTGATGGTGAACATAAATCATTTCTGTCTAGTGACTTGAATAATCATAATTTTGACAAATAAGGAAATGTTGATAAACCTGTCAATACCAAAGGAAACTAAAATCGTAACATCCATAAAAAATGTCTTTTGAGTTAGGCAATGTTAGACTAGAGACTAAAACTACTAATACAAAGTTGATATAATTTTTTTTTCATATTAAATGTCAAATTATTTGCAATATTATTGACTTGTTAAACACTAGTTTTCTTTACTATGTGTCAATTTATAGACAATAGAAACTTTTGAGTTTGAATAAAATATTTGGATCACAGTTCTCTAAAGATTTTTAAAGGTAATATCGAGTGATTGAAACGTCTCCGGACGCTACTACATAACAGAAGCCCATTCATTCAAATATAGACTATGACTCATCGAAGTCTAGATATGGTTCCTATGGTCATGACCCCCAACATCGTTCAAGACAGTGAGGTTATAAATTTTCTGACAAAAGGACCAAAATATCGTCCACGGTCGAAAATTAATTGAGAACAGTGTCCTCAGGCTATTAAAGATGCTCTTTAATCCTATTTTAAAAAATGTTGAAAACGGAAGAAATCTTACAAAAAGTCACTTGATTTAAATATATGACGTATGAATATTGTTTATATTCGCAAATCACCCTTTGAAAAGTTTTTTTGAATAAATAAAAGAGTAGGTAATACGCCCCTTTTCTTGGACTAAAAAAAAATTTAAGTTCTATCAAAGCGTTTTGTGTTCGTATTAGTTGAAAGAGCAGCCAGCAATGTGGTGGTGGTATGAAGTAAATACTGAACGGAAGTCGTTAAGAATGAATTTTTGCCTTCAACTTCATTCAAGGCCGTACGCTCCAAATAGAGTCATATACTAAATAACTATGTCACTACAACAGCACAGACTAAGGCCTCCTCGAGACATTTGAAGGTTCCCACTATGTATTGGTTACCTAAACTACAAAAAAAACCGGTAAAATATCGTTTCATTTCGGCCTCTTGTAAGTGATATACTACTAATCTTTCTGTGCTTTTAACGAGTTCCTTAACTATTATCAAAGAACATTTCATTAATTTTTGTAATATCATATGAAAACAGTGGAATTGACTATTTTAGAGTGTAAAAGATTCTTCAGATTTTTAGATAAATTACGTGCTTTTGGTGGTCCTGTTGATTTGGTTGCCAGTTTTGACTTTTTCACTCTCTATACTTCACTTCCACACAATCTTATCAAACAAAAGTTTTCACTATTTTTGCCCCTAATTCCTAAACTATTGGGATCTTAACTCCCAAAATCAATCCTTATAAAAAAGAAGATGTGGTATTATTGCCAATTAGACAACTATCCACAAAAGACTGAAATGACAACTATAGGTAACCGTACGACCTTCAACAATGAACAAAGCCCATACCCAACCTTCCTTATGTGGTCATTAACCTTGTGTCAAAATTTCATAGATTTCTATTTAAACTAAAGTTATAGTGCGAAAACCAAGAAAAAGCTTATTTGGGCCCTTTTTGGCCCATTATTCTTAAACTGTTGGGACCAAAACTTCCATAATTAATCCCAACCTTCCCTTTGTTGTCATAAACCTTATGTTTAAATTTCATAGATTTCTATTCACTTAAACTAAAGTTATAGCGCGAAAACCAAAAGTCTTCGGACGACAACGACACAAATGTGATACCAATATACGACCAAAACATTTTCAATTGTTGCGGTCGTATTAAAACGACAATCAGCATTGACGAGCATGAATGTCAGGACAGAAAAAGATATACATTGTTACCAATATGACAAAGGTACATATTCGTACAGTAAAATGAAATAGATATTATACAATCTAGAATGAAACAATTTCCCTAGTTTCTATTTAGAATGAGCTCTAACGTAACATTGAATCAGTTATTCATAAACAAACAGTTAGATGTGTAAGACGTCGTGGCACACTTGATCTCAATGTATCTTTTTGATCCGATACATTGGTGAATTATATCCAATGTCCATAGTCTAAACTTAACTAGAATACCGTTTGTATACGAACACAAATTAACATTACCTAAATATTTTCAAAGGCGCAAATTCAGTCGTCAAGTTTTTATAAACAGAGACTAAATTAACATGTCTACTCCATTGTTACTTCGATATAAATACCTGAAATTTGTCCTTGTGTGTACCAATTGCAATAACTGGTGGATCTAGAAGGTTGTGAGCTCCTTCCAGCAATACAGCTTCAGTTTTGTCATTTATGCTTCCATAACAATGTATTGTATCCATCCAGAAATTGAATGTGCCTGTTATGAAAGACAAATTAATATTTAAATACTTCAGTGGATGACTGCACTTGAAATGTGTCTGAAGAATATAATAACTTCATTCAATAAAAAAATATTATAATGATTTATCCTGCAGACCGTTATAATATTGCAAGTAAAAAAAATATAACCATTTAAATCAGTGTTTAAAAAGGGGCGAAAGTTACACACGGACAAATAAAAATTCATCAATCAAAAAGAAAGCGATAACGATCGGGCAGATAAAAAAACCCAAAGAATAGACAAAAGTATGCACAACATTATATAGAACACAATCGAAAGAACTAAATGAACCTTGCATAAATCAGGGTTGAATCGAGGTGCTCAAGAAGGGTACGCAGATCATATATCACATTCAGCACCCGTCTTGTTGTTTGTGGTACGTACAAATTCGGCGATAAGTCTCACTTGTAGGTCAGAGTCGACGTAAATAGAACGATATTCTGGTAACTACAAATGGAACATGTCTATGGTAATCTGTGGTAATAAAGCCAATTTAATGATGGAGTCCGTAAATTTTCCATGTACAGATAGCAAAACACTATACATTAATAAAACGCATTGCGGGGCGCAGCTCGATAAGAGCGAAGAGGTCGAACCCTAAACAGTCGGGGCAAAAAAATCAAAATCTAAAGATACGGTTACATTTAGCATAATAAAGAACCCACCGTGTTCTAGACTTTGAATTAAATCCAATTGAATATGGTCAAGAAATGAACAATTGATACATTTGTATTAGAAAAGTTTTATTTTTGTTCCGTTTTTCCTAAACAGTTCAGACCATTGCCCCAACAATCAATCCCAACCTTAATTTTTTTATATGAAACCTAGTGGTAACATTTCATCGTCAGGTTGTTGGTGTATTTAAAAACCTGGTGATAAGTATAATTCGGTAGGTTACATACGAGACAAAAGTGTATTAGAAAAGTTTTGTTTTTGTACCGTTATTCATAACAGTTCAGACCATTGCCCCAAAAATAAATCCCAACCTTCATTTTTTTATATGAAACCTTGTGGTAACATTTCATCAAGATCCAATCACTAATATGTAAGCTATTGTTTGGAAATCAAATGTCTTCGGACAACACAAGATATTTGTGGTCGTATAACAAAGGATGTTTGTATGAGATAAGCAGAAAACAACATTTGTGGTGATATCTTTTTAAGCAAGATATAAAATAGGTTAGCTACAAGTATATTACACGATTTTACGTGTAAAAATGAGGAGAAAGATAGCAAAGGAACATTTATAATCATAAGACGAAAATAAACTGACAAAGAACGCCAAAGACTAAAACGACAATCAAAAATATTCAAAACACAACGTAGAGAACTTAAGACTGAGCAACAGAAAACCAAACCAAAAACCGGGGGTGATTTCATACACTGACTGAAGATTCTACTCTACACGTGCACACGTCGTGTTGTTCGTGTATTTAAAAACCTGGTGATAAGTATAATTCGGTAGGCAAAAAGTGGCAGGATTGTAGTTACGACTTTTGGAACATATCCGTCATCCTCTTTAAAACAGATATTCAATGACGTTAAACCAACTATTGATGGCATCTGTAAATTTTTAGAAGGGATAATTTCAACTGCACCTCTTTGACACTTGGCTTGATAGCTTTTTTGTGAGCAGCAACCTTCTTATAAGGACATCATGATAGGAAATACAAGTCCTAGAATATTGTATCAATTTGGAGATATATACTTCATGGGAAGACACTGCTAGAATGTTGCTACATAGAAAATGAAAGAACAATTGGGAAGCTGAAGTCATCTCTTTTGCCACAAACTTTTGTTTTCATCCGATCCTCATTTTCAATTTCTAGATGCAAGTCAAGATAGTAAATGGCTATATTAAATGAAACACGAAAAGTAGTGTCGTTTAGAGCAAATAATCAAAATCATTTAACAAAATAGCCACGTATTAAAATTTGCTGTCTTAAATGTTTAGTTTCATTGTTTCTATATTAACTGAACATCAAGAATAATTGGTATCTACGTTTAGTATAATTATATCTTGACTTTACAAACCGTAGGATAATGTGTCATCTATGTCATGTAAATTTGCTACGACAAGAAAAATTGCTTCTGAATTCAAAAACGTTTGATGTGTGTTGTAATACTCAATGTCACCAGCAAAATCCCACACTGTTAAATTTGCATAGCCGTCTTCGTCTTGTAAGTTTACAGCAGATCCGATTATGCTTAACAGCTCATCCTTTGCCAGTTTAGACAACGGCGATTCTGTAATCTCCGGATAAGCAAACTGATAATTCATTTTGGGTTGAGGTTCTTCGTCATGTTCAATATTTTTGGTGATTGTGCCCTTATTATCATCTGTTGATATCTGATCTGATGAAGATATCTCCAATATGTCATGCTTTGGTTTTTCTTTATCTTGATGCAACTCTTTGACAATTGACTGCAACATTCTATTGTTGATACTTGCTTCTTTCACTAATCCTGTATCTACAAAAAAAAAAAAAAAAAGTGTCTCGCCTACTTTTGCTGTAAATCACAGGCTCAACAAAAATTAGGAAAAAAATCAATAAAAATATTCCTCTTGATACTATCTTTTGATTGTCAGAAGCTTCTGTCCAAGTTTGGTAAAAATCTAGGATAGTTAATGAATCTAATAAATGTTTTGAAAACTTTAACTGCAGACTGTATGAAGTATTAACTGGAAGAAAATCTAAGTCCATTTAAAAGTAAAATACAGAAAAAATGGAGTTATCTTTTTACAAAATTTACTTCTGGATACTATCTTATGATCATAAATAAGCTTCTGTCCAAGTTTGGTACAAACCAAGGATAGTTTAAGAAAGTTATTAAAATTCTAAAAACTTTAACCACAGAGTGAATGTAATGTTTCCCCGCAGAAAAAAACTAAGTCCATTTATAAGTAAAATACGGAAAAAATGGAATTTTATTTTTACAAAATTTACTTTGGATACTATCTTATGATCATAAACAAGCTTCTGTCCAAGTTTGGTAAAAACCAAGGATAGTTTAAGAAAGTTATAAAAATTCTAAAAACTTTAACCACAGAGTGAATGAAATGTTTCCCCGCAGAAAAAACTAAGTCCATTTATAAGTAAAATACGGAAAAAATGGAATTTTATTTTTACAAAATTTACTTCTGGATACTATCTTATGATCATAAACAAGCTTCTGTTCAAGTTTGGTAGAAATCCAGTATAGTTTAGGAAAGTTATTAAAATTTCAAAAACTTTAACCACAGAGTGAATATTTGTGGACGCCGCCGACGACGACACCGACGACGACGGAAAGTAGGATCGCTTAGTCTCGCTTTTTCGACTAAAGTCGAAGGCTCGACAAAAATTGTTCATAGTATAGAAGAAATCTATGGAAGTTATGATTAAACTTCACCGATTTCATATGTTATACAATAAAGAAACAGTAAAGAAAACCACGTCCTCCCCTTTCTCAGAAATTAAACACATAAAACAATAATCTGTTAAGGCAACAGGTCATTCATTATCAAGAAAAAAGTAAATTAACAAAAAACCGAACACTGAGGAAAATTCAAAACGGAAAGTCCGTATTCAACATCAAACGAATAAGGGTATCTGCATTAAAAAAATATAGATATCAATAACATTTTATTTTCATATAAAACCTTCACAGTAACAACTATCGCAGTAATTGAAATAATGAAATTACAGTAGACATAAAGTATTTGCTAAAGGATAAAATTGCCATATACAACACTTAATCCAGACATCCATCTCATTAAATATCCATCTGATTAGACATCCATCTGATTAGACATCCATCTGATTAGATCTCCATCTGATTAGATCTCCATCTGATTAGATATCCATCTGATTAGATCTCCATCTGATTAGATCTCCATCTGATTAGACATCCATCTGATTAGATGTCCATCTAATTAGACATACATCTGATTAGCCATCCATCTGATTAGACATCCATCTGATTAGACATCCATCTGATTAGATATCCATCTGATTAGACATCCATCTGATTAGATATCCATCTGATTAGATATCCATCTGATTAGATATCCATCTGATAAGACATCCATCTGATTAGATATCCATCTGATTAGACATCCATCTGATTAGACATCCATCTGATAAGACATCCATCTGATTAGATATCCATCTGATTAGACATCCATCTGATTAGACATCCATCTGATTACACATCCATCAGATTACACATCCATCTGATTAGACATCCATCTGATTAGACATCCATCTGATTAGACATCCATCTGATTAGACATCCATCTGATTAGACATCCATCTGATTACACATCCATCTGATTAGACATCCATTTGATTAGATATCCATCTGATTAGACATCCATCTGATTAGACATCCATCTGATTACACATCCATCTGATTACACATTTATCTGATTACACATCCATCTGATTACACATCCATCTGATTAGATATCCATCTGTTTAGACATCCTTCTGATTAGACATCCATCTGATTACACATCCATCTGATTAGACATCAATCTGATTAGATATCCATCTGATTAGACATCCATCTGATTAGATATCCATCTGATTAGATATGTTCATTTAGTTTTTTGGGCTGATTTGATTGTATTCTTGCGAACAATTTTTAATAAGACGTTGAAGATCATATGAACATGAAATGCAGGCACTAAAAATTTATTAAAAAAAATCCTAATTACACAGCTTTTTAAGTCTCAAGTATAAAAGAGTACACTGGAAAACAGTATAGTTATGAACTAGAGGTTCTAAAGAGCCTGTGTCGCTCACCTTGGTCTATGTGAATATTAAACAAGTGAAGCAGATGGTTACAGACAATATTGTGTTTTGGTGATGGTGATGTGTTTGTACATCTTACTTTACTGAACATTCTTGCTGCTTACAATAATCACTATCTATAATAAACTTGGCCCAGTAGTTTCTGTGGAAAATATAAGTAAAAATTTACAAATTTTATGAAAATTGTTTAAAATTGACTATAAAGGACAATAACTCCTTAGGGGATCAATAGAACATTTTGGTCATGTTGACTTATTTATAAATCTTACTTTGCTGAACATTATTGCTGTTTACAGTTTATCTCTATCTATAATAATACTTAATATAATAACCAAAAACAGCAAAATTTCCTTAAAATTACAAATTCAGGGGCAGCAACCCAACAACAGGTTCGCTGATTCATCTGAAAATTTCAGGGCAGATAGATGTTGACCTAACACACAACTTACACCTTGTCAGATTTGCTCTAAATGCTTTGGTTTCTGAGTTATAAACCAAAAACTATGTTTTACCCCATATGTTCTATGTATAGCCATGGCAGCCATCTTGGTTGGTTTGGCAGGTCACGCCACACATTTTTTAATCTCGATACCCCAAAGATGATTGTGGCCAAGTTTGGATTAATTTGGCCCAGCAGTTTCAGAGGAGAAGATTTTTGTAAAAGATCTATAAAAATTACGAAAAATGGTTAAAAATTGACTTTAAAGGGCAATAACTCCTAAAGGGGTCATCTGACCATTTTGATCATGTTGACTTATTTGTAAATCTTACTTTGCTGCACATTATTGCTGTTTACAGTTTATCTCTATCTATAATAATATTCAAGATAATAACCAAAAACAGCAAAATTTCCCTAAAATTACCAATTCAGGGGCAGCAACCCAACAACAGATTGTCCTATTCATCTGAAAATTTCAGGGCAGATAGATCCTGACATGATAAACAATTTAACTGCAGTCAGTTTTGCTCTAAATGCTTTGGTTTTTGGGTTATAAGCCAAAAACTGCATTTTACCCCTATGTTCTATTTTTAGCCATGGGGGTCATCTTGGTAGGTTTGGCGGGTCACGCCACACATTTTTTAAACTAGATACCCCAATGATGATTGTGGCCAAGTTTGGATTAATTTGGCCCAGTAGTTTCAGAGGAGAAGATTTTTGTAAAAGATCTATAAAATTTACGAAAAATGGTTAAAAATTGACTTTAAAGGGCAATAACTCCTAAAGGGGTCAACTGACCATTTTGATCATGTTGACTTATTTGTAAATCTTACTTTGCTGCACATTATTGCTGTTTACAGTTTATCTCTATCTATAATAATATTCAAGATAATAACCAAAAACAGCAAAATTTCCCTAAAATTACCACAATTCAGGGGCAGGTGAGCTAAAAAACTAGATACCATTAAGATGGGAGCCATCTCTGTGGGCCCCACTGTCAATAACGTGGGGTAAATAAGTTGTATGGATAATCTGATATGAAGCATTATTTGAAGTTATTACATAGTTCCATGTGTGATTTTATTCTAAGATTTTAAGTTAAAACTGATAAATATTCTCAACTTGCTTTCAAGGTATAATAGTGATATGACTGCATGATGTGAACTCATTGTTGACTACTCTAAGGTGACTTCTGGATATATGGATTGATGTTTGAACAATATGTTTAAAGATGCTGCCCAATCGATATTTGTCACATATTTTTAGAATTATGCCTTCAATATATTATGACCCACCAAGTATAAAGTATGAAATATTAACGGTTCTCGAGAGGTAGAGCGGACAAAATTTGTTAAGAACCACGAACGGATGGACAGACCGACGGACTGACCTTTGATCTAGGATGCATACATTATGACACATTCTCTGGTTAATACATATGTTAAGTTGAAAATGTTTGTCAGGTATAAAGTATGAAATAATAACAGCTGTCCTCTCAAAATATAGTGTGGATCAAATTTCGTAGCGATGGACAGACCAACAGACAAACAGACCTTTGACCTAGGAAGTTTTACATACATCATGACACACCCTCTGGTGTTGGTTAAAATGGATGTCAAGTTATAATATTGAAATCATAACAGTTCTCAAGATATAGAGCGGACATGATCTTCACCACAGGACACGGGGTTGTCAACTGAAACCAAAGTTTTTTTGACCTTGACCTTTGACCTAGGAAGTTGTACATACATCATGACACGCCCTCTGGTGGTGGTTAAAATGGATGTCAAGTACGGTAATCTAGATATGGAGCGGACACGATCTTCACCACAGGATACGGGGTTGTCAACTGAAACCAAAGTTTTTGACCTTGACCTTTGACCTTGGAAGTTGGACATACATCATGACACACCCTTTGGTGTTGGTTAATAAACATGTTAAGTATTAAGTATAAAATCATAACGGTTATCTAGATATGGAGCGGACACGATCTTCACCACAGGACACGGGGTTGTCAACTGAAACCAAAGTTTTTGACCTTGACCTTTGACCTAGGAAGTTGTAAATACATCATGACACACCCTCTGGTGTTGGTTAAAATGGATGTCAAGTATAAACTTTGAAATCATAACGGTTCTCAAGAGATAGAGCGGACACGATCTTCACCACAGGACACAGGGTTGTCAACTGAAACCAAAGTTTTTTTACCTTGACCTTTGTTCTAGGAAGTTGTACATAAATCATGACACGCCCTCTGGTGGTAGTTAATAAATATGTAAAGTGTAAGTATGAAATCATAATGGTTCTCTAGATATGGAGCGGACACAAAGTTAAAGTGTTACGGACGGACGGACGGACAGACTGATCACTATAGGGCGACCCGCCTAAAGGCGGGGCCCTAATAACATTTTTACATATAATAAAACGGATGCTAGGATAAGTTTACATAAGCATAGTCTTTTTTGCAAATAAAAATAGTTTGCGATAATGTAGTGGAGATCATTAGTCTGTATTTTAGTTTAAATTACATCCAACATGCCTGTCTTTAATTCCATTAATTAAATATTGAATATTCATATTAGGTCTGAAACATACGGTTCATACTAGGGTCTAGCAAAAATGTCTTTCCAAGAATTAAAAAATAAAAAAAGAGTAAATACATAAAAACAGCATACACAGAACTTAAAAAAAAAAAAAATATGTTTACTATGCTTGAGTTTTTCTATGATAACTTTGCAATAAATAAAACATGTAAAACGAGAGTGAGAAAAAAATTGCATATTTACCTAACACTTTATTCCATTCACAGTTACTTAGATTTATTCGACATCTCCGCCGATGAATTTCTATACCATTTGTACTTTTTACGCTTTGTAACTCCTCCCCGAACAATCTTCGTACTAAGGAAGTCTTTCCAACAGATTTTTTTCCAACAATTATTAAATTTATATCCCGTCTTCTTTCTGAACCAGATTCAAGGGCGTTCAGATAAATGGCAATCGACTCATGATCCATCTTTTTTATTTGTTCTGGTATTTTGCTGTCTGAAATGTAAATAAATAAATGTTTATCCTAAAAAGTCATTAGTAAGAGGTCATACTCGTCTACCGATTTATACATATTAGGTCTGAGACATACAGTTCAAACGATTTACGAATTTCGAACAGCAGTATCCTACTGTTGCCTTTATGATTATGTTGACATCACATGCCTTGTGACAGCAACTAGTAAGAATGATTTTGACGTAACATGCTTTGTGAGAGGAACTAGTAAGAATGATTATCAAAATATATTCAGCACGTTGAGGAAATTATAAATTAGATGAGAATGATTTTAAAGTTAATGTGATCATGGTGATCTGTAATCAATCAATCTTCATCAATAGCCTACTTTACTTTTCCCATCAATTTGTTGTTTTTTTTTTTCATCATTTTTCATTATAACATTATAAGCAGATATCAAGGTTTCCGTTTGTTAGAAACAAGTAATTATAAATCATTTCAGCCGGTATCTCAATAATTAACATTAGATGATTACCTTCAACTACTGGTGCTGCAGGTTCCTGTAAATGGGTGTCAGGAGTTACTTTTAGGGATGTCTTTGACATGACAGTCTACAAAAGAAAAATATGCTATAGACTATCATACCCCATGTGAAAAGTTGTCAAATAGTTTAATATACATATTTTAATAGCCTTTCTACCTGCCACTAGGTTTAAAGGACAATAACTCTATATTTTACATGAAGTTGAAATGAGCAATGCAATCACAACTTGTTTTAACTAGACACAGACAATTATCTTGAATGGACCGTAATTCTTTGATAAGTTCTACCTTTGATTCTGTTGTTTGCATCTATTTGTTATAATAGGTACAGTCATTGTATTGAACAAAATCATTTCTCCTCGCCACCTAATTTATAGATAAGGCATAGTGATGCACGTAGACTAAATATAAGAGTGCATATGTAGTTGTCTCCCATACTAGTATAATCAGTTTCAGAATGTTCATTGTTATTTATTTCCCTTGCTTAATACTATAAATTTCATGTTTCTTTATTTAATGATTTACATGATGCTTATTCAGTGCATATTTGTGAAATTGAATAGATATTAGTATTTTGAATTCATTGGTTAAAGATATTCATTTATATTCTAAAGTTTAGTATTTGCATTGTCACAAATCATGTATAGCCTCCTTTGACAGACTTAGGCCTATAAATTTTATATGACTGGTTTGGTGTAATTACATTGAATTGTCTGAGGTCTTACGTATACAGTCCTACCATTGAAAGCTGTAAAGGATTCAAATCTCCCTTTAATTTATTAGTTTTCAATTTATACAGTCCTACCAATGAAAGCTGTAAAAAATGCAAATCTCCCTTTAATTAATTGGTTTTCAATTGCTTAGATATGAGAACAACCCCCTCCCCCAATTTTTTTTTTTTTTTAAATTGAAATTTTGATCAATCTTGAAGAAAATAATATGACCGACCCCCCCCCCCCCCTCCCAAAAAAAAAAGTTAAAAAATCAAATCTCCCACCCCCATTTTTTTTTAATTTGTAATTTCAAAATATATCAATTCACCAAACACATTTGGCAAGATAGAAAATGATTTCGTTCTTTGCTAGATAATTGATGAAACAGACTATACTTAATAAAACTAGTGAGTGAAGACATTGAGTTATTCCTTTTAGTATAAGAAAATGTCAAAGAAAAACTCTGGTTGTTCCCCTTGTATTCATTTGTTGTTTATAAACACAAAAATTTGTAAGGGTTCCGCGGCACCCAGCGTCTCGCCTACTTTTGCTGTAAATTGCAGAATCAACAAAAATGAGGGAAAAAATCAATAAAAATATTCGCTTGGTACCATGTTTGGATTGTAGGAAGCTTCTGTCCAAGTTTGGTAAAAAATCCTGGATAGTTTATGAATCTAATAAGTGTTTTAAAAACTTGAACTGCAGACTGGATGTAATGTTAACTGGAAGAAAAACTTTAACTGGAAGAAAAACTAAGTCCATTTATAAGAAAAATACAGATACACAGGTACAAAATATTAACAAAACTTCCTTCTAGATACTTGCTTTTGATCATAAACAAGCTTCTGTCTTAGTTTGGTACAAATAAAAAATAGTATAAGAAAGTTATCAATTTTTTTTAAAATTCAACCACAGAATAAATGTGTTGTTTCTTGGCAGAAAAAAAGTCCATTTAAAGTAAAATATGGAAAAAATATTGTCATTTTACAAAATTTACTTCTAGATACTATCTTATGATCATAAACAAGCTTCTGTCTAAGTTTGGTACAAACCAAGGCTAGTTTAAGAAAGTTATTAAAATTTTAAAAACTACAACCACAGAGGGATGTAATGTTTTCCCGCAGAAAAACTAAGTGCATTTATAAGTAAAATACGGAAAAAAATGGAATTTTATTTTCACAAAATTTACTTCTGGATACTATCTTATGATCATAAGTAAGCTTCTGTCCAAGTTTGGTAGACATCCAGGATAGTTTAAGAAAGTTATTTAAATTTTAAAAACTTTAACCACAGAGTGTATGTAATGTTTTCCCGCAGAAAAACTAAGTCTATTTATAAGTAAAATACGGAAAAAATGGAATTTTATTTTCACAAAATTTACTTCTGGATACTATCTCATGATCATAAACAAGATTCTGTCCAAGGTAGAAATCAAGTATGGTTTAAGAAAGTTATTAAAATTTCAAAAACTTTAACCACAGAGTGAATATTTGTGGACGGCGCCGACGCAACAACACCAACGACGACGGAATGTAGGATTGCTTAGTCTCGCTTTTTCGACTAAAGTCGAAGGCTCGACAAAAATTGAAATGTTGTTTTCTCAGGCGTGCAAGAACATACAATCAAAGGTTTTGTTTTATTTTCTTCTAATTGTAGATGACTGTTTAAAAAACCAAATTTCATTGGTTTATTTAGATATTTACAAAATTAAGTAAAAAGGCTTATTTTAAAGGCCCATTTTTGTCAATGAAATTAATGATTTTAAAAAAAAATCCAAATTTGCCCATAATTTGCACATAATGTTTGGAAAATGAATATAAGATCAAGAAATACATACGTCAGACACATTATTCTTTATAGAGAAGTTGGGAATACATATTTTCAAGTTGTTCGTTTGACCAGGCTGAAGATACAACCCACACTATCTGGTACTTGAGTTGTGTGATGGTGACTTCGGTCATAAATCCTAATACCCAAATAATGGACGACAAACAATATATTACTAATGATTTGTAATGTGATGTCCTTTTTCAAATAATTATGTCTTTCCAACTTTCGTGGAAAGACCTATTGATTTCGTTCTGATTATTATTATTTTTCTTAAGCCTAATTTTTTTCTTGCGTAGTATTGTTGTTTCACAAGATGTCGCTTAGATATTTGGAATATGATATCGTAAAGTTTATGCGCTTTAAAAACTGACAACCGCGTAACAAAATACTTAATGTTGTAAGAGTTACCTCCCTAAACACTGTTTTTCTTGTGGTCACTACTCCTCCGTAACCGTAAAAGATTACGACAAATTTGTTTTACCAATTTGCTCTGACATTATGTCTTCAGGATTAGGATTTTAATTTTAACCGAAGCTATCCGGAGACTCCATATGAGAGTTATTTCCCCTTTTGTATCTGATATAAGTTCCAGAGACTCCATATGAGAGTTATTTCCCCTTTTGTATCTGATATAAGTTCCAGAGACTCCATATGAGAGTTATTTCCCCTTTTGTATCTGATATCAGTGATATGCATATGAACTCATTAACCTTTATGCATATAAACCTATAACCGCTTTATTTGGTGTCCTTGGGTCCCAACTTAAACTAGAGGCTCTTAAGAGCCTGTGTCGCTCACCTTTTTCTATGAAGGACACAGATGAATTCATGACAAAATTGTGTTTGTAGATCTTACTAGACTGAAAATTCTTGCTTCTCACAATTTTCTCTATCTATAATAAACTTGGCCCTTTAGAAACAGGGGAAAAGATTTGGTAAAAATTTACAAAAATTTACCAAATTAATGAAAATTGTAAAAAAATTGACTATAAAGGGCAATAACTCCTTAAGGGGTCAACTGACCATTTTGATCATGTTAAATTATTTGTAGATCTTACTTTGCTGAACATTATTGCTGTTTACAGTTTATCTCTATCTATAACAGTATTCAAGATAATAACCAAACACGGCAAGATTTCTTTAAAAATTACCAATTGGGGGGCAGCAACCCAACAACCAGTTGTCCGATTCATCTGAAAATTTCAGAGCAGATAGATGTTGGCTTGATAAATTATTGAACCTCTTGTCAGATTTGCTCTAAATGCTTTGGTTTCAGAGTTATAAGCCAAAATCTACATTTTACCCCTATGTTCTACTTTTAGCCATGGCGGCCATCTTGATTGGTTGGCTGGGTCACCACACACATTTTTTCAACTAGATACCATAATTAAACAACCTTATAGAGCGCGCTCACATACCACACGTCCCCACATTGTCATTGGAGAAATAAAATATGTGTAAGAAAAAAAATTGTATAAGAATAAAAAAATTGAATCATAATTTCCTGTCAATATGCACATCTACATAGTATGTCCTTATTATCTAAAAAGGTTTCGTGAAATTCTGTTGTGTGGTTTGAGAGGAGTTGCGAAACAAACTGTTGCAGTAGTACATTAAAGTAATTAAGGTCAAAGGGTCTTAACTCCTAGAAAAAAAAATGAATCGCAATTTCCTGTCAATATGCACAACTACATAGTATGTCCTTATTATCTAAAAAGGTTTTGTGAAATTCTGTTGTGTGCTTTGAGAGGAGTTGCGATGACAAGAAACAGGACTAATAGTATAGAGAGGCAAATAAGTTCAAAGGGGCTTAACTACTGGAAAAAAAATTGAATCGTAATTTCCTGTCAATATGCACATCTATGTAGTATGTCCTTATTATCTGAAAGGTTTCATGAAATTCTGCTGTGTGGTTTGAGAGGAGTTGCGATGACAAACTGTTGCAGTAGTACATTAAAGTAAATAAGATCAACGGGGCGTAACTCCTAGAAAAAAAATTGAATCGCAATTTTCTGATGATATGCACAACTACATAGTATGTCCTTATTATTTAAAAAGGTTTCGTGAAATTCTGTTGTGTGGTTTGAGAGGAGTTGCGATGACAAACTGTTTCAGTAGTACATTAAAGTAAATAAGTTCAAAGGGGCGTAACTCCTAGAAAAAAAATTGAATCGCAATTTCCTGTCGATATGCACAACTACATAGTATGTCCGTATTATCTAAAAAGGTTTTGTAAAATTCTGTTGTGTGGTTTGAGAGGAGTTGCGATGACAAGAAACAGGACTAATAGTATAGAGAGGAAAATAAGTTCAAAGGGCGTAGCTCCAGGAAAAAAAATTGAATCGTAATTTCCTGTCGATATGCACATCTACGTAGTATGTCCTTATTATCTGAAAAGTTTTCATGAAATTCTGTTGTGTGGTTTAAGAGGAGTTGCGATGACAAACTGTTGCAGTAGTACATTTAAGTAAATAAGGTCAAAGGGGCGTAACTCCTAGAAAAAAATTGAATCGCAATTTCCTGTCGATATGCACAACTACATAGTATGTCCTTATTATTTAAAAAGGTTTCGTGAAATTCTGTTGTGTGGTTTGAGAGGAGTTGCGATGACAAACTGTTGCAACAGTCCATTAAAGTAATTAAGGTCAAAGGGTCTCAACTCCTAGAAAAAAAAAATGAATCGCAATTTCCTGTCGATATGCACAACTACATAGTATGTCCTTATTATCTAAAAAGGTTTTGTGAAATTCTGTTGTGTGGTTTGAGAGGAGTTGCGATGACAAGAAACAGGACTTATAGTATAGAGAGGCAAATAAGTTCAAAGGGCGTAACTCCAGGAAAAAAAATTGAATCGTAATTTCCTGTCGATATGCACATCTACGTAGTATGTCCTTATTATCTGAAAAGGTTTCATGAAATTCTGTTGTGTGGTTTAAGAGGAGTTGCGATGACAAACTGTTGCAGTAGTGCATTTAAGTAAATAAGGTCAAAGGGGTGTAACTCCTAGAAAAAAATTGAATCGCAATTTCCTGTCGATATGCACAACTACATAGTATGTCCTTATTATTTAAAAAGGTTTCGTGAAATTCTGTTGTGTGGTTTGAGAGGAGTTGCGATGACAAACTGTTGCAACAGTCCATTAAAGTAATTAAGGTCAAAGGGTCTCAACTCCTAGAAAAAAAAAATGAATCGCAATTTCCTGTCGATATGCACAACTACATAGTATGTCCTTATTATCTAAAAAGGTTTTGTGAAATTCTGTTGTGTGCTTTGAGAGGAGTTGCGATGACAAGAAACAGGACTAATAGTATAGAGAGGCAAATAAGTTCAAAGGGCGTAACTCCAGGAAAAAAAATTGAATCGTAATTTCCTGTCGATATGCACATCTACGTAGTATGTCCTTATTATCTGAAAAGGTTTCATGAAATTCTGTTGTGTGGTTTAAGAGGAGTTGCGATGACAAACTGTTGCAGTAGTACATTAAAGTAAATAAGGTCAAAGGGGCGTAACTCCTAGAAAAAAAATTGAATCGCAATTTTCTGTCGATATGCACAACTACATAGTATGTCCTTATTATTTAAAAAGGTTTCGTGAAATTCTGTTGTGTGGTTTGAGAGGAGTTGCGATGACAAACTGTTGCAGTAGTACATTAAAGTAATTAAGGTCAAAGGGTCTTAACTCGTAGAAAAAAAAATGAATCGCAATTTCCTGTCGATATGCACAACTACATGGTATGTCCTTATTATCTGAAAAGGTTTTGTGAAATTCTGTTGTGTGGTTTGAGAGGAGTTGCGATGACAAGAAACAGGACTGACGGACGGACTGACGGACTGACGGGTCAAAAAGATTGTACCCTCCGCAACCCAATGTGTTGGATATAATAATGATTGTAGCTAAATTTGGTTAAATTTGACCCAGTAGTTTCAGAAGAGAAGATTTTTGTAAAAGCTTACATAAATTTACGAAAAATTGGTAAAAAATGACTATAAAGGGCAATAACTCCTTAAGGGGTCATCTGACCATTTTGATCATGTTGAATTATTTGTAGATCTTACTTTGCAGAACATAATTGCTGTTTACAGTTTATCTCTATCTATAATAATATTCAAGTTAATAACCAAAAAACGGCAAAATTTCCTTAAAATTACCAATTTAGGGGCAGCAACCCTACAACAGGTTGTCCGATTCATCTGAAAATTTCAGGGTAGATAGATCTTGACCTGATAAACATTCTGCCCCCCCTGTGATATTTGCTCTAAATGCTTTGGTTTTAGAGATATAAGCCAAAATCTACATTTTACCCCTATGTTCTATTTTTAGCCATGGCGGCCATCTTGGTTGGTCGGCTTGGTCACCGGACACAATTTTTTTAACTTGATACCCCAATGATGATTATGGCTAAGTTTGGTTAAATTTGGCCCAGTAGTTTCAGAGGAGAAGATTTTTGTAAAAGTTAACGACGACGGACGACAGACGACGGAAGATGGACGACGCCGGACGCCGGATGCCAAGTGATGAGAAAACCTCACTTGGCCCTTCAGGCCAGGTGAGCTAAAAATGAGGTCAAGGTCAAAGGTCAAGGTCATGTTCTAAATTTTGACATTCACTTCAAACTGCCTTTTCTCTGAAAGAAGTCCGGGGTAAAATTGAAAAAAATGTGTGCAAAATGTTAGTCGCGACATTATTTATGTCGTGAAATTTTGTTGAAAAAATACGCGTAGTATTTTCATGATTTTGGGGGTTTTCATGCCACTGAAATGGAAAAATCATCAAATTGACTAATTATAGCTTCAAACTTTACAGCTCTCATGATGCGTACATGCAATGTATCTGGGTTAATCATCCAATGCCCACAACTACCCATCTACCCCCCTGCAAAATAAAATATCTGCTCCAAATCATGTACATGTATTTCTGAAAATTAATCGATAAACGTTTTGTTAAAGTACTATAACACCAGCATAATTTGTGTGTGCATGCAATGAATGAGTCGACCAGTGGTCAGCGGTCAGCGATTGGACAATAGAAAAATGAATCGAGAAAATATATTTTCCGTTAGCAGTATAAATCATGTGCACTCCGCTTATCGTTGCAATCTGGATTGAGAAATTATCAATCAATCCACATAAAATTGAAAACCCTGGTGTAATAATTTTTCAGTAAAACACAAATTTCTCTCGTTAAAATCTAAAACATTGTTACATACACGAGTGAATCGTACAAGTTGAGATATATAAACACCGTAAGATGGTTCGTAAATAGTAGTAAAATCCTAGAAACAAACTTCTAAACATGTATTAAAAAACAAATCTGTGTTCCCGTAGATACGTGTGTGAATAAAGCCGTTTTCACGTGTTCCTAGAGGCTAGGTCTAAAGTGTTTAAACATGGGCACTATGCTCTCAATGCCTATTTTACGTGTTCCTAGAGACTAGGTCTCAAGTGTTTAAACACGGACACTTGGCTCTGAATGCCGTTTTCACATGTTCCTACAGGCTAGGTCTCAAGTGTTTAAAAATGGGCACTATGCTGCTCAATGCCTATTTTACGTGTTCCTAGAGGCTAGGTCTCAAGTGTTTAAACACGGACACTTGGCTCTCAATGCTGTTTCCATGTGTTCCTAGAGGCTAGGTCTCAAGTGTTTAAACATGGGCACTATGCTCTCAATGCCTATTTTACGTGTTCCTAGAGACTAGGTCTCAAGTATTTAAACACGGACACTTGGCTCTCAATGCCTTTTTTATGTGTTCCTAGAGGCTAGGTCTCAAGTGTTTAAACACAGACACTTGGTTCTCTATGCCGTTTTCACGTATTCCTAGAGGCTAGGTCTCAAGTGTTTAAACATGGGCACTATGCTTTCAATGCCTATTTTACGTGTTTCTAGAGACTAGGTCTCAAGTGTTTAAACACGGACACTTGGCTCTCAATGCCGTTTTCACATGTTCCTAGAGGCTAGGTCTCAAGTGTTTAAACATGGGCACTTTGCTCTCAATGCCTATTTTACGTGTTCCTAGAGACTAGGTCTCAAGTATTTAAACACGGACACTTGGCTCTCAATGCCTTTTTTATGTGTTCCTAGAGGCTAGGTCTCAAGTGTTTAAACACGGACACTTGGCTCTCAATGCCATTTTCATGTGTTCCTAGCGGCTAGGTCTCAAGTGTTTAAACACGGGAAGTACGCTATCAATTCCTTTACAACGTGTTCCGTGAGGGTATAAATTCATCTTTCCAGCTATCAATCAATCAATCAATCAACTAATTAACCAACCAACCAAACAACCAACCCACCAACCCACCAATTAAACAATCAATTAATAAATCACTATGCTCTCAATGCCTATTTTACGTGTTCCTAGAGGCTAGGTCTCAAGTGTTTAAACACGGACACTTGGCTCTCAATGCCGTTGTCATGTGTTCCTAGAGGCTAGGTCTCAAGTATTTAAACACGGACACTGCTCTCAATGCCTATTTTACGTGTTCCTAGAGGCTAGGTCTCAAGTGTTTAAACACAGGCACCAGGCTCTGAATGCCTATTTTACGTGTTCCTAGAGGCTAGGTCTCAAGTGTTTAAACACGGACATATGGCTCTCAATGCTGTTTTCATGTGTTCCTAGAGGCTAGGTCTCAAGTGTTTAAACACGGGAAGTACGCTATCAATTCCTTTACAACGTGTTCCGTGAGGGTATAAATTTATCTTTCCGGCTATCAATCAATCAATCAACTAATTAACCAACCAACAACCCACCCACCCACCCACCAATTAAACAATCAATTCATAAATCAATAAAAATCAATCAATCATGTTTCAGAGGGGAAAGACCATTAACAATTGTTTTTTGAAACAATTGATTTATTTTTTTTTTTTTTTCAGAAGCAGTTCGAAAACAGTAGTGTTATCATGGTTATCAACCATACTCATAATGGAGAAAATGTATCATTTCTTTAAGTAAGCTTTATTTCTCCCATTGTTTAATTGCAAGAAAATAGCACATATTCAGGTTTTTAGGTTTAGGCTCCAATCTGGCAATATGTGTTGTAATGCATGTAATGGGGCTACTTTTATTTGAAATGATCAGTTAAGAAAACTAGAGGCTCTAAAGAGCCTGTGTCGCTCACCTTGGTCTGTGTGCATATCAAACAAATCTATTTTTGTTGATCTTGTATTACTGATAGTCTGTTTAGTTTCACTCTATCTTCTTTAGTTTTTGCTCAAAACACAAAAGAAGGTAGAAAAATCATCATTTAAGGGCAATCACTCCTATGAAGAGTGACAGTCTACTAACTATATCGGCAAAATTTGACTTTTTAATAGATCTTGCCTTGCTGATCATTTTTGTGATTTAAAGTGTTTATTTATCTATTACAATTCAAATCATATAAGGCATAACGAAAAACAAATGTTTCTCTGTAAATATCATAGTATTCATGATAATAGGCAAAAATGAAAAAAATGGTAAAATTTGTCATTTATGGGCAATAACTCCTATAATAATATGTCTAACAGTTTTGATGTAAATGGACAATTGGTAGAGCTCATCATTCTGAACATTTTTTTTCCTTTAAGATTTTCTCTATTTATAACATTTCAAAAAATAATAGACAAAACTTGCATTTTATCCCTATGTTCTATTTTTAAGCCATGTCGGCCAATTTGGTTGGTAGGCGGGGTCATCAGACACATTTTTTAAACTAGATACCCTAATGATGATTGTGGCCAATTTTGGTTAAATTTGTCTCAGTTGTTTAAGAGGAGATTCTTGTAAAAAATTACAAAAATTTACAAAAAATTGTTAAAAATTGACTATGAAGGGCAATAATTCCTTAAGGGGTCAATAGATCTTACTTTGCTGAACATTATGGCTGTTTACATTTTATCTCTTTCATAATAATATTCAAGATAATAACCAAAAATGGCAAAATTTACTTAAAATTACCAATTCAGGGGCAGCAACCCAACTAAGGGTTGTCTGATGTGTCTGAAAATTTCAGGGCAGATAGATCTTGACCTTATGAACAATTTTACCCCTGTCAGATTTGCTCTAAATGCTTTGGTTTCAGAGATGTAAGCCAAAATCTACATTTTACCCCTATGTTCTATTTTTAGCTGTGGCGGCCATCTTGATTGGACACATTTTATAGACTAGATACCCCAATGATGATTGTGGCCAAGTTTGGTTAAATTTGGTCCAGTAGTTTCCGAGGAGAAGATATTTGTAAAAGTTAACGACGGACGAAGACACCGGACGACAGATGGCGGACGCGAAGTGATGAAATGTAATGTGGCTACCTTTATTTGAAATGAAATCAATACACAGGTTGACAGCATACTTAATATTTTGTAAAGATGTGCTTTTTGTTTTAATATAAGATTATTACATATTTGCATAAACATGTAAATCAACCTTTCCGCACAGAGGTATGCATTATATACACATAAAAGGAGATGATGTGATGTATATACCTAGGAGATACCAAGCTGATGACACAAAAAATAAGAGACATCCAACAGATGAGAACACAGATTTTAAACATTTGTCTTTCACATATGCCAACATGTATATTAGGCAACAAGCTTGGAATTGTCAACTTACACTGTTAACTGATAACAAATACTACAATGACATTGAAAACTACAGGCAACCGTTTTATTGTAATTTCTTTGTATCAAGTTTGTTTTGTCTCTTATAATCTGTGAATATCTTTTAAAGTAAGACAAGACTATTTACCTTAAGGAAGTCTATCACTTCTTTCTTCTTCTCTTCAAAACAATACTCTGATATTGTTACCAGATCATAAGGAGTCTTACCCTGAAATACAATCAAATAATCTTTCATTAATTATACACATATATATCTTTTATTTCAAAAACTGTAAAACATTAAATAATAGGTAACTGTTGCATAAATTTTACCTATGCAATGCAGAATGTTGTCTTATTTATATATACTTGAAATAAAAACCAGTGAACCTAAACCAACAACAAATATAAAGTGTCATTATAAAGAGATCAATGAATAATTTGAGATTGGTTGTTAAAGAAATTATTGAATGATTGGTGTAGGGTGTGTGGGTGAAATGTGATAAGATGGATTATAATCAAATGGTAGTTTTGTTAATAGTGTATGATTGGTGTAAGATGTGTTGCTGGAGTATAATTAAATGGTAGTTTTGTTAGTAGTGTATGATTGGTGTAAGATGTGTTGCCGGAGTATGCTGAGATGGTAGTTTTGATAAAAGTGTATGATTGGTGTAGGGTGTGTTGGTGGAATGTGATTGAATGGTAGTTTTGTTAATAGTGTATAATTGGTGTAAGTTGTATTGGTAGAATGTGATTAGATGGTAGTTTTGTAAACAGTGTATGATTGGTGTAAGATCTGTTGGTGAAATGTGATTAGATGGTAGTAAAGTGTGTTGTTGGAGTATGATTAGATGGTAGTTTTGTTAAATAGTGAATGATTGGTGTGAGGTGCATTAGTTGAATGTGATTAGATGGAAGTAAGATGTGTTGCTGGAGTATGATTAGATGGTTGTTTTGTTAGTAGTTTAGGATTCGTGTTAGGTGGAGTATGATGAGATGGCAGTTGTGTCAGTAATGTAGGATTGGTGTTAGGTGTGTTGGTGGAGTATGATGAGATGGTAGATGTGTCAGTAATGTAGGATTGGTGTTAGTTGTGTTGGTGGAGTATGATGAGATGGTTGTTGTATCAGTAATAAGTGTAGGATTGGTGTAGGGTGTGTTGGTAGAGTATCATGAGATGGTTGTTGTGTCAGTAGTGTAGGATTGGTGTTAGGTGTGTTGGTGGAGTATGAGGAGATGGTAGTTGTGTCAGTAGTGTAGGATTGGTGATAGGTGTGTTGGTGGAGTATAATGAGATGGTAGTTGTGTCAGTAATGTAGGATTGGTGTTAGGTGTGTTGGCGGAGTATAATGAGATGGTTGTTGTATCAGTAGTGTAGGATTGGTGTTAGGTGTTTTGGTGGAGTATGATGAGATGGTAGTTGTGTCAGTAATGTAGGATTGGTTTTAAGTGTGTTGGTGATGTATGATGAGATGGTAGTTGTGTCAGTAGTGTAGGATTTGTGTTAGGTGTGTTGGTGGAGTATGATGAGATGGTAGTTGTGTCAGTAGTGTAGGATTGGTGTTAGATGTGTTTGTAGAGTATGAGATGGTAGTTGTGTCAGTACAGGGATGATTACAGGTGTTTTCAAATGGATCCCTTGAATATCAAATTGGGAATTTTTATCCCAATTGGGATTTTTTTATGCCGATACAATCTTAGACGAAATAATATCATTTTCCTGTAAAAACGGAAAATGTATAGTTAGTTTCACCTGTACATGTGTACACTGATTGAAGAAGTTATTGGATTGAGACCAGGGAAGTTGCAATACATGAGTATCATTGCACATGATGCACTATCGTCTTAACTTTGGTAAACGAGGTCTATTACAAAAACATATATACCAGCTAACATAAACCTAATGGCCAGCTGTTTAGCTATTTATTCGAATTTCAAATCATCTCATAATATATAAGATATCTTATATAATATATGAGATTTATATCAGATATCCTATATAATATATAAGAGATCTCATTTAATATATGAGATATCTTATACAATTCATTTTTAAAAGCCATCTTATATATTATATGAGATATCTTTTATATTTAATAAGATATCTTATATATTCAATAAAGTTTTAAAACTTTATAAGATATCTTATAAAGTATATGAAATATCTTATAAATATTTTTCATATAAGATATCTTATATAGTTAATTGGATACTAGTATCATATTTAGAAAATTATATAAGATATCTTATAAAAGAGGGACGAAAGATACCAAAGGGACAGTCAAACTCGTAAATCTAAAACAAACTGACAACGCCATGGCTAAAAATGAAAAAGACAAACAGAAAAACAATAGTACACATGACACAACATAGAAAACTAAAGAATAAACAACACGAACCCCACAAAAAACTAGGGGTGATCTCGGGTGCTCCAGAAGGGTAAGCAGATCCTGCTCCACATGCGGCACCCGTCGTGTTGCTTATGTGGTTACAAATCCGGTAAATAGTCTAATTCGGTAGGTCAAATTCATGAAAGGGAAGGGGATTGTATTTACGACGTAAGGAACATATCCGATATCATTTGTGAAACGGTTATTCCATAACGGTCAACCAACTCATGATGGCGTCCGTAAAATTTACGAAGGGATGATTTCAACTTCACCATTTGGAACTCTTAGGTTTAATAGCTTCCTTGTGAGCAGTAACCTTCTATCAAAAAAATCATGATAGGAAATGCAAGCACGGGAATATCGTATCAATTGGGAGATATATACCCCGTATGCAGGTGCTGCTGGAATGTTGCTACATAGAAATGGAAAGTTCACAATTGGAAAGCTGAAATCATCTCTTTTGTCGTAAAGTTTTGTCTTCAACCGACCCTCATTGTCAATTTCTAGATGTAAGTCAAGATATGAAGCAGACTTAACTGTATCTGTAGTATCCTTTATCTCCAATTCGATGGGATAGATGCGATCCACACAGTCACCAAATTTTGAATTGTTTAGTGAAAGAACGTCATCTATATAGCGGAAAGTAGAGTTAAAGATTATATGAAATATCTTATAAAGTTTATGATATATCTTGAGGTTAGATTATATAGCAAAACGGCTGCCATATTAACCACTGAAAAAAATCATCCTGGTGTTAGGTGTGTTGATGGAGTATGATGAGATGGTAGTTGTATTAGTAGTATATGATTGATGTAGGGTGTGTTGGTAGAGTATCATGAGATGGTTGTTGTGTCAGTAGTGTGGGATTGGTGTTAGGTGTGTTGGTGGAGTATGATGAGATGCTAGTTGTATCAGTAGTGTAGGATTGGTGTTAGGTGTTTTGGTGGAGTATGATGAGATGGTAGTTGTGTCAGTAATGTATGATTGGTGTTAAGTGTGCTGGTGATGTATGATGAGATGGTTGTTGTATCAGTAGTGTAGGATTGGTATAGGGTGTGTTGGTAGAGTATGATGAGATGGTAGTTGTGTCAGTAATGTAGGATTGGTGTTAGGTGTGTTGGTAGGTTGAGGTCAAGTGAAAACTGTCTGACGGGCATGAGGACCTTGCGAGGTACGCACATACCAAATATAGATATTATAAAAGATATTTTAACATTACAAACATTTTTTTTTCAAGTAGTCACTGAACCATGAAAATGAGGTCAAGGACATTGGACATGTGACTCGCGGAAACTTCGTAACATGAGGCATCCATATACAAAGTATGAAGCATGAAGGTCTTCCTCCTTCTAAAATATAAAGCTTTTAAGAAGTGCTTGATCAGTATCCCTATGCCGAGCTTTCTGAGATTAAAGTCGCAGGCTCGACAAAAAATAAACAGTTTTAAGGGGCCTCGCGGGTCTAAATCATTTTTTTAATTTAAAAAAATTGGGGTCACCGTTCATTTACGCTCACAATCTGCCGTCGAAAGAAGTATACATTTTTGTTAATGTCCTTTTTTCTGTTGACCTAATAGGGGAAATAGTTGTAATATCGAAATAAAAAAAGAACTAAATTACAGAAATCGCTTAAATTTTACAGTTATTTAGTTTATGTACAGCTTTTTCAAAAACAACAATAAAAAATATAGGTCACCAATGAGTAAATTTAACATATTTCTATTTTAATGCCAAACAAGAGGCTTTCACAACAACCTCAAACCGGATTTATTAACATTTATTTGTGTCCTGGAAATATCACAAGAACCATTACTCCTGAACGGTAAAAGTCAAAATCGTCATTATTGAACTTGACCTATATTTTGTCATCAGTAACAACATATAAAAATTTCAAAAGCTTTGGTTGAATGGTTCATGAGAAAATGCACGGACACGACTGGAAACACCATTTTTCAATCTTTCAAGAACCATAACTCCTGAACGGTAAAAGTCAAAATCGTCATAATTGAACTTGACCTCCATTTTGTCATCAGTAACAACATATTCAAATTTGGGAAGCTTTGGAAGAACAGTTCATGCGTAAATGCACGGACATGACTGGAAACTCCATTTTTCAATCTTTCAAGAACCATAACTCCTGAACGGTAAAAGTCAAAATCGTCATTATTGAACTTGACCTCCATTTTGTCATCAGTAACAACATATTAAAATTTGGGAAGCTTTGGAAGAACAGTTCATGCGTAAATGCACGGACATGACTGGAAACTCCATTTTTCAATCTTTCAAGAAACATAACTCCTGAACGGTAAAAGTCAAAATCGCCATTATTGAACTTGACCTTCATTTAGTTGTCAGTAACAACATATTAAAATTTTAAAAGCTTTGGTTGAACGGTTCATGAGTTAATGCAGGGACAACATTTGATTGCCGCCCGCCCGCCCACCGGACTACCCAACCACCCGCCCGCCGTACATACCCAAATCAATAACCGACATTTTTGTCACAAAAATCCGGTTAAAAATGGCATTTTTGCACCAAAGGGAGATAATTTGGAGCTTTATCAATAATATCTACATTTTAAAAGTCAACTGAGGCCAACAAGAATTGATTTTTTGGAATGATTCTTGTACCATAATGATAAAGTAATAACTACTTAAGGTAATAAATGAAATTTGTAATGAAAAATTATTGCTAAATTTTTTTTCTGAAAATCTTATACCCGTGAGCCTCCTTAAAAAAACTGTGTTCATCCATTAAGTGTATTAATACAAAGGTGTGTCCCTCCATGTTAAAGTAACGCACAGACTGATTTCTTCATATTTAGTTTAACCTGTTTATTATACAGGTATTTCATCATAAACTTAAAAATTGTACTTTGTTATATTTTATCTGCAGCTGTTTACCCTCAACTATTTGTATTTATATTGTAATTGTACTTTCTCTGTTGGCTTGTATTTAGTTTTTAGAGAATAAAATAACTATCTATCTAATAGGAATAAAACTGAATGTTACCCGTTTTGATTTCACCCAAGGACTGCATCCTTGATCTATTAAACATTTTGTTACATCAATCCCTCCAAACTGAGCAGCATGATGTAAAGCTGTGTGTCCATCCTATAACAATATAAAAATATAAACATGTTAATGGTGTGTAATAACAAAATCAGGAGAGGAGTCAAACAATTTACCAAATGTAAGAAATATAACATCGGGTAAGAAAATATCTAATTATATTTGTGTATAAACTATTAAATGGTAGATTATGATATATAAATTCAATGTATATTTTCTGATTCAGTGAAACAAAACAGGTAAAAAACTAGTAAACTGTTAATTATATAAGTGTAACAAGTCAAATAATAGCAACCCTCACTTTATATAAGTCAAACAAGTATTTGTTGTCCATTTAACATGTATGATTAACAACATGATTTTATGTTGATTCAGTAGAATGATCAAAGTTGAAAAAAAAAAACTTTTTTCAAGAAACATTAAAACGAGTTATATTTTCTGATTCAGTACGAAGAGACAAGAAAAATAAGACCCCACTTTATATAATTCTGTCAAGTATTTGTTATTTTTAAAAGATGTTTAACATTAGATCAGAAGAATTAACATTATCTAACTAAAGATGTTAACACAACTTGTTCTCATCAACTTCTCATTAAAATCAGATGATTACAAAATATTTTTTTGTCAAGAAACAAAATAAAAGCTTTACTATCTGATTCAGTTCTGTGTTATGAATAAAATGAAGACCCACTTTATATAATTCTAACAAATATTGTTGTCCATTAAACTTGTCTGATTAACAACATGATTTTGTGTAGAATCTGTATAAAGTGATGTTTGGTCAGAGTAAGGTGATTATATCTATCATTACCGAGTCTGTAGCGTCTAACTGACTGCCGTGAGTGACCAGGTAAGTCACCACCTCCAGGTGTCCGTACCGAGCCGCCCACATTAATGGTGTCCTTCCAAACTGTAATATCAACATATAACAGACATCAAAACTTTTGTCATAAACTGGACAATGTTGTGTAATAAATATAAACAAAATATATATCACATGAATCAGTGGTCAAAACTGAATAAAATGACCAGTCACACTTTTATTTATATTCTACATAAACAACAAGTTTTATTGTGAGATGTCAGAACTTCCATCAGAACTGTCAGGTTAAAAAAAAAATTTCTAGAAACATAAACAATATTTATATCAATGGACTCAGCTGGACAAGACAATTAAAATGAGACCCAACTTTATATAATTCTATCAAATATTTGTTGTCCATTAAATCTGTCTGATAAACAATGATTACGTAAAATGACAAAAGTGAGAAAAAAAAACTTTTTTTCAAGAAACATTAAAACGAGTTATATATTCTGATTCAGTACGAAGAGACAAGAAAAATAAGACCCCACTTTATATAATTCTGTCAAGTATTTGTTATTTTTAAAAGATGTTTTACATTAGATCTGTAGAATTAACATTATCTAACTGAAGATGTTAACACAACTTGTTCTCATCAACTTCTTATTAAAATCAGATGTTTACAAAATAATTTTTCGTCAAGAAACAAAATAAAACCTTTACTATCTGATTCAGTTCTGTGTTACGAATAAAATGAGACCCCACTTTATATAATTCTAACAAATATTTGTTGTCCATTAAACCTGTCTGATTAACAACATGATTTTGTGTAGATTCTGTATAAAGTGATGTTTGGTCAGAGTAAGGTGATTATATCTATCATTACCTTGGATGTAGCGTCTAACCGACTGCCGCGAGTGACCAGGTAAGTCACCACCTCCAGGTGTCCTTCCAGAGCGGCAAACATTAATGGTGTCATTCCATTCTGTAATATCAACATATAACAGACATCAAAACTTGTGTCATAAACTGGACAATGTTGTGTAATAAATATGAACAAAATATATATCACATGAATCAGTGGTCAAAACTGAATAAAATGACCAGTCACACTTGTATTTATATTCTACAGAAACAACAAATAAACAACATGTTTTATTGTGAGATGTCAGAACTTCCATCAGAAATGTCAGGTTAAAAAAAAACTTTTTTCTAGAAACATAAACAATATTTATATCAATGGACTCAGCTGGACAAGACAATTAAAATGAGACCCCACTTTATATAATTCTATCAAATATTTGTTGTCCTTAATATTAAATCTGTCTGATTAACAATGATTATGTAGAATGATCAACAGTTTTAAAAAAAAAATCAAAAAAATCAAGAAACATTAAAACGAGTAATATTTTCTGATTCAGTACGAAGAGACAAGAAAAATAAGACCCCACTTTATATAATTCTGTCAAGTATTTCTTATTTTTTAAAAGTTGTTTTACATAAGATCTGTAGAATTAACATCATCTGACTAAAGAAGTTAACACAACTTGTTCTCATCAACTTCTCATTAAAATCAAATGTCCATTAACCCTGTCTGATTAACAGTATTTTGTGTCTTTTCAAAATAATGATCAAAGCTTAGAAAATATTTAGTGGTATTACCGTGTAAAATGTTGGGTGTCTACCAGCTGCTTCATATCATGTGTTGTTGTGAGTATAAGGGTAATATAGCAATGGTGAATGTTTGCAGTGAGTATAAGGGTAATATAGCAATGGTGTATGTGTGTGGTGAGTATAAGGGTAATATAGCAATGGTGTATGTTTGTGGTGAGTATAAGGGTAATATAGCAATAATGTATGTTTGTGGTGAGTATAAGGGAAATATAGCAATAATGTATGTTTGTGGTGAGTATAAGGGAAATATAGCAATGGTGTATGTTTGTGGTGAGTATAAGGGAAATATAGCAATAATGTAGGTTTGTGGTGAGTATAAGGGAAATATAGCAATGGTGTATGTTTGTGGTGAGTATAAGGGTAATATAGCAATAATGTATGTTTGTGGTGAGTATAAGGGAAATATAGCAATAATGTATGTTTGTGGTGAGTATAAGGGAAATATAGCAATGGTGTATGTTTGTGGGAGTATAAGGGAAATATAGCAATAATGTAGGTTTTGTGGTGAGTATAAGGGAAATATAGCAATGGTGTATGTTTGTGGTGAGTATAAGGGTAATATAGCAATAATGTATGTTTGTGGTGAGTATAAGGGAAATATAGCAATAATGTATGTTTGTGGTGAGTATAAGGGAAATATAGCAATGGTGTATGTTTGTGGTGAGTATAAGGGAAATATAGCAATAATGTAGGTTTGTGGTGAGTATAAGGGAAATATAGCAATGGTGTATGTTTGTGGTGAGTGTAAGGGTAATATAGCAATGGTGTATGTTTGTGGTGAGTATAAGGGTAATATAGCAATGGTGTATGTTTGTGGTGAGTATAAGGGTAATATAGCAATAATGTATGTTTGTGGTGAGTATAAGGGAAATATAGCAATAATGTATGTTTGTGGTGAGTATAAGGGAAATATAGCAATGGTGTATGTTTGTAGTGAGTATAAGGGAAATATAGCAATAATGTAGGTTGGTGGTGAGTATAAGGGAAATATAGCAATGGTGTATGTTTGTGGTGAGTATAAGGGTAATATAGCAATAATGTATGTTTGTGGTGAGTATAAGGAAATATAGCAATAATGTATGTTTGTGGTGAGTATAAGGGAAATATAGCAATGGTGTATGTTTGTGGTGAGTATAAGGGTAATATAGCAATGGTGTATGTTTGTGGTGAGAACAAGGGTAATATAGCAATGGTGTATGTTTGTGGTGAGTGTAAGGGTAATATAGCAATGGTGTATGTGTGTGGTGAGTATAGGTAATATATCAATGGTGTATGTTTGTTGTGAGTATAAGGGTAATATAGCAATGGTGTATGTTTGTGGTGAGTATAAGTAAAGAACTGCAATAAGCCATGTTTATTTTTTTCAAGTTTGCATTGCCTATAAGTGTGATCTGTAACTTGTTTGTGATGAGTGTAATAATGTCATTGCTATGTCACATGTTGCTGTTGAGTATAGGAGTGTCAATGCAACGTCACATGTTGTGTGTTGAGAATAAGAGTGTCATTACTATGTCACATTCATATGTGTGTTGAGTATAAGAGTGTCATTGCTATGTCACATGTTAGTATTGAGTAAAGGGTGTCAGTGATATGTCACATGCTGGTGTTGAGGTAAAGAGTCTCATTGCTATGTCACATGTTGGTGTTGACTATAAGAATATCATTGCTATGCCACATGTTGGTGTTGGAGGTAAAGCGTCTTATTGCTATGCCACATGTTGGTATTGAGTATAAGAATGTCATTGCTATGCCACATGTTGGTGTTGAGTATAAGAATGTCATTGCTACGTCACATACATATGTGTGTTGAGTATAAGAGTGTCATTATTATGTCACATGTTGGTGTTGACTATAAGAGTGTCATTGCTATGTCACAGGTTTGTGTTGAGTATAAGAATGTCATTGCTATGTCACATGTTTGTGTTGAGTATAAGAGTGTCATTGCTATGTCACAAGTTGGTGTTGAGTATAAGAGTGTCATTGCTATGTCACATGTTGGTGTTGAGGTAAATAGTGTCATTGCTATGTCACATGTTGGTGTTGAGTATAAGAGTGTCATTGCTATGTCACAGGTTTGTGTTGAGTATAAGAATGTCATTGCTATGTCACATGTTGGTGTTGAGTATAAGAGTGTCATTGCTATGTCACATGTTGGTGTTGAGGTAAAGAGTGTCATTGCTATGTCACATGTTGGTGTTGAGTATAAGAATGTCATTGCTATGTCACATGTTGGTGTTGAGGTAAAGAGTCTCATTGCTATGTCACATGTTGGTGTTGACTATAAGAATGTCATTGCTATGCCACATGTTGGTGTTGAGTATAAGAATGTCATTGCTATGTCACATGTTGGTGTTGAGTATAAGAGTGTCATTGTTATGTCACATGTTGGTGTTGAGGTATAGTGTCATTGCTATGTCACATGTTGGTGTTGAGTATAAGAGTGTCATTGTTATGTCACATGTTGGTGTTGAGGTATAGTGTCATTGCTATGTCACATGTTGGTGTTGAATATAAGAGTGTCATTGTTATGTCACATGTTGGTGTTGAGTATAAGAATGTCATTGCTATGTCACATGTTGGTGTTGACTATAAGAGTGTCATTGTTATGTCACATGTTGGTGTTGAGGTAAAGAGTGGTACTGCTACGCCACATCCTGGTGTTGAGTATAAGAGTGTCATTGCTACGTCACATGTTGGTGTTGAGTATAAGAGTGTCATTGTTATGTCACATGTTGGTGTTGAGGTATAGTGTCATTGCTATGTCACATGTTGGTGTTGACTATAAGAGTGTCATTGTTATGTCACATGTTGGTGTTGAGGTAAAGAGTGTCATTGTTATGTCACATGCTGGTGTTGAGGTAAAGAGTGTCATTGCTATGTCACATGTTGGTGTTGAGTATAAGAATGTCATTGCTATGTCACATGTTGGTGTTGAGGTAAAGAGTGTCATTGGTATGTCACATGTTGGTGTTGAGGTAAAGAGTGTCATTGCTATGTCACATGTTGGTGTTGAGGTAAAGAGTGTCATTGGTATGTCACATGTTGGTGTTGAATATAAGAGTTTCATTGTTATGTCACATGTTGGTGTTGAGTATAAGAATGTCATTGCTATGTCACATGTTGGTGTTGACTATAAGAGTGTCATTGTTATGTCACATGTTGGTGTTGAGGTAAAGAGTGTCATTGTTATGTCACATGCTGGTGTTGAGGTAAAGAGTGTCATTGCTATGTCACATGTTGGTGTTGAGTATAAGAATGTCATTGCTATGTCACATGTTAGTGTTGAGGTAAAGAGTGTCATTGGTATGTCACATGTTGGTGTTGAATATAAGAGTTTCATTGTTATGTCACATGTTGGTGTTGAGGTAAAGAGTGTCATTGCTATGTCACATGTTGGTGTTGAGTATAAGAGTGTCATTGTTATGTCACATGTTGGTGTTGAGTATAAGAATGTCATTGCTATGTCACATGTTGGTGTTGACTATAAGAGGGTCATCGCCATGTCACATGTTGGTGTTGAGGTAAAGAGTGTCATTGCTATGTCACATGTTGGTGTTGTCTATAAGAGTGTCATTGTGATGTCACATGTTAGTGTTGACTATAAGAGTGTCATTGCTAAATGACATGTTGGTGTTGAGTATAAGAGTGTCATTGCTATGTCACATGTTGGTGTTGAGTTTAAGAGTGACATTATGTAGGTGTCACATGTCATGTTCAGTACAGGAGTGGTAAATGAATGTTGTATGATCAGGTGTCACATGTCATGTTCAGTACAAGAGTGGTAAATGAAAGTTGTATGATCAGATGGCACATGTCATGTTCAATACAGGAGTGGTAAATGCAGGTGTATGATCAGGTGTCACATGTCATGTTTAGTACAGGAGAGGTAAATGCATGGTGTATGATCAGGGGTCACATGTCATGTTCAGTAGAGGAGTGGTAAATGAATGTTGTATGATCGGGTGTCACATGTCATGTTTAGCACTGTAGTGATGAATGTGTGTGGTATGATCTGGTGTTACATATCATGTTTAGTACTGGAGTGGTAAATGCATGTTGTATGATCAGGTGTCACATGTCATGTTCAGTAGAGGAGTGGTAAATGAATGTTGTATAATCAGGTGTCACATGTCATGTTCAGTACTGGAGTGGTAAATGTATGTTGTATAATCAGGTGTCACATGTCATGTTCAATACAATAGTGGTAAATGCATGTTGTATGATCAGGTGTCACATGTCATGTTCAGTTTTGGAGTGGTAAATGCATGTTGTATGATCAGGTGTCACATGTCATGTTTAGTACTGGAGTGGTAAATGAAAGTTGTATAATCAGGTGGCACACGTCATGTTTAGTACAGGAGTGGTAAATGCAGGTTGTAGGATCAGGTGTCACATGTCATATTCAGTACAGGAGAGGTAAATGTATGTGGTTTGATCAGGGTCACATGTCATGTTCAGTTCAAGCGTGGTAAATGCAGGTTTTATGATCAGGTGTCACATGTTATGTTCAGTACAGAAGTGGTTAATGAATGTTGTACAATCAGGGGTAACATGTCATGTTTAGAACAGGAGTGGTCAATGAAAGTTGTATGGTCAGGTGTTATGTCTCAAGTCATGGTCATGCAAGATTTTTTTGGAACCAAAGTAATGTTTTTTTTGTAGAATACTATGTTACGTGTAATAAAGTAAATCAATATTTCAATTGTATACAGTTAAGAAGTATCAGACATCAACTCTTTGACATACAAACTGGAGTGGTATTCATCAGTGTAATAAAGTTAATCACAATATATCATAATACTATGTTTCTTAATATTTTGAAGACAAGAGTATTTGCAATAAATAGAATGTACACTGAATCACTGAACACTAACAAGGGCAGTGTTTAACTGATCCACATTATGTGTACTATATATAATAAATATCTGTAAATGTGTTAAACATTTTACTTTACTTACAGAATCTTTACATTCCAAGTTAGCTCCGTTCTTTACACATAATTCTACCTCTTTTATATTCCCATACTGTGCAGCTGTAAGAAGTTTCTGTAAGCAAAACAAATCTTTTACATTTTCCTCTTAAACATACAAATGTATTATAAATGTAATAATTGGATTTAACAAGCTTCATTTTTACAATTTCAACAGTTTATACCAAAAACAGTGTCTACCAAGAAGGAGTGAAATTGTTGTGTATAATTTCAGAGGTTTTTTTTAGAAAAGTCTGTAGACAATGGTATTATGCATCAGTTTTGAGATCAGCCTAAGTTTTTGTTGAGGTTTGTGTTGCTCTGTCTTTAGTTTTCTATGTAATGTTTTGAATATAAAAAGAAGATGTGGTATGATTGCCAAAGGGACAATTCTACAAAATATACCAAATGACACAGAAAATAACAACTTTAGGTCACTGTACAGCCTTCAACAATGATCAAAGCCCATATGGCATAAGTCAGCTATAAAAGGCCCTGAAATGACTAATGTAGACCGTTGAATTTTGATTGTTTTTCATATTTTTCCATGGCGTTGTCAGATTCTCTTCAACTTGAAGAGTTGTTAATGTCCTACAATATCTTACGTTTCTTTTTTTTGTCTCCTGGAATTTTGTATATTGAAATTCTGTTCACTGTAGTCAGTTTGATTTCTCCTGTTCTCCCCCTGAGAAAACTGCACGCCTGTATCTTTATAACATAGGTCACATGACATAAGTCACATGACACTGACTGACTCTGAGAATATTACACACCTGTATCTTAATGTACATTTTATAGACAACATAAGTCACATGACATAGGTCACATGACACTGACTGACTCTGAGAATACTGCACGCCTGTATCGTATCTTTATGTACATTTTATAGACAACATAAGTCACATGACATAGGTCACATGACACTGACTGACTCTGAGAATACTGCACACCTGTATCTTTATGTACAGTTTGTAGACAACATAGATCACATGACATACATTTTATAGGTCACATGACACTGACTGACTCTGAGAATACTACACACCTGTATCTTTATGTACAGTTTATAGACAACATGGGACACATGACATAGGTCACATGACAATGACTTTTAAGAAGAAAAACTTACCTTATTCGAACTTGCCATTATATCCTGTAAAAGAAAATGAAATCATTGTATATTTATTAAAATAAGGAGATATGATTACCAATGAGACAACTATCCACTTAAGTTCAAATGAAGTGGATGTAAGCAATTATAGGCATCGGTACGGCCTTCAACAATAAGAACAAGAGGCTGTCAAGTGACAGCAAACTGGATTTTCCTGTATACAATGTAGGTCGAACCCTGAACAGTTGAACAAGTATGGACACAACATTTAAGCTTAAGACAGCTCTGAATTTGGATTCTGATTGAATATTTATAATATATTATTTTCTAATTAAGAGGGAATGCCACGAACCATCAAGTTTCCTCCCTAAAATTTATTGAAAGTACATTTTTAATTAATAATGAAAATGATATTTGCAAATCTGAAACACAAACAGGATCATGTAAAAAAATAAACATTAACACACACAGCAAAAATGAATTACCACATAACAACTGTGACATCTACCTTCATAACACACATGACTTTAAAAAAAAGTTAAAAAGAAATGTTGATGTTATCATTACTCAGGTCAGGAACACTATCTTATATGGAAATGCATGAATTAGCATACTTATGTTCTCGCACATGTAATTGTTTATTTACGTGTGACGCAATTTATTGTTACCTGGTTTTTTTACCAATCCACTAAATGAGCAACAATTCATTATGGACTACTACATGTTTACAATCAACCAAGAACATGTGCTACTTACTTAAATACAACACATTTTGTCGTGCAATGCGGGACTAACAATTTTACTTAGTTTTTCATTTTTTGTATCCACATTTATAGTTCGTGATATAAAGTATTTGTTCCATGCTCAGATTAATGATGAGTTCTTTCTATGCGAAGAAAAAGTGTTTGATTTACCAGATATATAGCTATTCACGTGTTTGTTGATGACATGCAGAATTCATGTATTTGTCCACCAGACCGCAACGAAACAACAGTGAAAAACACAATTACACATCAGACAAACATACACATGATACAAGTGTAAAGTTAGCCGTCGATTACAGCCGATGCTAATATTCATGAGTGCAGAAACTTTCGTATAGATAGTTAAAGAGAAATGTGTGATCCATGAATTTTGTGTTCATACAAAAGACGAAGACTAAGAGTTTGTCAAGTATCTGATGGGGTCACTAAACTTTTTGAGTTTAAAAATATATATTGCACCTACTTTTAGGTTTAAAAAGTAATTTAAATCGAGGACAACATGTGTTTATATATTTGTCTTTAAGAGACAATAGCGTATAATCATCAATCGTGTCCATTAATAGCCGACTATAAGGTATGGGGTTTTCTCATTGTTGAAGGCGTTATTTGTGCTTAAGTGGATAGTTGTCCCATTTGGCAATCATACCCCATCTCCTTATTTTTGTATATAAACATCCCTCAGAAGTTTGGGTTTCGGCGGTTTCCATTATAAAGTATTTACATACATGACAGTGTTTACAAAAAAGTATTGATTTTTGACATATTTCAGTATTTGGCACTTTCAAACTGTTCCCTTTGCTCTGACAGCAGTGGAAAATAACTGTTGTTTCATATGGTTTTCGTCTTTGCTATGATTTTTTTTCAAATGGAGATATTAATTTTTTTTTTAATTTTTAACGGACTCGGACTCGAACATTTGTCAATCTTAACAATGCTTAATAAAATCATTAATGATGTTATCCATGTTTATGTTCGACAACGTGGGAAATTTGATATGTTTTGTGAAAATTGCACCTTTACACCTAAACCTACTATATTTCTTTTATGCATTGGATATATAAAAATCTATTTTTGTATATAAAATAAGGCTGGTTTTTTTATGTTATTTTACACACATAATTTTTGGTCACTTTATAGCTTACTTTTCAGCAACGAACCTATGATTGCTTACTTTACTAGATTGTGTATTGAATGGAAAGATATCTCAATTGGCACTCATACATCATCGTCGTATTTCTAACTTAATAGGTAATATTGCACCCACTATGATCCAGAGGATTTATATAATCGGAGATATTGAACAGGACAGCAGCTGAACGATAAAAATACCTATGACGGACTCTGCTGTTGTCTGTTCTATAGTCGGGTTGTTGTCTCTTTGACACATTCCCAATTTCCGTTCTCAATTTTATGCATCGAGTGATGAAACTATACAAAATACATTGAGCTATTTACCGTCCGATCTTTAATAACACTTTTTTCAGCATACTGAATCAATTCATACGAAATTTCACGGTTTCACGTCGTGAAATTATTGCACAGGTACAATGCATAACAATGGAAAAAAACCTGTTTAACTACTTATACAAGGCGAGAAAGAAAGTCGAACAGTGAAGCTCGTAAGCAATACTTTTTCAATCTGAGCATGCAAACTGAAGATTATGTGATTTTAAAGAAATGTGTTAAAGTAAAGTCCCTTACTTATTACAATACAATTAAATACCCAAAGTGAAATCTGTTGGTACAAGTTCTACAACCGTCAATATGGGATTACATGTGGGTCTTCGTCAAACTGTTATTGCAACTTCAGCATGTTAATGTTAAGTCTGTCTGCAAGGCCTTAATGCCACTTTATATTCATACCCCTTCTGCCACCAGTCAATCAGAATCTGAAAAAAAGTTTTAAAATTTAAAACATGTAAACAGATTAAACAGAATAGAGAATGGAAACAAGGAATGTGTCAAAGAGACAACCAAAACCAGAGAGCAGAGACAGCCAAAGGCCAACAATGGGTCATCAACACAGCGCGAAAATTCCGCACCCAGAGGCACACTTGATCTGGCCCCTAAAGGCTAAACAATAATGATTACAAGTTCAGCAAAGTAAAGGCAAATATGTTTGTTATTTGTAAAATAAATCATAACTATTTTAATTTTTAGCGGACTCTAGGGAACTCTTGAAACTTTGCGCAGAAACTAAATGCATAGCCATGATAACTAATTTTTGAATTAAATTAATACATTTTTCATTAACATGATTAACATGTAAATCAATGAGACAAGGCTTTTAAGGGATAAACTTAGCTGTTATATCACAAGGCTTATAGTTATTAAAGCATGTACATTGTGTAACTTACTATATGAAATGTATGAGACACTTGGGAATTACTGGGAAGCTTGCTCAGAATCTCATTACATGCTCTGATCATTATTTCTTACAATAAATTAAAATACATTGTAATTAAGCATGTGTGTAACGGTTTATTTTTTCCTCTCTGATATTTTATACTGAAGATACTTTGTCCTGGTAATTTTTTTTCAGGCATGGCATTTCACAGAACCGTGTGAAATAGAGTCCCATTAACTACTATGTAAGTTACTCACAATCAATATATACCTGACTATAACTATAAAATGTTTCACAAAGGTAGAACAAATTTGCATAATTTATCAAAGGGAGGTAATTATGAGCAATTTATATTTTAAAGAGATTAATTTAATATATTTCTGAATCTATTTCATAGTGAAATTTTTTCCTTGAATCTTATTTTTTATATATTCATTTATATAATAAGATGACTAACAACTTGATTTAATAAGACAGATAACATTTCAAAGGTAAATACTATCCAGTTGTTAAACATGCTTTTGTTCCAATATATTGTTATGTTATGATTTATCTGATTTCCATATAATCAACAACTACCCTTACAGAAAAATAAGGCTTCTTGCAAATATTTGCGGCAATGTTGCTGCAAATAGTTGCGGCAATATTGCTGCAAATATTCATTTTTCGTATGCAAATAAGTTTTCTTGCAAACAGTTGCTGCAACATTGCCGCAACAAATTGCAGCAATATTGCGGCAAATGTTTGCGGAAAATCAGTAGCTGTGATTGTTGCAGCAATATTGCGGCAAGTTCATTAGCTGCAATGTTGCAGCAATATTGCAGGAAAATTAATTTCTTGCAATATTGCAGCAACATTGCAGCAAATCTTTCAACAATTCAGGTGTAAAATTTGGAATTAAAACTAAAAATTTAATAATTTATGATTTAATAATAAAAAAAAAAATGTCTCTGTCCTCTATAGGTTGAAAATGGTCTCTGTCCTCTATAGGTTGTCGTGTTACATCTGTGTAGCTTTCAGTTCTGTTTCTCTGTAAGTCTCACTGTCCTTAAAGTTGAATTTTCTGATTTCAAAAATACTGCAAAATAAAAGTTGAAGAATTTTAATTAGTAGACATAAAAAAAATAACTAAAATTATAAAGATACACAGATATAAGTTACTACTATATGGTTTAATTTTGGATGTTACGTGTCTTCTGATTGGCTGACGTTATTTTGTTATCAGCCCATATACATAATTTAGTCTTGTGACCGTATGTCATCAACGTTTTTTCATAGCTTTTTACGGTTTAAAATGGAATTAAGTATTAAATTATAAGAAATGACGTTAATATTTTTTCTGTCTATTCAAAATAACATAACAAATTTGGTGCTCACTGTTAAATGACTTGCTATGAATGAATTTGTTTCACTTAAAGGGTCAATGTCTAAAAGTGATTAAGTCCTTCTAGAAATTGCATATAACTATAGAATACATTTAACCTCATGCCAGTACTAGGTTGTTATTGGTTTTTTTTGAATATTTGTTTTTCATTGAACTATAACATAATTGGTCTTGTCTATTCTTTAAAATGTTAATTTTTGTGATAAGTTGTGTATAATGAAAGCTATACATTGTTGCCATTTGTTGACAAACCTCTTATTGACAGTCAAATCACAGATCTCGAATTTAATACCAAACTGCTTTTATTAGAAGATTTCTTGTTTCAATGTAAGTAATGTTATTTCTAAAACATAGAGTAATTAAAAGATTTAAAAAAATATCTCCTGTCTTACACAATTTTGATAATATTCATGTGCATAAATCTATTGTCTAATACTTTTGCCAACTCTATTAAATTAAGAAGACTCTTTATTTATCACTATTTGAACTGTTAAAGAGCATGCACTTATTCAAAATGGTGGACATTCAACTCCATTTTACTTACCAAAAGATGTTGTCCAAATTGTGTGTAAACACCAATCTTCCTGAATCCAAGAGTCATGTCAACTGAAGGCTATCACCTGCATTACCCAGTGTCAATAGAATCAATTGGATCTTTTGTATCTAACATGTCTAAATCCATTATAAAATTCATATTACTTTGTTCCTGATAGAAGACATCTTTGTTTGTTGTATGCATGTTCATGTCCAGTTCAAATTTTGAATATATGTTGATCAAGGTTGCTTAGGGTATTGTTTCAATGTGATCCCTTTGAAATTTGCCCATAATTATAAATATCCATTGCCTAAATCTTGAATATTTGTTATTTATTATAATAAATAAATAATTATAAATACATTTTTTTTTATCTTTGGTGTTATAAGTTATAATGGAAATATTTACAACCAAGAAATGCTCTGCCCTTAATTTGGCCTCAAACTCTGTGTACATTAATTTATGGTACTTCCTGTCTTTACCACTCCACAGATAATGAAAACCAGATGTGCATGGCACATTACATTTCTATCACCAGCTCATATTACTAATTGAGATGAGAAAGATAATTTGCGTATAAATAATTTTAAAATAATGATACTAGAAATTAAACTGCAGGTGAGGCTAAATTCATTTGATGGAAAATATTAGAATTAAAAATATTGTTTATAGAAAAATGTCAAAAAAAAGTGACAAAAAGGCATAATAATACATATAGAACAAAAAGTATTATGACTCAATTATTTAGATTAAATTTGTTGAAATGAATACCAAAGTTTTCTTTCCTTACAAAATATCTAAAATTGTGATAGTTTAGGAATTCTTTATAAGCATTAATTGTTATTTGAAGATTATTTCAAATAAATTATTCAAATATCCAGATTTATCTGAGGAAAATAAAGTCATAAAAGTATGACCATAACAAATTAAGATAATTTGAAGTAATTCCACAACCGAATGTTCAAAGAAACCATACGTTGTGTATTATTTGAACCTTAAATCTTTAAAAATGTAATATTTTAAAATGCTTCAAATATTGGTGCATTACTACATGTCTGACATTATTAAAGAAACTTTTCTTGCAAAGTTGTTGCAAATAGTCATTCCTTAAATAATAAAAGAAAAGGTTCCTGCAACTTTCTGGCAAACAAATTCTTTCTTGCAACATTGCAGCAAACTTGCTGCAATTTTCTTGCAAACAAATTTTGTTGCAGTAACATTGCGGGAATATTGCAGGTAGCTGCAACAACCTGCAACTTTCTTGCAAACACTTCTTGCAAACAAATTTGTTTGCCGCAATATTGCCGCTATATTGTTGCAATATTGCAGCAAACTTTTCATTTCTGTAAGGGTACATCTCTGTCCCCAGAAAAAAATATTTATATAGTTGAAAATATCATCATAATCAAATTCTTCTATTACTGTTAACAGTAGTAATGCAACTATATTTCTACCTTACTTTTAAATTTATATTTGTACTGAGATCTGAAAACAACTCACTTTTACATGTATTTCACTAACCTTATTTAATCATGATATTATTTTCACAATTATGATCTTTGAAATTACTTCTGGTTTTCTTCCCTATGTTTCATGATAATTTTCTTTTTAAAAGGATGATATTGACTTGAATACTTCAGGAAATTTTTTCAATGATAATTTGTGAAATTATTTCCCATTATAATACATTTTTTTTAACTATTTCGTTTTCATTCAAATACACTTATTATTTCATAGTATTTTTAAAGGATAAGTTTTTTCTAATAACTATTCAATAAGTTAACTACCCAGATAGCATTTCACGGCAAAGGAAAAAATATCCCAGGGAAATATTTTCCTCTGGATAAAAAAATAACAACAACTACTGTGACATTTTTTTCCTCCGGGTCAAATTTCACCCGGATATAATTTGGCATTACATGTATATGTCTAAACAAATGCTTTGGAGTTAAAAGAGAAGCTGTAATAACACCCTTTAGTTATTACAGACATACATGTACTTTTTCTGTAATAACATAGGTGTACTATGCATGATTGGAAAACTATGAACTGTTATATCTTTCTATAGTTGAGTATACATAAAGACAATATTAATATCAATAGAACTTGTATACATTCAAATTAAACTAATGATGTATATATGTATATTGTTCCTTTGAAACATGTACATGTAGCATACATATATGTTATCACAGTTCTTTGATTTTTTAGTCCACAATAACAAATATATGTTATTTTTCTGTAATAACTCTATAGAGTTATATCCTTGACTGACTGAACCATGAAAATGAGGTCAACGTCGGGTGACAGCTGCCAGTTGGACATGTACATCTTATAATGATTCCATATAAAAATAAATTGGGAATGTTTCCATGGGCATGATGGGACACAGAAGTTGCCCCCGCTTGCATATCATATAAAGTTATAAAGGGACATAACTGAAGAACAGTAAAGGTCACTATCAAAATTTGGTTGAGGCTAACTTAAGTCAGAGAACGGAAACGAAAAATTCAGCACCTTTACCATTTGTAAAGGGGCATAACTCTAGAACAGTTTAAGTGAAGCACCAAAATTCAAACTTGATCTGTCCTTTGTGGAAATAAGAATTGTGTATAAGTTTCATAACATTTGGTTGAGGCAAACTAAAGTTAGAGAACAGAAAACAACTTTGGGACGCACGGACATATGTAGGGACAGACGGATGCACAGACCAACAAGGGCATAAATATAGTAGACCTATTGATTACAGTATTTGAGATATGATAGATAGTTTATTCTCATAAAACCATGAAGTACATAGGTTACAGAGAAGTTAAAAAACATGCATATGGACTCGACCCATACAAATTTAACCTTGCATGTTCACTGATCCATGAATAGAAAACTGTCTGACGGGCACTAGGGCCCTGCAAGGTACGCACATACCAAATATAGTTATCCAACTTCTCATAATAAGAGAGAAATTAAGAATACTAATAATCTTAATTTTTTTTTCAAGTTGTCACTGAACCATGAAAATGAGGTCAAGGACAATGGACATATGACAGACAGAAACTTCATAACATAAGGCATCTATATCCAAAGTACGAAGTATGAAGGATCCAGGTCTTCTACCTTCTGAAATATTGGGCTTTTAAGACGTCTGTTTACGATGAATCTGAATGTCTAAGGGACATAACTAAGTATTTTTTTTTACCTATACAAGTAAATAAAATTCACTTGTATAAGGCAGCAACCATTTGATTTTCTGGGGGGGGGGGGGGGGGGGGGGGGGGGCTATGGTTTTTTTTTTTTTCTGGACAATTTTTTGTTTCGCCTGCGGGCTGCGGCGAAAAACAATATATTTTTTTCGCGACAAGTTGAAAACAATTTTTTTCTTTAAATTTTAGCATTACATATAGTGGCAGCTGAGGGTGAAACAAACAATTTTTTTTTCTCAGAATCAAAAACAAATTATTTTTTTCTCCAAAAACTGGAAACAAACTTTTTTTTTCCAAAAAAAACCATAGCCCCCCCCCCCCCCCCCCCCCCCAGAAAATCAAATGGTTGCTGCCTAAGTATCCTACAAATTTACTTATATAAGTATATTTTGTTTTACTTCTTCAAGTAAATAAAAAGTACTTGTACAAGTAGTACCCCTGACTGACTGTTACGTAACAGGGAATTATTTGTACAGATTCTCATCGAACTATTTTCAACAAAATTCGGCATGGTCATCATATGATTTGCTTTATACAATAGTGAGTACAGAGTTTATTCTGTGTATTGGATATTGTCAAAATGACCATATCCAACCCGCCACTGTAAGGATTAGGTGGGCAACCCTGCCTTAACCAATGAATAGTAGACAAACCAAGAGAGAGTCCAGGAGAAGGGAAATCATTTGACAAAGACACACGCGGGACAGGAATGTCACACCATGTCTTAGATATATGATTTTTTTATTAGTGTTATAGGCTTTGAGCTAGCTGTCAATACCTGAGAATACTCTCAAATCTGTACAATGTGTTTTTGTTGTTGTGAGGGATTTGTAAATACGCTGTCAAGTCCGGTATGTTTATATATATAAGTGTTAAAAGTTTGTTTGCTTTGTATCGATCTGATGAGTTAAGCCCTTTTCAACTAATTTCTAACCCCGCTGGCCACATTTGTAATTTGCCTGTCCCAAGTCACTGTCAGTAGCTGGTAGTTTAGTGGTTGTCGTTGGTTCATGTCTGTCATATTTGTTTTTCGTAAATAGTTTTGTTGTAATCAGGTATTTCATCAGTCCTGCCTCTCCCCCAACCATTATAAAAGCGGCATGTTTTTCTAGATTTTAAAATAAGCTCGGGATATAAAATCGGTACCCCTACAAATATGTTTAGTGTCATCTCTCAGACTATGTCTGATCGATCGTTATTGGAAGTGCTGTGTACTGTCTCTGTATTTCGTAGATTCACATTCCCTAACATGATATTCATAAAATTGCACGGGTTGGCATGGTTGGTGTCTTGGTAGAATCTGGAATTGCTCATCTTTTTGGAGGACATATTTCGTCCTATTTGTCATCTTATTTTTAAGGACCTGGGTTTGTATTTGTCTCTTTGTTTTTCTCATTTTGACTGACGGTACATTAGTCGCTAATTTCCGCGACCAAATTAATTAAAACAAGAAGCAATTGTAACAGGATGCTGTTACGAAGTCTCCCAAACAAAGTTCCCATAATTTGCCATTCCCATGGTCACATATTCATTTGATTTGTTTTATTGTCCCTAAAAGAATATATATGGTTTAGGGGTTGGGATCCTTTGATCGTTTACAATTTATCAAACATGAGGGGGTGGGGGTGACCCCACGGACTTCACCTATATTTCATTTAATTTGTTTAATTGTCCCTTACAAGAATATATATGGTTTAGGGGTGGGGATCTTGACCTTTTACAATTTATCAAACATGAGGGGTGGGGGTGACCACCATGGACTTCCCAGGGGTTAAAAATTTTTGTTACAGCTAACTAGCCCAGGACTTATTGGCAGCAGGATTTTACTAGCCCTGTTGGAAGAACTGCTAGTCCATCAAAACTGACCTGCTAGCCCTAGCTATATATAGTATGCCTTAAAAATCAAGAGTTTGCTGCATAATACAAAGTGGGTGTCCTTTGTTTTGAAGGAGACATTATACACTGTATTTAAAAAAAATTGTTGATCTGTAATTTATTCTTTTGGTGCTTAATCTAACTTACTCAGGAGCCTGTAATTCAGTGGTTGTCGTTTGTTTATGTGTTACATATTTGTTTTTCATTCATTTTTTTACATAAATGAGGCCGTTAGTTTTCTCGTTTGAATTGTTTTACATTGTCATGATTGTCTTATCGGGGCCTTTTTATAGCTGACTGTGCGGTATGGGCTTTGCTCATTGTTGAAGGCCGTACGGTGACCTATAGTTGTTAATGTTTGTGTCATTTTGGTCTTTTGTGGATAGTAACAGTTGTCTCATTGGCAATCATACCACATCTTCTTTTTTATATTAGTTGTTCCCACATTCAAAGCATACTTTTTATTTGCGTGCTTGGGGCAACTAACGGCAATATTCACAGAGCATTGTCTGTTTTTTTCCTCATCAACAGCCAAAATTTGCCAGGGGAATCATTGTGTCCCAGTTCTGCCAACTTTTCAGGAAGTGAATGTGTGATTTTTTGGCCAAATTGTAAAGATCAAAGAGAAAAAACAATAGATCAAAGGAAAATGCCGCCAAATAAGCATGAACATGTGTGAGTCTCGCGCTAAAGACTTGGCAACCCCTCTGTCCTGGACACTATAATTTTTTTTCCGCGACTTTTCCCCGTCATATTTAGCATTTTTGGAGGATGAATTTTCAGCCTTGTTACTCCTTTCATCTACCGTTTTTCGTTTTGAAACTGACGAAGTTCCTGGGGTTCCCGTACTAAAATATTAAAAAATATTTTGTTGCATGGTTTCGTGCTCAAGAGCTGTGCAACAAGACAGGTCAATACCAATCAATACCTGATACCCCCAAATATCGTTAATTGAAAATCTTGGCACGATAAGCAATGTACAATACCCCAAGCCATGTTATGAGAAATCGATATTTAAAGTACGAGAATTGCAATCAACACATGATACCAGGCCATCAGACATGCCAGAGTTATTTGTTCTATTTTTAAAATATGTACAACCCAGTTCAAATTCTTGAAATCCCAGATGATTTAATTGATTCGAATTGGCTAACATAGAATAGTGATGAAGGGATTTTTCACTTTCTATTTTGGAAACGTCAAGAATTTTTTGTGACTAGTCCATCGGGCATATCGGATTACACATTTTAATTGCCCGAGGCGTAAATGATCTCGTCCTGGGCGTCGGGCTAGTGGATTTTTTAACCCCTGCCTTCCCCTATATTTCATTTGATGTGTTTTATTGTCCATTACAATAATATATATGGTTTAGAGGTGGAGATCTTGACCGTTCCCAAGTTTGCAAATAAGAGGGGGTGGGGGTGACCCCCCAGGGACTGCCCTTTTATTTCATTTGACTTGTTTTATCAGGGATGATTCCACTATATAGTTTAGGGCCACTTTGCGGCCCTAAAATCGGCCAGCGGCCCCAAAAAAATATTTGTGAATATAAATTCCCAATTCATGAAAATAAAATAAAAATCGGTATTTTCGGAAAAGTTTAGCACTTTTTTCGTTATAGGTTGAAAAATATAGGCAAAGTATAGATGTTTATGAAGTGTCCTATATTTTGACTTTAGTGGACGATTTGATTATGTCATAGATATCTATGATTATGTCAACATGTGGTAAACAATTTTAGCATCAGGATTCAATTGATTAAAATGTTATGGGATTATTTGATCTCGTAAAAGTAGATCGCCTAGCAGGTTGATCAAAAACATGTTTGTCAAAATTGGTGTGAAAGCAGACCTCCGCTAAGTGCAAATTCAAATTTTGGTATAATATTGATGAATCCATTTTAATGGGCGCCGATCTCGTAAAAGCAGATCGCCCAGAAGAGCTGCATGGTTATATAATTTGATGAAAATAAATTATTTTATATTTTGCTCTATATCAACAAATGAACAAAAGACAAAAGTTTGAGCGTTTTTGAAAAATTATGTTGATGATTAGACCATTCATGAAATAAGATATCACCATTTACAGCAGATTTCAGCGAGTATGAAGCTACGGGTAGATTCTTTGGTTAGCTTCCTTGTTTGCTCAACCATGAAGTGATTATTACCTTAAAATTGGGAGGAGCATAGTACCAATTTAGCATCCAATGAAAACACTCGTATAAATGGCCTGTTTATAATGTGTATGTTTCATACAAACAGTTTACTTAATAAACAACTTTGCAAATTAAATTTCATTTCTTATAGTTTTTGATTGAATAAAAAAAATTCTTTGTATTAAAATAAAGTAAAAAACGGAGTTACGGTTTATGTTTTGTTCAAGGATGATCCTAAAATCAAGTTTATAAATTTAGATATTGGTTTAAACATGACCAATTCAAGTACACCGCTCGACTTTTGTGACTTAGCATGATTTAAAAAAAAAAATAAGATTGTTGTTTAGGTTTGTAAACAATAAACGCTAGCACATCATATAGAAAATCAAGTGAGAAATCTATTCTTAAAATTTTAAAACAAAAATATCTGTGGATTTTCTACAAAAAACTTGGTTTATTTGCCAAAAAAAAAATCCTGTCTAACTTTGAAATGCAATGAAACAATAAATAATAATGCTTGCTCGAAGTTTCTTCTTTGTATATGTACAAAATGGCCCGTCCCTATGATTCATTAACTTTGCTGTTTTTATATTATTGCAGTTTGAAAAATTTGAAATTCTAAGGCAGAAGGTGTCATAAACCGTATATTTACGCAGTTAATGTACCATAGTTAAGTACATAGACATAACTGGATTTATAACATGTATAAATGGACCGAGTGATTGATAAAATTGGCAAATCAAACACACCTACAGCATGCTTGTGAAAAAGATTATAATTATCAATAAATTTTAAATTTAGATTGAAAACTTATTTTTAAACTGACTTGTAAAACTAGTTTTACAATGTTTCTATTCTGTCACTAGTTCTGATTGGTTCTCTATTAAACTATTGACTCCACCCATAGGCTTGTTTACCTTACCTAATAATGATTTCATGGTTGAGCTAGCAAGGAAGCTAACCAAAGAATCTACACGAAGCTTCATACTCGTTGGAATTTGCTGTAATATGGAACTGTTTCAAAAGTTATGAAAATTATTCTTTCTTCTTCTTTAGAATACCATCAACTTTTTGAGAATTACTTTCCGGCGCATGCATAAATCGTTTTAAGTTAATTTCAAATATTCTTTTACTTATTAATGAAATCTACAATTTTTCCAAATAATTTTAAAGTTCACTGGTCAATTGCTTTAAATATCTTATCTATTAAGTATATAAACTTTTGTAATTGTCTTTCTGAATACGACAATGGACCAGTTCAATATGAAATCCATTTTAATCAAGGTAAACTTATAAAGATGACCTGATGAAAAATACCAAATGGATGATTTTTTTTCATTGGTTTATATGGCAAGCCATTTTGCTATTTAATTCAATTTCAAGATATCTTATACCCTTTATAAGATATCTTGTATAGTTTATAAGATATTATATGAAATATCTAACATGTCTAACAGATTATATAAGATATCTTATAAAGTTTATGAAATTTACAAATTTTAAAATAATTTCATAAAATATAAGAGATCCTGTATCTAATAATTTATATAACATATCTTATAGATTATATAAGATATCTTATAAACTATATGAGATATCTTCTAGACTATATAAGATATTTTATAAACTACATGTATTGTTTATAAGATATCTTTAAACATATATGAGATATCTTATAAAATATATAGTTTAAAAGATATCTTATATAATTTTATTTATAAGATATCCCATAAACTATATAAGATATCTTAAAGATATCTCAAAACTTACATACTAAAACTGACTTCTGGTTTATTTGTAGTTTTCCCAATTTCTATATAAATCGCGTAAAAAAATTCCCAAAAGTGGCCAGGGTCCTTTTTCCCAAAATACCCAGATAAACCCCTGAAAAGCTATCTTATAAATTTTATAGTTAGTTTTGTCGTTTGAATTGTTTTACATTGTCTTATCGGGGTCTTTTATAGCTGACTATGCGGTATGGGCTTTGCTCATTATTGAAGGCCGTACGGTGACCTATAGTTGTTAATGTTTGGGTCATTTTGGTCTTTTGTGGATAGTTGTCTCATTGGCAATCATACCACATCTTCTTTTTAAATATAAGATATCTGATAAACTATCTTATAAACTTGATAAGATATCTTAAATATATCTTATCAACTATATAAGATAGCTAATCTGAAATATGTTCATAAGATATCTTAATAACTTTTGGAGATATCTTATCAATTATATAAGATATATTATAAAACATATAGTTTATAAGATATCTTTAATATATAATTTTCTTTATAAGATATCTTATATAATTTTCTTTACATGATATCTTATATAATTTTCTTTATAAGATAACATATATAATTTTCTTTATAAGATATCCCATAAACTATGTAAGATATCTTAGAAACTATATGAGATGTCTTATCAACTATATAAGGTGTCTTATAAACTATAAAAGATATCTTGTAAATTATAAAAGATATCTTGTAAATTATAAAAGATATTTATAAGATATCTCATATACTTTATGAGATCTCTAATAAACTTATGAGATATTTTATATAAAATATAAGATATCTCATATAATGTATAAGACATCTTATGTAAATGAAACTATAGAAGATATCTTATATATTACACAGGGATGATTCCATGTGTTTTCAAATGGGTCCCTTGAACATCAAATTGGGAATTTTATCCCAATTGGGAATTTTTTATGCATACAATCTAAAACGAAATAATATCATTTTCCTGACCTGTAAAAACGGAAAATGTATACTAAGTTTCACCTGTTCACCGATTGAAGAAGTTATTCGATTCACACCAGGCAAGTTGTAATACATGAATAGCATTGCACATGATGCACTATCACTTAACTTTGGTAAACAAGGCATGTATACCAGCTAACATAAACCTATGGCACTTAAGCAGTTTAGCTATTTTTTCGAATTTCAAATTATCTTAAATTATCTCATAATATAAAAGATATCTTATATAACAGATTAGATTTTTATAAGATATCTCATTTAATATATGAGATATCTTATATAATTTATTTTTTAAAGCTATCTTATATATTATATGAGATATCTTATAATATATGAGACATCTTATAATATATGAGATATCTTATATATTTAATAAGATATCTTTATAAGATATCTAATATACTTGATACTTAGATATCTAATATACTTTATACTTAGATATCTAATATACTTTATACTTAGATATCTTATATACTTATAAGATATCTTTTATACTTTATAAGATATCTTCTAAAGTTTATAAGACATCTAAGATATCTCATTAAGTATACGAAATATCTTGTAAATATTTTGTATACAAGATATCTTATATAGTTTATTGGATATCATCTTAAGAAAATTATTTAAGATATATTATATGAATTATCTTATAATTTCTATACGATGTCTCTAATGATATTTCTTATATGGTATATATAGATTCTACCACTGCATCGAGTATAATACGATATTTATCCACTTGAGACAGTTAAATTTTCAAATTTAAAACACAAGGCTTGCCCGAGCGTTTTAAATATTTAAAATTTAACTGTCGGGAGTGAATAAATATCGTATTACACGAGGTTTGGTGGTGGAATCTGTTTCTCTAATGATTTTCTAACATTATGCAGGCAAACTTATTCCTTCTTTTCGAATGATCTGCAAAAAGATGTGCTCTTTCTATGTGACGTCATCAGGCATGGTCGCCTTTTTCATGCCGTCACAATAGGAAATTCAGAGGAAAGCAAGAACATTCGACGTCATAATCGTATTTTAACCAATGAAGTACTGAGATCAAACAAACCACACGTTGATTAAATTTTTTTTATACAATGGGTGCAGAAAGGGATAAATTGAATAAGAATTAGAGAAATAAGATATCTAAAATAATCTTTTTTAATAGATAATAGAACACACCCGTGGCATTGCGGGTCCGTGACTGAATTAAAGTATATAACTATGCGCAAGCCTTACTTTAGTATTAGTATTGTCATCTGATAAAATCATGCCGATTATAAGATACACAGTTTTCTCTGCTTTCAAATCTTTTTGTTTGAACCCGTCGAACTGGAACTTATCAATTATTGGTCATGATAAATACTGATTATTTGGAAAACAAAAGGTCCTGGAATGGAGTATTTTTTAATCAACAGCATTGTCCTATATTAGTTATAAATTAAGTTGAATTCTTTGATTCGCTGTTTTTCGTCACTCATGTCCGCTAACAAATTGAAAACTGTACCTATACGCCTTATTTTTAGTCCAGATTTTTAGTATTCGTATTGTTATCTTAGAAAGTCTTACTGATTAAAATACTACAATAGGTAACAATTTGACAATTTAGTAGTGTCAACCCTGTGATTATGACCCGTGTATATAGCATATTAATCCTGCATACACTGTTTGGTGGTGCCCCTGTCAGATGCGGAACGTAGAGATAAGGTAATAAATAACAGGTGATTATACTATTGGTATCGGTATCGGACTCGACCCGGAACTTCTTAATTATTGGCAATATTAATTACGTGGAAAACAAAAGGGCCTGGAGTGGTGTAATTTTAAATCTACACCTTTGTCCTATATAAGTTGTATATAAAGTTGAATTCTTTGATTCGTCGTTTTCACGTGATGACGGCTGACAAATTGGACCTCGTAATTTTAGTATTATAGATCTTATAGAAATAGATATCTTATAAATATCTTCATATAAGATATCCTATACATGTATATAGTTTATAAGATATATCATATTGTTTATAAGATATCTTATAAACTTTATAAGATATCTTATAAACTTTATAAGATATCTTACAAACTATATAAGATATCTAATGAACTATTGTCATGATTACATGTATATAAGAAATCTTATAAAGTTTATGAGATATCTTGAAGTTAGATTAAATAACAAAACGGCTTGCTCTATTAACCACTGAAAAAAATCATCCATTTAGTATTTTTTTCAGCAGATTATTTTTATAAACTTACCTTGATTCAAATGGATTTCAAATTTAACTGGCCAATTGTCTAATTCAGAAAAGCAATTACAAAAGGGCAATTTAGAATATTGTTTTTGCCACGCTATTATTGTTCATGGCCTACTATTTTTAAACTATTTTGTTTGTTGAAAGCTAATTCTAGATCTCTAATAATTTAGCTCTGTAATTATTTGAAGAGTGCATGGAAAGCTAGATCTGATATTATTGGTTAGCTACAACATGTATATGTTATTATTGTATTGTTCTCTGTTACCAGTTTTTTGTCACATTATGTATATATTATGTATTGCCATAGCATGTTCTATATGCTTTTGCAAATAAAATTCATTCATTCGTTCATTCATTCATTCATTCATTCATTCATTCATTCATTAATTCAAAAGGTTATATACTTAATCGATAAGACATTTTAAGCAATTGCACCAGGCACCAGTAAACTTTAAAATTATTTGAATCATTTTTATATCTTTTGAAACAGTTCCATAATGTCTGATGACATCGTATTTCAGGGGGGGGGGGGCTCATTTCATGAATGGTCCATCATCAACATTATTTTCAAAAACGCTCAAACTTTTGTCTTTTGAGGAAATAGAGCAAAATATAAAATATTTTCTTTTACAAAACAAGTTTTAATCAAGTTACATAACCGGCTTTGCTAGGTGATCTGCTTTTATAAGATCGGCGCCCATTAAGATTTATTCATCAATGTTATATCAAAATTTGAATTTGTTCTTTGCCGAGGTCTGCTTTGAAACCAATTTTGACAAAAAGCATGTTTTTGATCCACCCGCTGAGCGATCTACTTTTGTGAATTCAAATGCTCCCATAAAATTTTATTCATTTCAATCCGGCTGCTAAAATTGTTTACCTCATGTTGACATAATTAAATCGTTGTTAATAAAATGCGATCGTAGTCAGCATTCTTATCCGGATTTTACCACGTTTTGGCGACATTGAAACTATGAAAAAATATAGTTGCCGTAATCGGTGACTGAAACTTTTCCGGAAATACCGATTTTTATTTTAATTTTCTGAATTGGGAATTTATATTCACAAATATTTTTTTTGGGCCGCTGGCAGAATTAAGGGCCGCTAAGCGGCCCTAAACTATATAGCGGAATCATCCCTGATTACATGAGATATCTTGACCTTTTATAGCTGACTATGCGGTATGGGCTTTGCTCATTGTTGAAGGCTGTACGGTGACCTATAGTTGTTAATGTTTTTGGTCTTTTGTGGATAGTTGTCTCATTGGCAATCATACCACATCTTATTTTTTATATTTGATTAAATAGTAAAACGGCTTGCCATAGATTCATGTTAGCTGGTATATATGTTTATGCCTAGGTTACTTCGAAGTAAGGTGTAAAAAGAATGAATATAATAGCCTTTCAAGACGTCATAATTATTTGGAATAGTGCATCATGTGCAATGGTATTCATGTAATACAACTTCCCTGGTCTCAATCAAATAACTTTCCAGTAATCTGGTGAGCATATCTATGAAATCAGAATCATATATATCATAATCATTAGCCCATCCATAATTATTCAAAATGTAACAACTTCTTAAATCAGTGTAGAGGTTAAACTTAATATACATTTTCCATTTTTACAGGAAAATGATATGATTTTGTCTTAGATTTTATGCATAAAAAATTCCCAATTGGGATAAAAATTCCCAATTTGATGTTCAAGGAACCCATTTGAAAATACCTGGAATCATCCCTGTTTATTGTCCCATACAAGATTATATTTGGTTAACAGGTTTAGGGGTGGGGATCTTGACCGTTTACAAGTTAATAGCACATTCTCAAATTGAAGGGGGTGGGGATGACCCCCAGGGACTTCCCTTTTATTTCATTTGATGTGTTTTACTGTCCAATACAAGAAAATATATGTTTTAGGGGTGGGGATCTCAACGATTTACAAGATAATAGCACATTCTCAAATTGAAGGGGGTGGGGATGACCCCCAGGGACTTCCCTTTTATTTCATTTGATTTGTTTTAGTGTCCCATACAAGAATATATATGGGTTAGGGGTGGGGATCTTGCCGTTTACAAGTTAATAGCACATTCTTAAATTGAAGGGGGTGGGGATGACCCCCAGGGACTTCCCTTTTATTTCATTTGATGTGTTTTACTGTCCAATACAAGAAAATATATGTTTTAGGGGTGGGGATCTCAACGATTTACAAGATAATAGCACATTCTCAAATTGAAGGGGGTGGGGGTGACCCCAGGGACTCACGACACCCTTTATTTCATTTGATTTATTTTATTGTCCTGTTATCATTTCTGAAGACTATGTGTGTCTATCACTTACAGTTTTCAAGTTATAGTCATTTAAAAATTTAAAACAAAAAAATCCCATAGGGTTCTAAAGTAAACCCTTCCCTTCTTTATGCCCCCCAAAATGCCACTTAATAAACCCCAATGCACAAACGAAAGATTGATGGCTCCCCTAAACAAGTTAGTCTAACATTTTACGACACTCTAAGTAAATCTGACAAGCCGTTTTGGAGAACCGCTGCCGCTACGGCATTGGCTGGTAATTAAAATTGCTTTCAGACTTTTAAAATTCTTCTCTATAAGCCAACAGAATCCAACTAAAAAAAAATTTAAATTGAGCTTCGGGCTTGTGAACTCTCAAGTTAATTGTGAAGGCTGCATTGGTTTCCTTAAGTCTGCATCAGTTCTAACTTTAAAATTTGTTAGTCGAAATGGACAGGAAGAGACTACAGAACAAAAAAAAATTGTAAGGGTTCCGCGGAACCCAGTGTCTCGCCTATTTTTGCTGTAAATCGCATGCTCAACAACAATGAGGAAAAAAATCAATAAAAATTCCTCTTGTTACTATTTTATGATTGAAAGAAAGTCCATTTAAAAGTAAATTACAGAAAAAACGGAGTAATCTTTTTACAAATTTTACTTCTGGATACAATCTTATGATCATAAACAAGCTTCTGTCAAAGTTTGGTACAAACCCAGGATAGTTTAAGAAAGATATTAAAATTTTAAAAACTTTAACCACAGAGTGAATGTAATGGTTCCCCGTAGAAAAACTGAGTCCATTTAAAAGTAAAATATGGAAAAAATGGATTTATTTATTTACAAAATTTACTTCTGGATACTATCTTATGATCATCAACAAGCTTCTGTTTAAGTTTGGTACGAACCCAGGATAGTTTAAGAAAGTTATAAAAATTCTAAAAACTTTAACCACAGAGTGAATGTAATGTTTCCCCGCAGAAAAATTTAAGTCCATTTATAAGTAAAAGACAGAAAAAATGGAATTTTATTTTTACAAAATTTACTTCTGGATATTATCTTATGATCATAAATAAGCTTCTGTCCAAGTTTGGTACAAATCCAGGATAGTTGGAGAAAGTTGTTAAAATTCTAAAAACTTTAACCACAGAGTGAATGTTTTGTTTCCCTGCAGAAAAAACTAAGTCCATTTATAGTAAAATACGGAAAAAATGGAATTTTATTTTTACAAAATTTACTTCTGGATACAATCTTATGATCATAAACAAGCTTCTGTCAAAGTTTGGTACAAACCCAGGATAGTTGGAGAAAGTTGTTAAAATTCTAAAAACTTTAACCACAGAGTGAATGTTTTGTTTCCCTGCAGAAAAAACTAAGTCCATTTATAGTAAAATACGGAAAAAATGGAATTTTATTTTTACAAAATTTACTTCTGGATACAATCTTATGATCATAAACAAGCTTCTGTCAAAGTTTGGTAGAAATCCAGTATAGTTTAAGAAAGTTATTAAAATTTCAAAAACTTTAACCACAGAGTGAATATTTGTTGACGCCGCCGACGCCGACGGAATGTAGGATCGCTTAGTCTCGCTTTTTCGACTAAAGTCGAAGGCTCGACAATAAGATTTAATAGATGAAAACTCAGAATTTATCAGTAGGAAAAGGAGGGTTACATTAGTTTTTAGGTTTCTCTAACAAATTGCAGCACGAAGTGTCAAATCAATTACATGTCATTGGACTATTATACTAACGGGACTGGAAACTGATCGATCTGTTGAGATTTCAATGCCCCGATAGTCGGATTATAGATTTTTTGTTTTGATTGACAGCTTATCGTGTCACGTAGTAAATTAGCATTTGGTACATGTAAACAATAGAACTGTTAATATTGGTGGATTTGAAATAAAGAATAATTATTAAATCAATTAATTTATATGCGGAAAATAGATATTGTTTACGAAAAATTATCATTAGATAGTCAATATTTAACTTATAACATTATAAGTGTTGAAAATAAACCAGATATAGTCAAAAAGCCGACACTTTACTTGACCGCTAAGAAAACAACATGTCAAAGGTTAAAAGATCATAAATAATCCTGATAAAAACAATAAGTGTGCAATAAAAACAATGTTGACAATTTCAGTTCCTAATTAATTCATATAACAAACGCTACCCGGGTCTCATGAAAACATAGCCACATTGTTTTGAACTTTTGTGAACTTCGTGTTTACACCAAAATTTCAATATGGCGGTGCACGGTCGGGCCTACTTTTGTAGATCTAATTGTGGAACCTAGTGTACATATTTTTTACGAAGTCATATGCATGTATGCTAATGCCACTTGAAGACCATTACTAAGCTAAATTAAACCTGATTATAATAAAATATTGCACACATAAAAAGGAGTAGGCAATTTTAGAGGAATAGTATAAATTATTTCAGCCTTGTATGTGGGTTCTGGTTGTAATGAGAAAGAGATTTTTTTTCCACTTTTCACTCTAAAAAGTCAAATGAAAGTGAAAACTTAAACTTTAAGATTATGTAATAAAATTCTACTGTTCGCGATAAAAATTTCACTGTTCGGGGGTGTTGAAATTAGTGGGGGTTATTAAAAGAATGATACTTAAAAAAGTGATTTTTAGGGAAGGTGATTGAGGTCTGATACTTAAATAAGTGATTTTTGGGAAGGAAATTGAAGTATGATACTTAAACAAGTGATTTGTATGTCATTATCCTAGATTTAGTACAAGGTCATCACCTGAAATGACCTGGTCATCCTAGACAACACAGATATTGGTTCTGATAAGTTTAGAAACATAATTAGTCCCTGGATCATTAGTATTCTATATTTAAAGTTACAATAAAATGAAATCACTTCTTCTAGTGATTAGTTTTTGCTACTTAAATAGGTGATTATTAAAGAAAGACAACTCTAACTTCCAACCTTGATGGAAATAATGTTACTTGAATCAGTGATTTAGAAAATCACTTGTTTAAGTAAGTCCCCTGACTGATAAATAAAAATAAACAACAACCTTCTAACAATTATTCAACAGGACTAAAATACCTGTTGCACTGAAAAACAATGAAAATAATATAACATTATTTTTCAGGGATGATTCTACTATATAGTTTAGGGCCGCTTAGCGGCCCTCAATTCCTATAGCGGCCCCGAAAAAAATGGGTAAAAATAAATTCCCAATTGAAAAAAAAAAAATATTTCCGGAAATTTTTCCGTTTTTGACTTAGGCAATTACAAATTTCCAGCATTTCTCATCAAAGCGTGTTAAAAGCCTAATAAGAATAATGTCAACGGAAGATTGTTAAGATAAGGTAAATGAGCATATTGTTGTAAGTTTTCTTTCAAAAGTTTAAGAGAAGTTTTTCAATACATTTGGTCTCGTAATTTTAAAGCAGAGTGAGACCTTATAGTTAGAATATCATAAATTTGACAAAAAAATGTTACATGGGAGTATTCGATCTCGTAAAAGCAGATCGCCCAGCAGGTCGATTACAGATGCTTTTTGCCAAAATGGGTCTCGTAAAAGCAGACCTTGGCAGGGAGCAAAACTTATTAATTTTGACAATACCTTTGATAAATCTAATGTGCGCCGATCTCGTAAAGGTAGTCCGATATTATTCTGACGCCCAACGGTTGTTTAGCCAGACAAGCTGGGCCGTGTGACCAGCTTGTCTGGCTAAACAGCCGTTGGACGTCAGAGTAATTTCGGACTATTGTCAAAGCAGATCGATTAACAGAACTCGTTATCAAATATATTTATGAAAAATATAAATAAGTATTTCTGTCAAAATTCCGACTGTCTAGGCATTTTAGAATAAAGGACGACATAAACAAATCAATGAAGGATAGAAAATTTACTCTTTTTTGTAGTCTAGATGAAAATGATATGAATAGTGGAAATTATCCAAACAATTAAAATTTGAAAACAAATTATTATGGTTCAATGTTTAAATTTTATTGTTCCTTAGGGTTACACCTAGGGTAAAACTATGACAACCTCCCATATAATTTTATCAGCAACAAAATTGCCAAAAATATCTTACCAAAATAAGACTTAAACCATTGTAAATGCTCTCGTGAATTTAACAGAACTTATGTGCTAGTCCAATTTGAAATTAATTTCAAGCAATGTCAATTTATAAAGATGACTAGTTGTTGTATGACCAATGGATATTTTATTTGCTATATATGTAAAAAGGTTACCATAGCTAAGATGCAAACTACTAAAAGAAGTACAATAAACTTCATGTACATGTAACGTTACAACTTTAGTTTTACTCGTCCCAATCGAATGTCAGAATGTCAAGCGATCTGGTAATCATGATATATTTATATACTATTATTTGATAATCCGCTGAGTAGCTCCATCAGGATTATTCAAAATGTTACAACTTCTTACAGCAGTCATTGTATATATAAATATAGGTAAAACTTGATACATTTTCCGTTTTTACAGGAAAATAGTGTTAATTCATCATAGATTTTATGCCGGAAAAAAAATCCCAATTGCATGAAAATTCCCAATTTTGATAGTCAAGGGACCCATTTGAAAACACCTGGAATCACCCCTGTTTTTATTCGAGAAATTTCAAACAGAATAATTATGTCAGCTCACTGTAACTGGTAAATAACATCTTGTATGTATAAAAGTAAAGTAAATTCATATCTGTATATCAGTTACAATATTTATACCATGAAATCTGTAAACCAAACTCATTCAGGACTGAAGTTCAAAATGCATTGAATGTGAATAGCATTCGAAGTGAACTGCTGCTTCTGCATGGATTCCTATCTATGTTTTTAGTTGAACATGTTGAAAATACATATATTGATTGTGGTTAAACCACATTATTCAGTATCCTTTACTATCTTGTGTGCAGAGTTTGCGAAAAGTGTCAGTCCTCAGGATTTCACCACCTAAATTTTGCATAGGACTGACACATTTTTAGTATTCTTCAATAGATTAATAGTGAGAACCAGCAGATTTTCTTCAAGGACCACCAGGGGAAAAAAGATTTCGCAAACTCTGCGTGTGCAATGGCAAGTGGTTGAACTATCTTTAAATCGCAATAAACTGGCTGTATACATGCAAAAAAAAACTATCACCGCTGATTTCCAATCAAAACTAAACCAAAAGTTGTCCATGCAAGGGAATTAATTTTGATATGAACACCATGAACACAGCTATCTAGATTTATTTATTGGACCTAATTATTTAATTAATACATTAAACTTAATAAAAAAAGTACATTTTATGACTGTATAACGTTCCCTTGTATTTTTTTGAAACGAATGTAACTTTCAAACCCTTGTTTGTACCTCAAATATTTCATCGTATTCCCGAAAATTATAATATACAGAATCATGAATATTCATATAATATCTATCAAATGTAATCAGAACCTTCTGAGACTTAACAAGTTCATAGAAGGCCGTAATTGGAGGTCACCCAAAGATTTTATTTTTACACACATCTGGGAACAATTTTTTATGGTAATTTGGAGTTATCTCCCATTGGTTTGCCATACCTACAAAATGTAAATAATATTTTTAAAATGAGATAAAATGAGTAGAGCCTGGCCCTTTGTCATTTCTTCACGTGAGTCAAATTTAACAGAAATATTAAAAACTTACCCTTTAAAGTCATTGAAATGATTATGATTGATGATTTCTTGGTTAAAAAGAATTGTTTGTAGAACACGTTGTCAAAACAAAAAACAAACCAAAACGAGACACTGAATGACGGGATTGGGACAAGTCGGACCAGGAAAACTCGGACCAGTTTTAAAGAAACTCTGATTGGATTGAAAGATATGACCAGTTTGAAACACTGATTGGGCCCATTTAAGGTCGATTCTAAACAATTTCAAAGACACCTCGGAACAATGTGAAACACTGATTGGGTCCATTTAAGAACGCTTCTCAGTGGTTGATTCTAAGGAAAAAAAGGGGGCGTAGAGGACGTAATTGACGCGGCCTCCCGTTTGATCGCAAAATAAATAATAAATAATTTTTCACGGTGTATATAGATTTTTAGTATAAAAATGTCCAAACATTTTTTTTATTTTATTGTCTTAAAAACTGGTCCGAGTTGTCTTAAAATGAGTTTGACAAAATTTCGTTGTTTTATTCATGAATGTCTATTAAAAAAATAAGTCAAATGGAGCCATTGATTCACATAAATTTGCCAATGAATATTGACTGAATGCTACCATTTCCCCAACAGGAGGATCTTTTCCTTTGTCACATCAGTGAGGGTCTGGAATTGGGGAGGGGTGTCGTATTTACAAACTGATTCACCTCAGTGACACATGCAACAGTGGCGGAATCCAGGGGGGGGGGGGGTTTCGGGGGTTGGAACCCCCCCTTTTTTTTGGACGATCAATGTATTTGAATGGGGACATATAGTTGGACCCCCCCCCCTTTATCCTGGGTTTGGACCCCCCAACCTTTTAAAAATGGCTGGATCCGCCCGTGCATGCATGTAATTCAGTACAAAGAGTCACATTTTCCTTCGTCAATTTTGTGACACATGTCAGAAAGCAAAACTGGTTTGCAAGCCAGTCTCAATACTCTTAGTACATATTGCTCAAAATTGGAAACTACAGGTTAATGTTCAAAAATCAAATGTTTTAGTATTTAACTCTAATGGTAAAACATATCTAAATGAGTTTTTCTATAATGATAAGGTCATACAAACTGTCTCCAAATATTGCTACTTGGGAATAATGTTAAAGTGTAATGGCAACTTTAACTTAGCTGTATCCTTACTAATGGAAAAAAGCTAGGAAAGCATGTTTTAAGATTAAGAAAACAATTGGATTGGATAATCCTTGTAAACTTTTAGAAAAATTATTTGATTCATTAGTAAGCCCCATATTGCTGTATTGTAGTGAGATTTGGGGTGTTTTTGATAATTCGGGAGACAATTCCATTTTGGAAAAATTCCATATGAAATTCATAAAAAAAATTCTAGGTGTTCATTGTAAAGCAATGCTGCTTGTAGAGCTGAACTTTGCAGGCTACCGTTATGCTCAAAACTATAATTTTCTTGTATTAAGTTTTATGATCATATTTTAAGGTCTGAAAACACACTTATATCCAAAGTTTTTCTGGCAACTGAAAAAAATAACCCCTGGACAAAGAAACTTTATTCTATTTTTAACAATCTAGGATTTTCAAACCTAGCTGGGGGAAACTTTTCTATTAAACAATATCTACCAAGTATTAAACAACGAGTGATTGATCAGTGCACACATGATCAATCATCAAAAATTCATGATTCATCAAAACTAAAATTTTACCAATAATTTCATAATTCAAAGCAGCGTAGTTCTTATGTTGATGTTCTAAGTAATAGATCAGAAAGGTCATCTCTGTGTAAAATTAGATTGAGTGCACACAATCTTGCTATTGAAAAGGGGCGATATTTAGGTTTACCCACCGATGAACGAGTTTGTAATGTATGTAAATCAGGTGAGGTAGAAGATGAAAATCACTTTTTACTGAAATGTGAAATTTTTTCCAACTATAGAATTAACTTTAAAAACAAGATTTTAAATATACTTCCTACATGTTGTAGTGAAAATCAGCTAAATATTAATAGTTGTATTAATAGTAATTCTTGAAAAGTCATGAAAGTGACTAGTTCTTATATATATAAATGTCTAGTGTATAGAAACGAGATTTTAGCTTCTTAATTATAACATATTTAACTACTAGTAACTGTATGATGTATTCATTGTTGTAATACACTGTAATATGGGCCTTTGCCAATTATTGTAATTGTGTTTGTGCCAATAAACAAAATATTTGTTTTTAAATATTAAAATATTTGTAATTTCAGAAAGTCAATTGGCAATGTTTTTTTGTAGAATAGTACATTTGTTTTGTACAAGTTCAACTTGTATGCGAACACATGAATGTGCACTTTTCTTGGTGGCTTTATTTCAAGAAAAAATAACTATCCTGTTCCCTTTGGAAATGCAGAAATTTTCAATTCCGCATACAAAAGTCTTAACACTTTCTGATACGTCAAATCCTCTGTTTGCTAAGAAATTATCTCCCGGTAAAGGTGTCGATAATTTTCAGTTATTTTCTTAATTGTTACTTGATCGTCCACCCTCGCGTGCACCCAACCATTAGACAGTATATTTAACTGCGGAGGGTCACCGACTGATATTATCATATTAACATGATTAATAAACAAAACATACATGTAATAACATCAGATACACATACAACACAAACAGACAGACAGACAGACAGACAGCACATATATGTATTAATACATAGATAGCACATGCAGAATAAAAGCTAAGGAAGTTATATATTAAAACAAATGTCAAATTTCAGCACATAGTAGCACATAGTATTTATATCGGAGTAGCACATGCAAAATAAAACACTATAATCACAAACAAAAGACTGCATGCAGCAATAGCAAAGGTAATGCATAAGCAAAAGAAATAAATAGCTAAATAAAAAAAAGTAAAAATAACTGCAAAAAGATAAAACATAAAAAAAAAAAAAAAACAATCAGCAGGCTTCGAGGTGAAGTTATGGTTCATTCTGGCTATTCCTACATTTTGAATTTTATAGGTAAAATAGTAAAATTTTATGTAGGAGTTCCCAGAATTTTTATGTAAACAATGAGATTATGTAGGATTATGTTGTAACAACACTTAACTAATGAGATCTAATGAATCAAGGTAAATACAGGTAATTCTTGTAAAAAAATAAAGAAAAAGATTTTTTAATTTATATCACAATCTTTTATTTCATAACAATAATATCTACAAGTAAATAATATCATTTGAAGTATCAATGTGAAATCAATTTTTAAATCAAAGCACTAAATTTTGAGTTGCACTAAAATAAACAAAGCACCTAAAGTATAATTAAATTGACAGTATTCATAGCATTCACATAGTGACACATTGAACATGATTGAACGGTTCATTCTGGCTATTCCTACATTTGGAATTTTATAGGTAAAAAAGTAAACCAGTGGAAACACTAGTACCATCAACTTTGTCGTGGAAAGTGTACAGCTGGTAGAACAGTGTTTGACAAACATAGAATGTTCCATCACAATAGATGGTGTCTGCTGCTGCTAGATGATAAAGGTTCTCTTGGATACTGAATACAAGCATTCGCCCATTTGTGTTATCATCTGCAAATAGGAAGGGTTGGCCAGTAGTAGTTTGAGTCCATTCACCATCTACTGTGATATCTTTTACTGTTGTTGGTTGAACAAAATTATATTCATTTAAAAAAAGATGAAATTAATAAATTCTTTGAGGCTGAAGTCGAAAGTGTGGATAACTATTAATTTTCAATTTAAATACTTTTTTTTTTTTTTTTTTAGAGTTTCCAGAATTTTAAATGCATTTACTACTTTTTCTTTCATTTTCTTCTTATTTTTCCAAATCTTTTACTTCCCTTTCTTTCAATTAGTTTTATTTTAAGAAATTCCATGATATTTAAATAATTAAAATTATTACTTTATGCATGTTTTCAAACAAAAAAGTCTCATTTTTTACATATAAATAATAATTCTTATTTAATTTCCAGAGGCAAATTTACCTTTGACCAAATAAGACACTAATGACTAAAACAACATATTTTGCATTTACTTGATCGTCCACCCTCGCGTGCACCCAACCATTAGACAGTATATTTAACTGCGAAGGGTCACCGACTGATATTAATAAACAAAACATACATGTAATAACATCAGATACACATACAACACAAACAGACAGACAGACAGCAAAACAAATGTCAAATATCAGCACATAGTAGCACATAGTATTTATATCGGAATTAGCACATGCAAAATTAAACAGTTCTGTCTCATTGTGTAAAATCATCTGTCTATTATAATATAAAAGACGGTATGTTGACGGTAGATGTCTCGATTGTTCTATGTCGTTTGTTTGCTGTCTCAATCTTTATAGACATCTGTCTATTCAAAATATTTTATGTTGACTCTAGATGTCTTGGTTGTTCTGTGTGTAGTTTTTTGTTTGTCTCATTCTGTAAAGGCATCTGTCTATTATAATATAAAAGACGGTATGATGACTGTATATGTCTTGATTCTCCTGTGTCGTTGGTTTGCTTTCTCATTCTGCATATGCATCTGTCTATTATAATATACAAGACTGTATGTTGACTGTAGATATCTTGATTCTTCTGTGTTGTAGGTTTTCTGTCTCATTCTGTAAAGACATCTGTCTATTTTAATATAAAATACTGTATGTTGACTGTAGATATCTTGATTCTTCTGTGTCGTTGGTTTTCTGTCTCATTCTGTTTAGACATCTGTCTATTTTAATATATAATACTGTATGTTGACTGTAGATATCTTGATTCTTCTGTGTTGTAGGTTTTCTGTCTCATTCTGTAAAGACATCTGTCTATTTTAATGTAAAATACTGTATGTTGACTGTAGATATCTTGATTCTTCTGTGTCGTTGGTTTTCTGTCTCATTCTGTTTAGACATCTGTCTATTTTAATATATAATACTGTATGTTGACTGTAGATATCTTGATTCTTCTGTGTTGTAGGTTTTCTGTCTCATTCTGTAAAGACATCTGTCTATTTTAATATAAAATACTGTATGTTGACTGTAGATATCTTGATTCTTCTGTGTTGTAGGTTTTCTGTCTCATTCTGTAAAGACATCTGTCTATTTTAATATAAAATACTGTATGTTGACTGTAGATATCTTGATTCTTCTGTGTTGTAGGTTTTCTGTCTCATTCTGTTTAGACATCTGTCTATTTTAATATAAAATACTGTATGTTGACGGTAGATATCTTGATTCTTCTGTGTTGTAGGTTTTCTGTCTCATTCTGTAAAGACATCTGTCTATTTTAATATATAATACTGTATGTTGACTGTAGATATCTTGATTCTTCTGTGTTGTAGGTTTTCTGTCTCATTCTGTTTAGACATCTGTCTATTTTAATATAAAATACTGTATGTTGACGGTAGATATCTTGATTCTTCTGTGTTGTAGGTTTTCTGTCTCATTCTGTAAAGACATCTGTCTATTTTAATATATAATACTGTATGTTGACTGTAGATATCTTGATTCTTCTGTGTTGTAGGTTTTCTGTCTCATTCTGTTTAGACATCTGTCTATTTTAATATAAAATACTGTATGTTGACGGTAGATATCTTGATTCTTCTGTGTTGTAGGTTTTCTGTCTCATTCTGTAAAGACATCTGTCTATTTTAATATATAATACTGTATGTTGACTTTAGATATCTTGATTCTTCTGTGTTGTAGGTTTTCTGTCTCATTCTGTTTAGACATCTATCTATTTTAATATAAAATACTGTATGTTGACGGTAGATATCTTGATTCTTCTGTGTTGTAGGTTTTCTGTCTCATTCTGTAAAGACATCTGTCTATTTTAATATATAATACTGTATGTTGACTGTAGATATCTTGATTCTTCTGTGTTGTAGGTTTTCTGTCTTATTCTGTTTAGACATCTGTCTATTTTAATATAAAATACTGTATGTTGACGGTAGATATCTTGATTCTTCTGTGTTGTAGGTTTTCTGTCTCATTCTGTAAAGACATCTGTCTATTTTAATATATAATACTGTATGTTGACTGTAGATATCTTGATTCTTCTGTGTTGTAGGTTTTCTGTCTCATTCTGTTTAGACATCTATCTATTTTAATATAAAATACTGTATGTTGACGGTAGATATCTTGATTCTTCTGTGTTGTAGGTTTTCTGTCTCATTCTGTAAAGACATCTGTCTATTTTAATATATAATACTGTATGTTGACTGTAGATATCTTGATTCTTCTGTGTTGTAGGTTTTCTGTCTCATTCTGTTTAGACATCTGTCTATTTTAATATAAAATACTGTATGTTGACGGTAGATATCTTGATTCTTCTGTGTTGTAGGTTTTCTGTCTCATTCTGTAAAGACATCTGTCTATTTTAATATATAATACTGTATGTTGACTGTAGATATCTTGATTCTTCTGTGTTGTAGGTTTTCTGTCTCATTCTGTTTAGACATCTATCATATTTTAATATATAATACTGTATGTTGACTGTAGATATCTTGATTCTTCTGTGTTGTAGGTTTTCTGTCTCATTCTGTAAAGACATCTGTCTATTTTAATATATAATACTGTATGTTGACTGTAGATATCTTGATTCTTCTGTGTTGTAGGTTTTCTGTCTCATTCTGTAAAGACATCTGTCTATTTTAATATATAATACTGTATGTTGACTGTAGATATCTTGATTCTTCTGTGTTGTAGGTTTTCTGTCTCATTCTGTTTAGACATCTGTCTATTTTAATATAAAATACTGTATGTTGACCGTAGATGTCTTGATTCTTCTGTGTTGTAGGTTTTCTGTCTCATTCTGTAAAGGCATCTGTCTATTATAATATAAAATACTGTATGCTGACGGTAGATGTCTTGATTCTTCTGTGTTGTAGGTTTTCTGTCTCATTCTGTTTAAACATCTGTCTATTATAATATAAAATACTGTATGCTGACGGTAGATGTCCTGATTCTTCTGTGTTGTAGGTTTTCTGTCTCATTCTGTTTAAACATCTGTCTATTATAATATAAAATACTGTATGCTGACGGTAGATGTCTTGATTCTTCTGTGTTGTAGGTTTTCTGTCTCATTCTGTTTAAACATCTGTCTATTATAATATAAAATACTGTATGCTGACGGTAGATGTCTTGATTCTTCTGTGTTGTAGGTTTTCTGTCTCATTCTGTTTAAACATCTGTCTATTATAATATAAAATACTGTATGCTGACGGTAGATGTCTTGATTCTTCTGTGTTGTAGGTTTTCTGTCTCATTCTGTATAGACATCTGTCTATTATAATATACAAGACTGTATGTTGACCGTAGATATCTTGATTCTTCTGTGTTGTAGGTTTTCTGTCTCATTCTGTATAGGCATCTGTCTATTTTAATATAAAATACTGTATGTTGACGGTAGATATCTTGATTCTTCTGTGTTGTAGGTTTTCTGTCTCATTCTGTTTAAACATCTGTCTATTATAATATAAAATACTGTATGCTGACGGTAGATGTCTTGATTCTTCTGTGTTGTAGGTTTTCTGTCTCATTCTGTATAGACATCTGTCTATTATAATATACAAGACTGTATGTTGACCGTAGATATCTTGATTCTTCTGTGTTGTAGGTTTTCTGTCTCATTCTGTTTAAACATCTGTCTATTATAATATAAAATACTGTATGCTGACGGTAGATGTCTTGATTCTTCTGTGTTGTAGGTTTTCTGTCTCATTCTGTTTAAACATCTGTCTATTATAATACAAAATACTGTATGCTGACGGTAGATGTCTTGATTCTTCTGTGTTGTAGGTTTTCTGTCTCATTCTGTTTAAACATCTGTCTATTATAATATAAAATACTGTATGCTGACGGTAGATGTCTTGATTCTTCTGTGTTGTAGGTTTTCTGTCTCATTCTGTATAGACATCTGTCTATTATAATATACAAGACTGTATGTTGACCGTAGATATCTTGATTCTTCTGTGTTGTAGGTTTTCTGTCTCATTCTGTATAGGCATCTGTCTATTTTAATATAAAATACTGTATGTTGACGGTAGATATCTTGATTCTTCTGTGTTGTAGGTTTTCTGTCTCATTCTGTTTAGACATCTGTCTATTATAATATAAAAGACGGTATGTTGACGGTAGATATCTTGATTCTTCTGTGTTGTAGGTTTTCTGTCTCATTCTGTTTAGACATCTGTCTATTATAATATAAAATACTGTATGTTGACGGTAGATATCTTGATTCTTCTGTGTTGTAGGTTTGATGTCTCATTTGAAGATAGACAAGTGTCAAATGTATATTTCAAATGAATATACTACTTGTAAACAAATTTAACATGGAATGTAATTAAAAACAACAATTGAGATTGTTACGTCTTAGTTTTATTTAAGATTGTAGACTACGTCATAATAAGGTACGTATGAAGAAGAAAAAACATGAGTAAGGGAAAGCTGAATTTTACGTTTAACATCATCTCTCGAGACCACTGTATCAGACTTATTAAGTAAAGACGAGAACAAAGTCGAGTTAAATTAAGTACAGATAAGTACTGTCGAGCACAAAATATGGTCTTTTCAGACTCTGAGCAGTTTGCAGTGAAAGTTTTATTGCAAAAACATTCTATAGAATATTTAAAATATTGTCAATATAGCTGCTTTGTTTTCGTCAAGGCCTTTCCAGGATAAATTGGGGTTTGTGATTGAACGAACCTACATGCATTATTAATTATTTAGGAATAGCAAGGTTAGAGATGGCGAGGTTTAGGGAATGCACGGTTTAAGGGGTAACAAGGGTTAGGGATAACACTAGTTAGGGATAGCAATAGTTAGGGACAGCAATGTTTAGGGAGAGCAGCATTTACGGAAAGCAAAGTTAAGGGATAGCAAGGTTTATAATCCTCGAGCTAGCTCTATTCCTGGCTTTCTAATACATTAGGCCAACTGTGTGTGTCATACATATGCACATGTAAGTATCTTTCATAGATTTGAGTTTCAAAAATCAAAAATGATGAAATTGCTTGTTTGTGTATCCATGGCAACATTCTGCATTTATTTGTCATTCATATTACTGAAAATTTACATTTACCTATCAAATGATCAAACAAAAATTTGATGTCTTTCTCGTCATTTTTCTTAAAACAGAATCACAAAGTTCATGCGATGTCTTTCTCGTCATTTTTCTTAAAACAGAATCACAAAGTTCATGCGACAAAAAGGTGGAAAAAATCCAATAATTGTGGACCAATGTCTAGTATGGGTATGAAAAACAACTTTCATTCGGGAAACTGCCAATACTACATATATAACACAATATTGATGTTTATATACATTGTAAACCACGTTGAAGGTTATAATGATCTGCAGCAATTCAAAAATAAATGTTATTGCAGAATAACTGTTGTATTTGAAAAATCCACGGAGCCAATATTCAAATCTATACACATGTGGAGTGATATCTTAATATACAATGTTTTTCCTGGCTTCCACTTTTCATAAATTTGTCTACGTTCTGCTAGCTGTACCAATCAAAATGACACCCTTTTTTTAATTAGTCCAGTAAAAACTAATGTGTGAAGGTTATCAGTTGACGTTGAAACGCGAAAAAAGTGATTAGAAAAATTGTTTGATCAAAGAGTAAACACTCAAGTCTTCTCATTTTTTGGTTAAAATTCAAACAAATTTTCTCTTTTTTGTCTTTTAAATTAAAATCATAATATTACATTTACAGATGGAATATTTCACAATATTTAGTTATCAAAAGCATATACATGTCATTTTGATGTTAATAGCCTACCAAGTCTTGATTTAGAAACTTGTAAATATATTATACATTTCTAACAGTAGTGGCAACTTAAGATGTAATTCATGCCAAACAAATAACATCAAATCCTGCTTAAAATGTTTAGGTTTATCTGACTTATTCGCATGCAAATATGTGAAGCGATAATACTTGGGCTATCTTATAACCGCAATCATTATGTTAAAAGGGTGAAGTAGATATACTACACATGAAAGGCTGAACTATGCTTTAGCGTCAAACTGTCTATATATATTTGGAAGCTTAAAACCGTAAACAATAACATCAACATGTATTGACCTTATCGAAGGTTTTTCCTACATAAATAAAATTGAGAACCTAACAGTCAATACATTTGCAGTAATCGTTATCTTAAAAGGTGCAATTATGTGCTTTCTGAGATGCCACAAGGTTAGGAAATGAAATTGTTTAATAAGACCAACAATATGATTGGTAGGCATATTATTTAGTTTTATGACAGAACAACAAGACGATGGTCAGGTAGATTATTTAGTTTGATGACAGGACAACAGGACGATGGTCAGGCAGATCATTTAGTTTTATGACAGAACAACTACACGATGGTCAGGCTGATCATTTAGTTTTTTGACAGAACAACAAGACGATGGTCAGGCTGATCATTTAGTTTTATGACAGATCAACTACACGATGGTCAGGCTAATCATTTAGTTTTATGACAGATGAATTACACGATGGGTAGGTAGATTGGTCGGTATTTTTACCGAACTACACGACCATGGGCAGGCAGATCATTGTTTAATGGCAGAACAACAAGACCATGGTCAGAATGATCAGTTGGGTTCATTACAGAACTACAATACGATGGTCAGCCATATCATTTGGTTATATTACAGAACAATAAGACCGTTTTCAGGCATATACATTGATTTTATTTCAGAACAAGACCATGCTTTCGATATTATAAAAAGCTTTGAAAACATATGTTTTCACCGTGAGTACTTTAGAAAACTAGCCTGTAATTCAGTGGTTGTCGTTTGTTTATGTGTTACATATTTGTTTTTCGTTTATTTTTTTACATAAATAAGGCCGTTAGTTTTTTCGTTTGAATTGTTTTACATTGTCTTATCGGGGCCTTTTATAGCTGACTATGCGGTATGGGCTTTGCTCATTGTGGAAGGCCGTACGGTGCCCTATAGTTGTTAATGTCTGTGTCATTTTGGTCTTTTGTGGATAGTTGTCTCATTGGCAATCAAACCACATCTTCTTTTTTATAATTAACTAAACATATATGGTTTTGTCGTACGAGTTCTATGTGTATGTTCTGGACCATATGAGTATTTGGACCATACGCGTATGGTCATGACCATATGGATATATACTCATATGGTCCGACCATACGCGTATGGTCGGGGTAATTAACACTCTGTTTCAGTTTACTTTCAATACTTCTAAACTCTTCATATGGTATGACCGTTCATTAAAAAGACACTATCATATAGTCAATGTTATTATTATATTATAGTGAAAAGAGTAGCTAAATAAAAAATCTAAGTTTCACAGTTAATTCTACTTACTTGTCAAAACTATAATAATCACAATTTATACCGATGGTCATTATCGATATGGAAGTAAATGTCACCCCAAGCCTACATGCAAGAATGTAATGGCATCAATATTTATTCTTTACGTAGATTTGAATTATAAAAATAAAACATTGTCATGTAACAATCGTTGTTTTTTAGATAAAGTTTTTGTTATATTGAATTTTTTATAATGTGATTTGCAAAAAAATACCTATATGGTCCAAATACTCATATGGTCCGGCCTGTTAATAACCAATCGAGTATTATACTCATATGGTCCGACCATACGCGTATGGTCGGACCATATGAGTATACGCATACGGTCATGACCATACGCGTATGGTCCAAATACTCATATGGTCCGGAACATGTACATCAAATTGAGAAGGGAAATGGGGAATGTGTCAAAAAGACAACAACCCGACCAAAGAGCAAAAAACAACCGACGGCAACAAATGGGTCATCAACACAGCGAGAAAAATCCCGCACGCAAAGGCGTGCTAGAGCTTACCCCTTAACAAAAATGTGTACTAGTTCAGTGATAATGGAGGCCATACTTAACTCCAAAACATATAAATGAACTAAAATTGAAAATCATACAGGACTAACAAAGGCAACAAAGGCCAGAGGCTCCTGACTTGTGAAAGGCGCAAAAATGAAGCGGGGTTAAAGATGTTTTGCGAGATGTCAATCATCCCCCTATACCTCTAGTCAATGTTTAAAAAAAAAACAACACAGCAATACTTACAGTAAAGCTCAATTTAAAAGAAGTCCGACTCCGATGTCAGAATAGGTAACAAAAGAAACTAAGCAAAATGATAATAATACATAAATTAACAAAGGACTACTAGCAGTTACTGACATGCCAGCTCGAGATCTTAATTAAACTGATTGAAAGATTATGTCTTCATCATATGAAAACCAAGCACAACCCCTCCGTTATGTGTTGAGTATCATACCGTCATAACATATACATGATATATGAGAAGACAATAACCCGTAGCATGCCAACAACAGGTCTTAGAATGAATGTGTTTATTTTCGAAGCAATGATCTAGACCCTATGAGTGAATCAATATTAATACCAACGTTTGCCATCTTTAATGACCTGACAACAGTATCGTAACTATATCCCTTCTTAATAAGTCTGTTTAAAGGTTTCGTTAGCTTGTTATACAATGATATTGTTATGCCCCACCTACGATAGTAGAGGGGCATTATGTTTTCTGGTCTGTGCGTCCGTTCGTCCGTCCGTCTGTCTGTCTGTCTGTCCGTTCGTTCGTCCGTCTGTCTGTCCGTGAAAAAAAATTGCTTTTCTTTGAAAAGATTGTAAATGCTATACAATTGTTTAAATCTTTAAAATTTAAAACCACAAAAACCCGTTAAGCGTACTTTGTTAACATTCATGTAAAATACCTGTCTATGGAAAGAACGAGCTGTTTAATAAAAACGTTAGAAGTATGATAAAAAACTTCTTTAAGAAAAAATGAAAGAAAATTCTATTTAAATAGCACGATATGAAAATGGCATAAAAATACAATATATACATATTTTGCCAACTGTGTACGAACTCCTACTATGCACTGTTGGAAAGGACAATCTCTATAGTTTATCACGTTCAGTTAAATATTCCAGTGAAGATATAGCGACACATAGAAACATTATTTGACAAATATTCAAAAACATCAAATATAAAGGTACTGTTAGTAGATGGCTTGATAGGAAGAACGAGACATATAAACAGCAGTCGAAAATAAAAACCCTTTTCCTTGTGAATATTTCAATGATTGTTTTACTCATAACTTTCTACATATTATCAATTACACGAGAAGATGTTCGCAAACAGTTTTCAGGTTGTGTTGTGAATGTTGTAAAGAAACAGCTATAAGATTAAATTTTTGATAGGCACATGAGAGATCGACAAGTTGAGTATTTTGCAAATAACCACAAAACAGATGTATTGATGTGCACTTTGTCGCTGTGCACTGCAAAATGTGTTCACTACCGTTTCGACACAAGTTTACCTGTGATATAAATATGATTCATACGCAATATTAAGTCGGAGGACATAACTTAGCATTATTATACTTCCTGTACAAATGTCCCTCTATGATAAAATTTTAAAAGAAATATATAGCGTTAAGGTGGCTCGGGACTATTCGACTGCGCAGAGTTATACGCATGAATTACAAAATTATTTGTCGTAAATTCAATATAATTTTTTAAATTAAAAACGTTAAATTATTGTAGTTATGTGACTTATAGAATATTTTTGTTATAATCCGTATTTGTTAAAGGGTAAAAATGACATTTCACCCATGTTCACCATTTTCCCGCAAACATTTTAGTTTTAAGGCGAACATTTTTTTTCCTTATCGATGACCTATGTTTTTTTTTTGGCTCATTCTTTGAAGCTATATTCCAGCTTTTCATATTACAGTTTTGGACCAATTGTAATAAAATTTTTTTTGAAATTCCGATAAAAATATGTCAACACCTCTATTTTCCCTATCATTTCATTGAAAAATGGTTCCTTTTACATAGCAGTTTAAAAGTAAAATTTTGAGCTAAAATGGTCCGTGACCCCTTTTTTTTCGACCAATTTGATTATTTTTTTAAAAGAATAAAATAACAAAAAATACGGCACTTCTGATAGAAACTTCGAAAAGGCCCGAGCCACCTTAACTGCACTATGCAAAAAAGAAGGCCTTGCTGTTCCAACAGACTATTTATTTTCACGTCAATCATTTTCAATTTCACGTGCACGCTGGAGCTTAGTTGCGTTGAAAGACACGTGGGTTAGATTTATAAGCCTGACAATTAATTAACTATTGCAATTGAACAATAATGGGGAAACAGAGTTATCATTTAAATTTGTCTGACATTTTAAGAGACTTTAAAATACTATAGTTTCTAATAGACCGTTTGTGTTCTTTGTTTACTTCTGCTTACTGCCGTCAAGTTAAAGTTGTTTGAATAATGTAGAAGTCATTTGTTACAGATAAATAGTTATGCTCACACCAAGTTGTAAGTTATTGAGTACTATGGAAAATGTTAATGAGAATGAAATGGAAGGGTTGTGGAGTAAACCTTGTTTAGACAAAATCCAAAACAATACCGGGCAATACAAGCTATGACATGATGTCTTTCTGGTAATTTTTCATCTTGAATTCAACATGAGTTCAGGCCTTCAACAATGAGCAAAATAAAGGTACCTCATAGCAAGTTTAAGACAACCTGTAGAACCAGTTAAGCAGAATTCTACTTGTTTAACTAGTCAAGAATGATTTATATTCAGATAGAGTTCAAATCAACAATTTCATGTCAAAACACATACTTTTGAATCTATTTATTTGTAACTCTTTCTAACAGTCATGTAGACAAATCTACATTGTTTAACATTGACTATGGAATAGAGTAGCCAGAATGAGAGAGAAAATTTCACTCCACTTCGGGTCATGCATTGTTATCTCTCATTCTGGCTATTATTTTCGCAAAGTCAATGTTAAACAAAACATTATTATATAAATACAGCTATTGTCACGTGAAATATAACCACATAGTTAAAAGGGTTAATTAACCCTAGTGTTTATGTTATGGCTCCTCAGCTACCTAATCTGAATTTGTTTTAAACAATACAAATTGAATGTACTTCTATTGAGTGCAAACATGACATTTAAGTTAGATATTAATTAATTTGTAAAAAAATGTTTTACTTTGCCATCAAGTTTATGACGTTGGTGTTTTTTGTAAGGTTAAAAACCTGTAAGGTAAATAATTTTATTTCTTGTTTGCTTCAATTTGAACCTAACATCAAACATGTCACTTCAAAAGCTCACATTGAGCTATCAGTAATAGTTTTCCCATGAGGACTCGGTGTGTCAGTGTAAGATCACCCCGATGGCCGCAGGCCGGAAGGTGATCTAACACTGACACACCAAGTCAGAATGGGATAACTATTTTATATCCCAACTGTTTAAGATTAGATGAAAAACCATTTACAATTCATAAAATATAGTTTAGAACGTGACATCACACAACCGTTTGAATACACTTTAGACATTACTATATATTAATATATACCCTTTATGACCCCTAACCCGATTTTTAAATATAAAACCATGTCAACTCGCCCCACTTGCCCATCGGCCAACACTAAATCGCCACTTTCTAAAAAATCGCCCCACTCTTGTTTATCAACTCGTCACACTTATGTAAAAGGGTAAATCCCATTGAACAATCAGTCTGACAACTCGCCTTATTTATGAAAAGTGTTAACATTCCACTGAAAAAAGGTGTGCCAACTCCACATGTGATGAACATAACGTAATGCTTCCTGTAAATATGTTAGATAACTTAGAGTTCGTATCCAGTCGTCCTGGTGTAAGGGATTGTGTCGTAGGTTGATATTCTTTTATCTAAGCAATCCAAACATTAGTGTTACCCTTTATTTTAAATGGAAACAACAAGTGGATGAAGACGAAGCATATGATGTAAACGGACTAAACGAATATAAGTTATATATTTATCACACACAAACACACTATTTGCAAATTATGTAAGCGTAGTTCCGGTTACACAAACATAAATGACTCTTTGTTATACTGTGGATTCATTATTATTCGTGGGATACCAATGTTCTTGAATTTCGTTGTTACAGGAATACCACGAATTTAAAGGTTCAACGAATTATAATTTTTTTGTAGGATTGTATGCAGACTATGGCAAAACCACGAAATAAAAAATCCACAGAAATACAGGTTCCTCATTTCAGGAAAATTGGTCCCCACAAAAATAAATGAATCATAAGTATTCAACATTAAGTATTTAAAAGAAGGATATTGGGTATCTTAACAGATATAAAACGATTTTATAATTATTTAGTTAGAACTGTAAACCTTGTCATACAGACAAGGATACATTTTTGCCTTATTATGTGCGTCTCAAGTCATGAATATGACAGTTCTTGTCCATTCGTTTTTTATGTGTTTTGTCATTTAATTTTGCCATGTGATTATTGGACTTTCCGATTGGATTTTCCTCTGAGTTCAGTATTTTTGTGATTTTAATTCTTACATAACAAAATCAGGAGCTTCATTCTAACCCTTTTCCGGCGATCTGTTTTATGCATGAGACTCGGTATGCTCGATGACATGTCTTAATGTTGGACAATTTGCCTAAATGTAGATGTGAAGAATACGTCGTGGTGGAAGACACCTAACGACTGTGGTAGAAGAGAGGCGAAAGATACTAGAGGGATATTAAAATTAGTAAATCGAAAATATACTGACTGTGACATGGCATAAAAAGAATATTGACAAACAGACAAACAGGCTCCGTGTTGAAGGCCGTACTTTAACCTATAATGGTTTAATTTTTAAATTGTTATTTGGATGGAGAGTTGTCTCATTGGCACTCACACCACATCTTCCTATATCTATTAGTTCACAAAATGCAACATAGAAAACTAATCTGATGTTCAGTAGTGTCGTTTGTTGATGTGTTTCAGAAGTGTTTCTTGTTTTCGTTTTTTAAATAGATTAGACCGTTGGATTTCCGTTTGATTGATTTTACAGATGTTATTTTAGGTCCCTTTATACCTTGCTTTTCGGTGTGAGCCAATGCTTCGGGTTGAAGACCGTACTTTGATTTTTAATGGTTTACTTTTACAAATTGTGACTTGGTTAAGAGAATTATCCCATTGGCACTCATACCACATCTTCTTATATCTATATACAGACTATACAAAGCAACACAAACAAGTATTAAAGCATTATACAGTCTTTACTAAAAGACAGATGACTAATCAATGTGCGATATATGCAATCGTCCCGATTCTTAGCAAGTTATGACCAAATAGAAAAGAAAGAATTAAATATATACTATTACATCCCAATTGTCCAAAAGATTACTTTTGGAAGATGTACAGTATCCTCTCTGAATTCGCGTCCATTTACATTTTGTAGAGACCATACAAAGACAGATCTTAACCCTGACGCTTACAGTTCGACACATTTAGAAAGGTATATTCGACGAGAGGAAGCGACTAACAGGTCCCTGTTAACGAATCTTATATTTTACGAAGCATATTGAATCTTACAAGTCTATTGACCTGTCAGTTATATTTCATCAATCATTACAAAAAAAAAGTAAAATCACAAAAATACTGATTTCAGAAGAAAATCAATACGGAAAGTCCATAATCACATGGCAAAATCAAATAACAAAACGCATCAAAAACGAATGGACAAGAACTGTCATATTCCTGTCTTGGTACAGGCATCTTTAAATGTAAAAAATGATGGATTAAACCTGGTTCTATAGCGCTAACCCTCTCTTTTTAATAACAGTCTCATCAAATTCCGTTATATTTACATGATACAACTGGTTTGCAGAATATAAATAAAAAAAAAAACATTACTATACCATGTTAATAAACTATATTACTTATCCATTCTTTTAAATCAATATGGACTTTAATTATTGAAGGTACATTGACAATTATTTCCTTCTAT
>CM034354.1:5455833-5610545 GCA_019925275.1 Mytilus edulis
CAAATTTAAATGTCGACTGTTAACTTTTAGAAAAATCTTCTCCTCTAAACTACAGGGCCAATTGAAACCAAGCTTGTTATGAATCATCCTTACTTAATGTAATTGAAATTAACATAACAAAAGACTTGATGCACGATAAAGTTGAAACTGCTGAATGAATACAGGTAGCCTTTGTGAGAAATAAATAAAGATAAAAAACATACTTTATTCAAATAATTATATATGGTGAGAGGTATAGATATATAGATCGATAATGATTGCAGGTACATGTACATTTGTACAAGGATAGATAATATTTATAAAGGTTGATGTTAATAATTTATAGTGGGAGTTTTTTTTCTCATTTGCTTTTTCCCCGACAAATGAGACTGTAAAAATTGGGGCCCCCTTAGTTGCTTCCCTGGGCAGGTGATTGTTAATAAAATATGTTTAATATTAAAAAAAAAATCATCCTTACGGTACCGGTATCTTGTTTAATAAATGTATCCGATGACCCCGCCCATCGATCAAGATGGTGGCAATTGCTAAAAATAGAAAATATGGGTAAAATGCAGTTTTTGGTTTATAGCTCTGAAACTAAATCATTTAGAGGCAAATCTGACACGAGGTAAAAATGTTCATCGGAAAAAGATCTATCTGTCCTGGAATTTTTAGACGCACCAGCCAACTCGTTGTTGGATTGCTACCCCTAGAGCCCTGGTCACAACGAACCTACGACACATCTATACAGCTCCACGAGATGAAATTTTGTCAAATCGCGGGTCATCTGTGGTCGTCGTAAGATAATCACACGACAGTCCCACGATATTTTGAGTACTTTTGTAAACATCAAAATTGTTCGGCAAAGTAAGATCTACAAATAAGTCAACATAACCAAATGATTAATTGACCCCTGTACGAGTTATGGTCCTTCGCAGTCAATTTTGGACAATTTTTGGACAATTTTTGTTATCTTTTACTAATATTGTCTCCATTGAAACTACTGAGAGAAATTTAACCACACTTGGCCACAATCATCATTAAGGTATCGTTAAAAAATGTCAGATAACCCTGCGTACCAAACAACAGGGCTGACATCGCTAAAAGTAGAACATAGGGGTAAAAAACAAGTTTTATCTATTATATTTTGGACCGTTATAAATAGAGGAAATATGAAAGGAAAATAATGTGTTCAGAATAATGAGCTCTACCAATTGTCCATATTTACGTCAAAACTGTTAGACAAATTCTTATTAGGTTAATGCACATAAATAAAAAATTTGGCGATATTTGTTTTGTCATTTTTGCCGTGTATCACGAAAACTGATATTTATTAGATAGAAAAATACCCACTTTAAATCATAAAAAAAATTATCAGCATGGCAAGATCTTTTAATTAGTCAAAGATACTAAACAGACTAAAAGATCAGTAATACAAGATCAACAAAACAGAGATTTTTGTCATTGTCTATTTTCGTCTAAAATGTTGGAAAGTGTGCTTAGTCAGATATTCCCATAGACCAAAGTGAGTAACACAGGCTCTTTAGAGCCTCTAGTTTTCACTTTCTGTCAATTTTCACTTTATTTTCTTACTAATTTATTTTGAAATTAAAACTAGTTCAAGATTAAAACTGATGATATTATATAGATAAAACTATTTTATTTTTTGTTATTTCCAGCTGATCACATTCTTCAACAAAACCAATGCTTTCCGAGATCTTGTTGTCACCAGATGGAGGTACGTAAGTGTTTCGTTTATGGAAGAAAAGATCTTAAGATGCTTTCTTCATTTCTAGAAAATTGATGTAAAAGACAAATAATCAAAATCACTGACCGATGAACAAGAGATAGTTTTTAATGTGTGTGGCTGAAAATGTATCTTTTTAATTATCAGTAAACCTGCACAATTAACTTTTGCTATCCTATCAAACCCGACTTATTCTAGTGCTTTTGATTTACTTTCAGAATCCTACGAGGAATAGTTCCTTTACAAATAAGAGTAATTTATAACACCATAGATCTCTTGGACATCCTGAAGTCAAACACTACATTCAAACTGATACAGCATGTTAACAAAACTGCATTGTATGAACTAATGAACACAAACCAGGAGTGGCATCATAATCTAACATTAGCAAAAGCATCCTTAAGAAAGTTTAGGAAAAGTTCAAACTTTGGTAAGAACATTTACACTACAAACAAGTTTTTTCTAGTTTGAAATAGATCAAGAAGAATGTATCAAATCATTTTTTAGCATCGAAATTATTTGATTGTTTTTTTTGATTTCTTGCTACGATTGATACAATGTTTTAGCAGTCCGTAGTATTTGTAGATTCTGTAGTGTACATGCAAAAGACTAATGCAATCGATTCATTGTGGTAGAAAATCCGTAGTATTTTATGTTTTTATCAACAGATAATCTACAAAAGGGACTGCATCAAAGATATAAAACACTTTTTGGATGTAAATGCAGAAAGAACATAACAAGACAAGGTTTATAATCTTGAACGAGAGATGCACTTTTCATATCTACATCAATGGCGCTTGAATCAATTAAGTTTTCAGTATAAAGGTCAAATCAAATTCAAAAGGTAGTCTTTGCAGTATCAGTTAGTTACAGATTGTACAAACCTCCTCTCGACCATAGAAAACCTTGAACTACAGAAGAAATAATCTACCAAAGAATGAAATTGTCTTACATAGCTCTTTCATAATGAGACGCTCAATAAAGATCATTATAATAGTAAAAGATAATATATTTTACAGCAGGTCAAGAGATCAAGAGTCAATGTGATCTTATCAAAGATGTTTGTCACCATTGCAAAACATCAAGAAGAGCCAAACATGGAGTTTTTTGTTCGTTTAATATTCCAAGTACAACGTATGTTCATATTTAAAATAAATTTATGACCTACTGGTGACAAAAACTTAAGAATTGTGTAATTTTCCTTTGTTCGTTAAAATTTATGTCGGTCGGACAAGTCAACTTTTCTCAGACAAGAAGAAGAACTACCTGCATGCATTTTTACTTCTATTGTTGTTGTGCTCTTGTGCTCTTTGCTACAGTTACACTGTGTCTAAACCACACCGGCAAAATTTGCTCGGACTCGATGGTATCTAACATCCGGCACAATGACGGAACATCAATAGACAAAAGAAAGGTAGGTTTTTTTAATTTTTTTATGATATCGAAGAATATACATACATATACAACTATTTTCTATTGTGAGATGCAATATTTTCTACAACCGTTCTATATTAACGGAGAAATAAGTCAAAATGCATGTCAAAATGACGAATTGAGTGAACCTTGCCTCGAAATTGTTTAATTTCTCGTTAAATTGTTCACATTGTACGGAAAGAAAGGTACGGGAAGATAGATATTGACACGGAGATTGCAAATTTAGTTATTATGAGCATCTCCATAATTGTATCTCTGTGTATGGAACGAAAGAAATGGGTCATGTCAAAATGGAACTGGACGGTTTCGTCAATGTTGTTACTACACAATCACCCGGTTTCGTCATAGATTTCAAAATGCATAACCCGGTTTGGTCAAATAAAAAACAAACATAATCGCATTACATTATAATTGATTATTTGACTTCAGCGTTCAAAAGGAGTTTTGTGGGTCGTTGGAAAACAAGTTCGTTCACCGGACAACGGCTTATTATTTATATGAGTCTCAGATTTAAATAAATAATAAGCAAACACTTGAATTCCTACTCTTATAGAACACAAACATTTTAATTTACTTTGCATTCCGAAATTTTTTAACAGCATATTGAGGTCAAAGCTCTCTAAATATGCGTTTTCTATATGAGTTATGGGAAAATATGTTGAACATGTTTAAACTTGAAATTAAAGTTTACGGTCTTAAAAATCGAAACACAATTGATATGTGATTTTCTCGCACAAAAGGATGGACACCTTTATAAGTAATCTAATCATTCTATGTATGTAATCTTTTCTACAATCGTTAAGGGATAATTTTAACTATGATACAAGCTTTGGCACACATCGCGCATTTACTATACAGGCTCTGTCATCGGACGAGTTAAGGTTTTTTCATCATTTTTTATTATTTGTACTTTTGTTGTACTGTTCGTGTCAGTGACAACACTTTGACTCAGTCCATTCCCGAATCACACGCTTGTAATTCCATGGTTGTCTTTGGTTGCTTTATACCATATGCGTTTTGAACATAAAATAGGCAGGTAGTTTTCTTGTTTGAATTGTTTTACATTTATATTTTAGGGCCCTGTTATAGCTTGCTTTCATGCAGTTTGTGTGTTTTTCTCATTGTTTAAGGCATACGCTGACCTAAACTTGATTAATTCAACATAATTTTTGTGTCTAAAAGAAAGTTGTCTCATTGTCAATGTTTATGGGATAAGTGGTTACCGTCACTTCTTCTTAATAAGACCTAGATATAAATGACGGTCATGTTTTGCAAACCAACTTTTATTCACATTGAAAATACAAAACTGTCAGATATTGTTTTCGAAAGTTATCTTGAAGTTTCAATTGAATTTGAACTGTACAAAAATGAATTTGAACTGTAAAAATACTGTGAAAAACATGCCTATGAAAATAAATGTGCCTACCAGAAACGGGGAGAAAGTTACAAATCTCACTGCTATGTTATGGATGCTTAAGTGTGAAAACTCGCTTTGGTGCGCAAGTAACACAGTATATATAGTACCAGAAAATCTGGCAGGACTGCATGCATGATTAATTTGTGCAGAACAGTATAGACTCTTGTCGGTTTGGGACTGTTCGTCAATGATTGAATGCATAAATGTATTAATAATTGATAGTAAATGTTGTAAACTAAGTGTATATAATATAGTATAGTAAATTAAAATTATGGCACAATCAAAACACATCCTTTTATTTTTCATTTTTACAAACTACTATTATAAACAAAGAAAATATAATAATGTTATAAAATAATTAGATACCAGTGTTTGCTATTCAGTATTTATATTCAATTTAAAATTAGTTTAAAGTTAAGTGAAATAAGGGATACGCCTTTCATTAGGAAAATAAGTATTATCATAATATAACTATGTCCAAAAGTGCCCGTTTAAAATAGATTTTAACACGCCAAGTTTACTTTACAATAAATATATATTCTGGAAAGACAATGTTCAGATCCGTGCCAAAGTTTCTTTTCATAAATTGTTTGTTAAAAAAAACCCAAAAAAACCGGGTGATATATATAGACGAAACCGGGTGATTGTGTAGTAACAACATTGACGAAACCGGCCAGTTCAATTTTGACATGACCCATTTCTTTCGTTCCATACACAGAGATACAATTATGGAGATGCTCATCTATAATACTAAAATTACGAGGTCCAATTTGTCAGCCGTCATAACGTAAAAACGACGAATCACAGAATTCAACTTTATATATAACTAATATAGAACAAAGGTGTAGATTAAAAATTACATCACTTCAGGCCCTTTTGTTTTCCACGTAATTAATATTGCCAATAATGAAGAAGTTCCGGGTCGAGTCCGCTACCGATACCAATAGTATATTCACCTGTTACCTATTACCTTATATGTATGTTCCGCATCTGACAGGCGCACCACCAAACGTTGTATTCAGGATTAATATGCTATATACACGGGTCATAACCACAGGGTTGACACTACTAAATTGTAAAATTGTTACCTATTGTAGTATTTTAATCAGTTAGACTTTCTAAGATAACAATACGAATACTAAAAATCTGGACTAAAAATAAGGCGTATAGGTACAGTTTTCAATTTGTTAGTGGGCATGACGTCAAACAGCGAAGCAAAGAATTAAACTTTACTTATAACTTATATAGGACAATGCTGTTGATTAAAAATACCCCATTCCAGGACCTTTTGTTTTCCAAATAATTAATATTACCAATAATTGATAAGTTCCAGTTCGACGGGTTCAAACAGAAAGACTTGAAAGCAGAGAAAAACTGTGTATCTTATAATCGGCATGACTTTATCAGATGACAATACTAATACTAAAATAAGGCTTGCCCATAGTTATATACTTTACTTCAGTCACGGACCCGTGATATCACGGGTGTGTTCTAGTAATAACTAAATTTGCAATCTCCGTGTCAATATCTATCTTCCCGTACCTTTCTTTCCGTACAATGTGAACAATTTAACGAGAAATTAAACAATTTCGAGGCAAGGTTCACTCAATTCGTCATTTTGACATGCATTTTGACTTATTTCTCCGTTGATATAGAACGGTTGTAGAAAATATTGCAGCTCACAATAGAAAATAGTTGTATATGTATATATATTCTGCGATATCATAAAAAAAAAAAAAAAATAAGGAGAAACCTACCTTTCTTTTGTCTATTGGTGTTCCGTCATTGTGCCGGATGTTAGATACCATCGAGTCCGAGCAAACTTTGCCGGTGTGGTTTAGACACAGTGAGTTACCAAAGAGAAAAACAAAAAATAACACTCCAGATACATTAATGATAAGCCGATTCTTCGACGAGAAAAACAAATTTGAATAGACATTGCGAGTTGTTGAGTAGGATGATAGAGAGACGAAATATATCAAAGGGATATTCAAACTCATAAATCAATTATTAACCAGACAACGCTATGGCAACCAAATAAAAGAACAAAAAGACAAACAAAAGTATAAAAACACAACACGGCAATCTAAAGAAGGGGCAACGTCAACGTCATAAACAAAAAGGGTTGATTACAGTTATTACGGAAGGGTAAGCGGATTCTACTCCATATGTGGCACCCCTCGTGTTGCTCATGTACAAAGAAATGAGGTAATAAGTGTATTCTACTGTATAATAACATTGCATGCGATTGCATTTTTTAGAGCAAGAAATATTTTATCAGCAGATAAACCACATGCCAGCAACACAATACTGATTGTATTAGGGTTATCTATCCCCATTGTTGTAATGGCTATATTCACTGTTGGAGTTTGTTTGTGGAGACGGAATATTTTAACTAAGCAAATCAGAGTTGAGGTAATCGTTATGTTAATGTTTTGAAAACAACAATGCAATTACGAAAATCAATATCAATATTGTATCTTGTACTATTCATGTGTGTTCCCTTAATTGAATTATGATAGTGTATTTAAATTCTTACAAACATTATTTAAGTTCGAGATAAGAAGTAATAATGCTGATATGTTTTAATAGATTATATTACTGGCTTGGTGATGAGAATATCGAAATATGGGCGACCAAACGAACGAGAATTGAAAACTAATTTTGAATATTTATGCATCAACATATTTCTTATTTTCCCTCATTTCGAATTGTATTTATTTCATGTATTTTGGTTTAAAACAGCAGCGTATAATATAAACTGCTTTCTTCAAAATAGGCATAAATTATTGGACGGAGAATTGAAAATTAAACTTTCTATAAATATTTACTTGGCAGGGGAATAACAGCATTATGTCTGTCCATAATTTTATCAAGAACAACAGATCAGGAAATGTATTTTTGACAGGGTTTTCTGCAACTAAAACTGTCAAGAAAACAAATAAACGAGGCTGGTCTCTTCCGTGTAGAATCATTTTGGAGAAACAAAAGGTATTTGTAAAATACTTATTAGTAATTTCTAAAAATAGAAACGAGGTAATAAATGTTGTTCGTCATAGTGAAAGTTTGTCGTTTAGATATGCTTTTTACAAGGTCTGTCCATAACATTTCCTGATCGAACTTTCAAAAAGGTATAAATTTGTGGCAAGTATTATGCAAAGCCCGCACATTTTGCTGCATGACCATTATTGATTGACAGCTTTGGTGGATATAACCGGATCTTAATACAACCAAAACCATGCACATAGAATCAACCGTCGTTCGCCTTTCTTAAGATAAGTTTAAACGATATAAATTACTGAATACTTTAAGGTGCAATATCTAATATTAATGTACTCGAAATTAATCACCACAAATATTTGAAATACACAGTTAGGATTAAAAGCCAAATGCATGTTTTTTCACTATCAATTATGACTTAATATTGTTTTCAAAGTCTGGGATTCCAAGCTCAACTGTCAACTGGCAACATTTTAAGACGTTTAAAGACCAACGCCCTGAGTAATAATAACTTTGGCTGAGAAGTTATTTGACATGTTTGATTAGATACCGTTTTTTAGTAATACAAACGAGATCAGAATATGTCATGGAAAGGTGTCAAGTGATCGTACAAGAATATACATGACAATATAACAATGAATATCGTTAACTAATTATGGTAACTGTACATCTTATCACTAATTATTGTATTCCTGCAACCATATGCATTTGGTTTATTCGTATTGTCTAGTGGAAGAATAAACAAACATACAAAAAATTATAAGTTCAAATTACGGAATAATTACTCTTTTGGCATAAAAAAAACCAAAAGCGTTCAGCAGACATTTTTAACATTAAATAGGTAAATAAATCTAAATATATCATACCTTTAACAACATAAATTTTGTTTAAATTGCAATAACCATTTTTTTCGTACAGCAATTTCGTCTCGGAGAGAAAGCAGAGGTCAGTAGTAATAGTATGACAGTGTTATTATGTAATCGAAATACAAAAACCAAACATTCATTTATTATTCTTATTTTTTTGTAGAATGATCATAACATTGATCAGACAGTGAAGAAACTTGGAAGGTTTATTGAAGACACTGATACTTTAAAGAAACGTCTTAGAGTAAAAAATAGACTTAGGCGGGGAGAAAGCTTTTGATATTTATTTTACAAAGTTATTAGTGTTCTGTTAATTCCTTTGTCATTTCTATTTGTCATCCGTTTACTTGTGTTTTTTTGTATTGCCAATATATGTGTTGTAAGAAATAGTTTTGATATTTTTGATAAGAATATTTGATATTCAAACAAATTAAACGACAAATTTGATTTTGTTTAAAAGAGGCGACCATAAATTACAGACGGGTTCTAATAAATATGTTGGCGTCAACCTTTACTTAGGAGACATTAAATCTATAAATATGCTGCTGGTATAATAAATATAGATCATTATTTATCATATAACTACCCCTGAGTAAACCTACTCCTGGGATTAAACATCTGTATTTATGCTATTAGTCCAAGAGGTGTTTTACCAGCTCATTAACTCTGTACTTGCATAGTAACATACATTTTGTCTTATTCATTGATGAATTTACTTTATGAAATAATTCAAAATTAAGAAGAGAGGCGAACAATATCAAAAGAAAATTCAGGCTCATATTGTCGTATTTAGTCAATAGTAACGTCTTCATAGACTGTCTAAATGACGAATACTCAGAAACTTGAATTTCTAAGCTTCATGACTGGAATAAGAAACTGTAAAATTTTGATAAAACTTTCAGAATAAATTGGAGTGCGGAACAAGTGTAAATACTGCGATGAAAACAATATCAACTGGTACCATGAGAGTCACCTTGCAACAAGGTTGGACAGTTTATCATGTTCACTCAGCATAGTAATATTATTCGATGACAAAATTAATTCGATAGTAAAATATAAAGAAAAGTTGATACACAGGGTTCTCTGAGAGCAAGAAAATATGAGAGAAAAATATCGATAATGTTTCCACTGTAGGGTCAAATAGTCAATAGATAATTTCATTCAGAAAAAAGATTGAAAAATATAATGCTTGATAACAAACATGCTTTCATTTTTCAATGCTAGGATATCAACCGAAAAGTTAAATTCTGATTCTAATGATAAAAATAGGTTGAAATGTGTTTGCATTAAGTTCTCACTTTCAATATTTGGTGCTAACTTCTGACGTTTTGAAATCAGTCACTATAGTATATATTAAAATTGCATTTACATTGGTGCTTACAACACCCATTATATTTAGATCTTTTCTTAAACGAGGCCAAAACAATGTATACCAAGCCGAAAATACATTTTTTGTCAAACCTAGTCTCAGAGGTTATTAGTTTAATAGTATATAACTGAAACATCCTTTAATGGATTTTTAAGTGCGATGAACGTAATTTATAATTATTTTCCGTATCTAAAAAAAATAGATTCAGGAAACAAAAAACTTAATGTATTGAATTATGTCCTGTTTATTTGACTTCATACTGGTTTTTTGGTTTTCAAAGCTGTATTCTAGCAGAAATGTAAAACCATCCTTGTTTTTCCCTATAAGTCTTTGTAAAATTTTCAATTTTCCAAATAGTGTGCCTAATTGAATTTTGTTTTGAATAAAGAAATACTTGGCACGAGCAATTTTTTTAATCCTGTCCAGTACTAGAGTCAAAAAATTACATAACATGTCATTGTATATAAGATAATAACCTTAACTGGAAATTAACAAATCAAATTGTTATCCATTTTAATCCAGTATACCAGCTCATGTAATCTTGAAACCATTACTCAGAACCTTTTTACTACAATGACGTGTAGTATTAATTTCCTACAACTGTCAAATTCAAGGAACTGTTTATACCCTCTTTCTTATATGCAACCAGAAAAAATCATCTGTGATGGTTCTTATTGTATTTTGATAAAATTAAACTAAACTGGCTGCTAAAAGCTAATCATTATTTTACTATTTCACTTCCATTTATATTTAAACAAAATCAATCTAAAATATATGTATTGATATATTTATTAATATATAACTCGTAGCTAATGGCCCTTTAATGTGATTGGATTTTGTCCTACAAACATTGTCTTTCGGAAAATCAGGTTCTAAGTAGAAAATATGGCAGTTCTTTTTCACTTGTTCAGTTTGTTACAAAAGTTTTATAATTTCAGCTTTTACGGATTTCCCCTTTCTAAATTTTTCTTGGAGTTTTTTTTCTATGAATATTGGGTATCAATGCAGAAAATATTGTCAAGTTGCATATCCTGTGAGTACAAATGGTACCGTTGGTGCTAGTTTTTGATAGTATATTTATAATATAACAGTTGTCAATGATTCGGGACAATTGCGGACACCGACACAAGCTTATTTTAATATTCTCATCTGAAGGTAAAATTGTCTTTCTAATAATTGGCGAATATTCGATTACGTTTGATTTATAAATTATAAAACCGTATAAGCATATATTTATTGTGTAATATGTAAAGAAAAAACATGTACAACAAATAACTGAAAAATATACATGATACACAATATACTGGCATTGCTGGTATCTGTTATAAGGTTTATATAAAGGGTTTTGATAAAAGAAAAAGGCAAGATGCCTTTATTTTTTTTCTATTTTTTTTCTTTTTATGAAAGTGCACATTATTAAAATTTGCCTGAATTGTAAAGTGCATTGCTTTTACATTGGCTTTTAAATGTTGCAAAGAGTACGAATATTCAATCATTAAAAGCAGGATGATTATACTCCTGTCACTTAGTCATTAACACATCTGTATTTGTGTCTAAATGCGCGATCGGTGATCTTACATTAAAGCAAATTAGTTTTGAACATTACGTTCCGGATTATCTAGCTTGTGTAATGATCATCGATAATGTCGTAAATGCTGTCACTTCTTGAAAGACTATCTTCATTCACAGCTTGGAATCGACACTTGCTATCATCTGACGTTGTTCGTCTCCATTTCATCTTATGGTACATCTTAGTTCCACGTTTTCGACAAATTAAACATAACCCAATGGAAACGACACACACGCCAGTACTCATGATGTAAATCAGCAAAGTCTCGTTTGTCATCAGTCCTCCTAAACAATTAGGATTAAGGTATTACGTTTCAAGCAGAAATGACGTTATTTCATATATATAGAATAATTATTATAAAACTGAGATTAAAGCAATGATGAAAGAAGAATATATTCTAGAAAAAGAGAACGAAGAACACAAGGGCGTCAAGAATGTAGAGTAAAATCATAATAATTTTGAAAAAAATAAATAATGCCATATGACCAAAAGGTACAATGATGAATAACGTACGAAAATTAAAACAAAAAATTACACATAAGACAGATTCAGGAACATTAAGCTAAAAAAAGAGCCTAGTGTGTACTCAAATGTAGTTATGAGGAAGCAGTTTCTTTTCTAATAGTTGAACTAGTGTGGCTTGAGTTGTAATTGCAAATAAGATATTAGGTATTTGGTAATGTCACAGTGCCTGCGAAAATGATGGTGTTATTGCTTCGACAGATTATTGTATACGACTGCGACCTTTAAACAGAATAATTTTTGCTGATCAGACAATTGTATAAAGACGCTGAATTTTCATATCGTTAATGTCACCAACTGCAGGCTTCGTATACTATATAATTTAAAAATATCCAATATTAAATATGTTTGTATACAGCTGTCTTCAGTCAAAGTTTAAAGTTTTGAAAATAATCGTTTTTTTTTACTTCAGCTAAATATGGACGGAAAACATGTGTCACACAAAGTTATTTCTGACTTTCTTATGAAAAGGAATTACTGATCGCTATTTGCTATTTGGAATATTTATTTCTGAAAGTCTGTATTCAATGGACAAAGTTCTAAACAAAAAAGTCTTGAACTAGACTAAATACATAAATATTGTTGCAAACTCGACGGTTATTGAAAATACAGTATACAAAATGTAAAAAATACACTGTTTAATTATTTGTTATTTATAACTCATTTACTAGCTACATATAAGGAATGACATTAAACCTGTGGTGATTTCAAACTTTATTTATTGACGTAACAAATAAAACTAAATTCGGCAAAGGTTAAAACTGTTAGGAATCGTTATTTAAAAATCTATGAACGTTTATATACCTTTGTTTTCATCTGTAAGTGGACTATCAGTGGTCGTTTGATGATCAAGACCATTATCATTATTTCTAGTGTTCGTTACTAAAATCGTTGATGATGTTCCAACTATAATACCAAAAGTTTTATCAACAAAAATAGTATTTGAATTACTTAAATGTATGTATCACTCCCAAATGGAAATGTTATAGTAATTCTTGTAAGGTGGCGTTGATACAAAAATTATTCCAAAAGCATATCGATGGCGTTAGTCTGTTACTCTTTATTTTGGAATCAAGAATATGGCAGCTATTTTCCATTTGTTTGATATGTTTGAGCCTTTGATTTTGATTTTGATTTTTTTTATTTTGATAAGGGACTTTTTGATTTGAATTTCCTTGGAGTTCGGTATTTTTGTTATTTGCCTTTTTTTGATACTAGAACTATTAAACCTACCATTACTAGTTTTTGTCTTTGCCACGCAACCATTTACACTGTCACAACTGAATGTAAATAAGAATGCATACATGTGATTTTTAAAAGATATACACCAAAATTCCCAATAAAAAATTGCGAGTCAAATAATAATTAAAAAAAAAAAACAATTATGTGGGGATTAGCGTTGATTTACCCTATATAAAAAGTGTTTTAGTCCCATGATGTACAATGCCTGTCGCCAAGTTAATACAATATTCCTGGGCTTGTATTTTCTATCATGATTTTCGTGATAGAAGTTTCCTGCTCACAAGAAGCTTTAAAACCAAGAATTGCGAACGTTATTGTTGAAAAAATTCCTTCGTTATCTTACGGACGCCATCATCAGTTTTGGAATATTTGTTTCACATTTGGATGACAACGGATATGTCAGCGTTGTCGTAACTACAATTTTTCCTTTTCCCCAAATGTGACCTACCAAATTATTACCGGTTTGTACTAACATTAACCACACGCCGGATCTGCTTACCTTCCGGAACACCTAAGGTCAGTTTTGGTGGTGTTCGTGTTGCTCTGTTTTTAGTTTTATATGTTGTGATTCATGAACTGTTGTTTGCTTGTGCGTCATTTGTTTTGTCTATCTTTTACCTGACTTTCCACTATGTAGTATTGAAGTTTTGTCTAGCTGACGAATACCAATATCTTATTTAATTTAAATATGTATTTATTTCAAACAATTTTATAACATTTTTTTCCGTTCAACATTACAACCGAATTCATGGGTTGATACATGTATTGATAGAATATAGACATCCCCCTGTATATTAAATATTGCATTACAATCACATTAGCTGTTTAATTGTATATCCCTCACAACGGACGCCCTTTTTTAGAGACGCTTTTCCTGTCAGTCGGAAAAGGACCAGAATGGCCATATTCATATTCCCCAGTCGTCTTTAGCGTTGGTAACAGAATTTACTAGACAGCTAAACAGACCCAAATCAAATACCCGGTTTTCCTGTCTCAAAACAAAAAATGTTGAATCCTGTATGAACCTAAATATTGCAGTTGTTATCCATTCTATTTCAGTAATAATAATTCATGATATCTACCAGGCTTATGAATTGGTTCGTCTAAGACGCATGTTCCGTTTTCAAGATAATCATCATTAGTATTCAAATCAAAGTTGTAAAAGAACAAACTTAAGGGAAACAATTATTTATAAAAGAATTGATATGCAAAGACTGAAAAGTCAGTCATAATATCCATATTCGTTTGGGTTTATATAATATATAGACGGGAATTAAACATGTGAATTTTGAGTGTGTTAATCCAGATATAAAGTTACAGTCATAAAAGCCAAATTTATGTTTTTTTTTTATATTTGTTTGAATTCCGAAAAGAACTCACAATAGACTTCAGGTTATCTACTTTTTTTTCGTAGATTCATGATGTCAGAAACCTTTGTAGCACTAGAAAAATTGTTACATTTTTTTTTAGTAATTAACTGTAATGCTGCATGTAATAAATGGATTTTTTTTAAATTCAACTTTTAAATTAAAAAGTATAAACACAGCATAGATGTATAAAGGACTAATAATTTAACCAAACAAGTGACAGTTATTTCCACTCTCCAAAAGAGGAACGAAAGATACCAGAGGGACAGTCAAACTCCTAAATCGACAATAAACTGACAACGCCATGGCTAGAAATGAAAAGGTTAAACAGACAAACAATAGTACACATGACACAACATAGAAAACTAAAGAATAAACAACACGAACCCCACCAAAAACCAGGGGTGATTTCAGGTGCTCCAGAAAGGTAAGCAGATCCTGCTCCACATGTGGCACCTGTCGTGTTGCTTGTGAGATAACAAATCCGGTAAATAGTCTAATTCGGTGGGTCACATTTATGAAAAGGAAGGAGACTGTAGTTACGACGTAAGGAACATATCCGACATCATTTGTGAAACGGTTATTCCATAACGGTCAACCAACTCGTGATGGCGTCCGTAAAATTTACGAAGAGATGATTTCAACTTCAACATAATCATTTGGAACTCTTGATTTAATAGCTTCCTTGTGAGCAACAACCCTCTATCAAGAAAATAATGGTAGGAAATTAGGAAATGCAAGCACGGGAATATCGTATCAATTGGGAGATATATACACCGTATACAGGTGCTACTGGAATGTTGCTACTTAAAAATGGAAAGTTCACAATTGGAAAGCTGAAATTATCTCTTTTGTCGTAAAGTTTTGTTTTCAATCGACCCTCATGGTCAATATTTAGCTGTAAGTTAAGATATGAGACCGACTTAACTGTATCTGTTGTATCCTTTATCTCTAGTTCAATGGGATAGACGCATTCGACATAGTCACCAAATTTTGAATTATTTAAAAGAAAGAACATCATCTATATAGCGGACAGTAGAGTTAAAGGATATTGCTAACTTCTTATCTTTCTTCCTAAGAAGTTCCTGTATGAAGTCAGCCTCAAAATAAAATAGAAACAGGTCGGCAAGAAGATGGGCCCAATTCGTTCCCATTGGAATACCGAAACACGACATCCGAACGTAACAAATATGTTATCAATCAAGAACTCAAGCATTTTGATAATGTCGGTTTCAGAGAATTTTTTGTTTGAATCAGAGTGATCCTTTACAAAGTAGGATTTATCCCTTCCTAAGACAAGATACTTGTATCTTCGTTGGCCATTTTTTTTTATGATACAAAGCAATACCAACTCTTTCAATTTGTCTTTTAGTTTGGAATGTGAAATACTTGTCTAAAGTGTAAATGTTTTAATACTATTACAAACATGTGTATTACTATTACTATTACTATTGATTGTATGTACTCTAAAAGATCTTTGGAATTTTTTAAGTATCCACATCTGATTCACGCCAACTCTAGAATAGGCAGTTTCACAATAACTCTAAAACGTCTCAAGAAAGTTTAACCAGGCAGTGTTACTCTTGCTTGTCACGAAAACCTGCTTGTTAGTACTTGTCTGTTACATATACAGTGTTGGAAGCGTTAACTACTATGGTTTCAATCCGCTGCAGGCATATTTACATATATAAAATTCATAGAATATAGTAATACAGATATAGTTTTAAAAATATGGTGAATAATTCTAAATAACCGATACACCACTTAAATCAGAAAAACAAAAGAATGTCTTTTAGCTGAAAAATAAAAACTCTTTCAGTTAAAATAAGGACGAGCTTCATCCAATATTAAAAAATATAGATAGTAACACTATTTTAAGTTCTATTTATAAACCATTTGCCTATGATAATCTATTTACTAGTGCCTGTTACTTACACATATTATGATTTTAAGAGATGTTATTAAGATGCAAGGATAATCAAATCATGATAAAGAAAGTCTTATTCATTGTTATTGCGTGATCAAACAATGTCATAGTAATTTTCATCATTAAATTGTTTGTAAACACATATTACAATGTAAGTTCTCTCTTGAAAGACAAACCTACAATTATATATATATATATATATATATAAGTATTTCATATATTCTTCGAAATGCTTACATTTCACTACTCAAACATTCACAAACTTCAGAACACTTTACACCATAAAATTTTTCTGTACAAGCTCTGCACGGAAGGCCTCTCATTGATGTTGATCCAGGTGGGCATTCTGAAACATTTACAATGAGTGAAACGATTTTACTTGTCTATCACATCGAACTTTTATTCCTGGGATATATTAATGTATTGATTTAAAATCTTTAAATACTATCCTCATTGAACATAAAAAAGGAAGTAGCTATAAATAAAGGCAACAGTAGTATACCGCTGTTCAAACTCATAAATCCATGGACAAAAAACAAAATCCGGGTAACAAACTAAAACTGAGGGAAACGCATAAATATAAGAGGAGAACAACGACACAACACTACAATGTAACTAACACACACAGAAACGGACCAAGAATCAGACAAAATCCCACGAGCATAACAAATATAACATCAAAACCAAATACATGAATTTGGGATAGACAAGTACCGTGAAACGTCTTATCGCAATGTCAATTTACACTCAAAAATAAGAGAAAACAAACGACGTAACGTTAAATTGTAACACACACAGAAACGAACTATAATATAACAATGGCCATATAATACTGATTTAAAAAAGGTTGATGCATTGACAATAGAATACTGATATACTGACTGACTTTAAAAACGAAACACTCACTTTGTTGATTTTCTTTTACCAAATCATGTTTAATCCTCATACAACTACTATTCATGTTACCATACTTGTTCTCTTTAGAAAATAAAAGCATCAGACATACCTGTGGTTATTAAACATACCGGATTATTGAAGTCGAACGAATTTCTTAAAGCGATATTTAGAACACATAAAAGATTTTTTCATTTTTTTCTCTTCGTGAAACAGTTCTTTCAATCCTTGGCCACACATAAATCAGTTTCAAAAATGTTGCATCTCCATATTGCCACGACTGAGGAATAAAAAACTGCATCAGCTCATAAGAATACTACAAACAGAAAAACGTCAACGTGCTGCAACCAGAGAATTTGACGTCAGAAACTCGTCTTATTGTCCTTCCGACAACGATACTGGTAGGCGGGATTTGTTGATGACCAGATTAACTTGTAGTGACTATACAATGTCAATAGAATTTGATTACGCAACGTGATTTGCGAATCATGGTTACGACCACAACGTCAACTGCTAATATAATTGCCGAAAGACATAATAATAATGATAATTAAAAACCAATTGTTCAGAGAACAATTGAAGGTCTTTCCATCAAAACAGTGTATTTTGATATGAAAAGTTGTGAAACTAAGTTTAAAATGTCATTTCAATCGTCAAATGATAGCTCCTAGTAAGCTGATTCCAAAAATATATTGTTTCCATACATTTTTTTTAAATAAGGGAGATAATTTGTTACTTCCGGTTTGAAAAATGTTACTTCCGATTATATTTGAATATTTACTTGACACTGATTCCAAAAATATCTGGTTCTATATACTTTTATATTAATAAAGTACAAAAAAATAGCTATTTCCGGTTTACAAAAGGTCACTTCCGGTTGTTTTTTACAAGGTTAAATGGTTTGATACCTTTTTCTAAAAGTTGTATATCTTTATCATGTATACATATAGAATAAAAGCAAAGGTCAAAATCTAGAACGTCAAATTAAGCTATGACCTTGAGATCAATTTCAAGGTCATAAACCAAGGACCTCAAATCAAAAGACCATAGGTCTTTATTATATTTAGTTAATGAGTTATATCACCAAACCCGTATTTTTAAATACAAGAGGGGAGAAAACTCCCTTTTACATTCAACGTACGCTTGCAATCAAAATTTACATCTTACGACATGTCGCAACTAACAATTTAGTAAAAATAATTTGTTGATATCTTATACAGTCTTTGGATATAAGTGAAAATAAGCCAAATTCAAATATTAGAATATGACCTTGACCTTTGACCTTGACCTAATTTTCATTTTTTGGGACCAAGGACCTCAAATCAAAAGATCCTAGGTCTCTATCACTTATGATTTATAAGATAGAAATTCATATCACTTATATCAGATGCATAAGGGGAAATAACTCTCATATGGAGCGGTCATATCGCTTCGGTCAAAATAGGACAAATCATGCGAAGGATATAACGAGCAATTTTGTAAAATAAATTTGTCATAATCTTTTACGGTTGCGAAGGAGATGCGCTAACAAGAAAAACAGTGTTTGGGGAGATAACTCCTACAAAGAAAAGTATTCGGTTACGCAGGGTAAATTTCAAAAGCGCATAAACTGTTCGATATCATATACCAAATATCTAAGCGACATATTGCGAAACAAATGTTTATCGCAAGAACAAAATTAGGCGGAAGAAAAAAAAAAAAATAATCAGAAGAAAAACAATAGGTCTTTCCACAGAAAAGTGGAAAGACCTAATAATAAATAATAGATTCTTCATTTAAAGAGGGTAACTCAATAAGAACTAGTCTAATTTTCATTGAGGCCCTCAAGCAAATTTTGAGGCCATAGCGCACAGATTCATGCAATAAATGTTTCCCATAAACTGAACCGCCAAAGAGTCGACTGCAGAAAAACATTTTAAGCCCCAAAACTTCAACTGCCAAAACCCGTTGTAATGGGTTTAACAAATATAAAAAAGAAGATGTGGTATGATTGACAATGAGACACCTATCCACAAAAGACCAAAATGACACGACATTAACAACTATAGGACACAGTACGGCCTTCAACAATGAGCAAAGCCCATACCGCTTGGTCAGCTATAAAAGGCCTCGAATGGCAATGGAAAACAATTCAAACGAGAAAACTAACGGCCTTATTTATATAAAAAAATGAACGAAAAACAAATATATAACACATAAACAAACGACAACCACTGCATTACAGGCTTCTGAAAAAAAGGCAACTTCAGATGGTGTAAAACAGAACCTAACCCCCGCTCCCCCTCTAACAGAATAGGTTGACCTTTCTTGCAATCATTTGGTCGTTTGTTGCAGGCAGTCATTGCTTTTGACGGTGACAAATTCATTGGTAAGGGGGAAACGTTGGTTTAAGTGTATACCACATGATTTGAACGTTAAAAATTAAGTAATCAATTTAACTTTCGAACTTCTATATTTTTTAAACAATGAAGCAATGAAAGAAATTTGAATAAAAAAGATTGAATATTTGAAAATGGGAATTAAAAAGAATAATCTAGTGTTCAAAAGTCGATCAGTATAATATTAACAGTCCAAATGTTACTGCGCCAGAAACGCATAGATAAATCAATGATGAAAATAATATATATATTTCTTTCGTAAATTTTTAAAAGCCAAATATTGTTTACCTTGACATTTTCCCTGATCTTCATATTTAAATTCAAAGTTATCACAGCATTTATCTTCAACACGTCCAGTTTCACTGTGCCTACAATTAAATGATAAACAAACCTTAAGACCTTAAGAGAAAAGAAATTTATGACTTAAAAATTGTATGGAAAATGGTAGTAGAATATAACCTAAAACGAAAAAAAAATTAGCCAATTTAGATGAATTACAATATGTTCAACAAAAAAAACAACATCTTACAAAAAGCACAAACTAAAAAACCCCAGGATGTTTGAATACACAGTTTTACAAACTCTGAACAGTTATTTGTATCGAGGGTATCACCAGCCGAGTAGTCACACTTTTGTATTAGCCTAACCCTAACCCTATCAGCTTCCATTTTCAGTAATAACATCAATGGTATTATTATTCTACACCAGAAGTTTATTTAAACAATAGGTGTTTCTTCAGTGATGCTCGAAGTCAAATATTTGAAAATAAAAATCAATTTAAAGAGATGAAAAGCTATAAATGTACAGTTAATAAAACTTAAATTCTCCCTCGCACTGCTCGTTCAAATTTAAAGTATTTTTATCTTTAAATTCAATAGGCTATAAACTAAACAAACACAGAAATAGGATGTGTTGCTCGCAGTAACATATTATTTTATCTTGCGATACAATATTTGATTTTACTTTATTGTACATATCTTTTCGATTAAAACAACATATACATACATGTTATAAACATAGCATCAACTGTATATGTGACTAACTTCGTTTCGACGTAACCAGTGGCGGATCGAGGGGGGGGGGGTTCCGGGGGTGCGCACCCCCCCTTTATTTTTGCCGATCAATGCATTTGTATCGGGACATATGTTTTGCACCCCCCCCCCCCCCTTTGCCCTGGGGGCCCTGGGTTAGCACCCCCCCCCTTTCGAAAATTCCTGCATCCGCCCCTGGTAACTGCGAGCACATTCGATACTCATACATTTAAATGCCAAATTTTATATAGTACCATTAAACCCCACCCGCCAAAACTTTCCTGTTGGCTTATGCACCTAACATTAATAAATAGTACGCACAGTTGCCGAACTAGTATCAAAACTAGTTATACTAGTTTCCATCTATATATAATTACTGCAAAAAGCAAACGGGAACAACCCGATTTCAAACGAATGAAATGTATATATCTTTATTATTACAAAAAGAACATAATCTATATGGTTGTTGTTGGTCTTAAAAAAGTTTGGTTGAAGCAAATGGAAAATCGTCGAAAAATGTATATATTTGTAAAAAGTGACCTACCTTCGGCATACACCAGTAAGTTCCTCACATTCAACAAATACAATATGAATGTAAAGATAAAATACAAATACAAAGAAAGAGTGCATTAGCAGAGTCAATTTTTTATCCAGTTTGACTGTGATAGCATATCAGCAAAACATCAAAGAACTGAATAGTTGTCTCATTGGCAATCCCCTCATTATTCATGATCAATTTTCATAATTGGAATTGTATTAAAATACAATTCTATTTATGTTAAGTGTGCAATTGTTTCCAAAATAGGTCATTTCCTATTTTATCAATAAATTTTACAAAATATTTCCTTGTTCTGTGGATTACCTTAAAAATGTGTTACAAAAATACCGACCTCCAAAGTAAATTAAAGCATTGAACTGACAACAATCAGAACTTATTTATCAATTGAACAAGTAAAAACAAAACTATTATCATCTTGAATTATACGGACATTTACAGAAGAAAGTGTAAGGTGAAAAAAAATATGCTTGCCAATGCGACAAATCTCCACAAGAGACCAAAATGACAAAAGAAATTAGGAACTATGGGTCACCTTACGGCCTTCAACAATGACCAAGCCCATACCACATAGTCAGCTATAAAAGGCCCCGAAATGACAATGTAAAACAATTCAAACGAGAAAACTGAACGAAAACAAATATGTAACACATAAAAAAAAAAGACAACCACCGATTTACAGGCTCCTGACTTTGGACAGGCACTTACAGACATAATGTGGCGGGGTTATACATGTTAGAGCTAACAAAACTTCTAACTTGTTAGACTGTTGTGTGTAGGTCCGTTATATTGACAAAAGTTAGTGATCAGAAAAAACTGAGACACAACTTGTGTTCAATCTTTACAGAGAAGTGTATAAATAAAACTTCTGTAATATACCTCATAATGAAAATATGCAAATGCATAGTTTGTCAACAGAATTAAAATCAAACTATTTCAAGTACTAAATGTGCAATACTTATTCCATATACACTACAGTAATAAATCATTATCCAGAATAACGAGTGAAATGAGAACCAGCATAAGATTTCATATGCGTATGTTGTGCTCTTCCTTTTTTTTACAATTACTGGGTATGTTTTAATTATCTTTTGTATTAACATGAGCAACAGATGATTTTCCTATTCTGGAGCAACTGACATCACTCCAAGTCTTGATTAAAGGGGTTCGTGTTAGTCTTGTTTTCTTTTGCAGTGTTATTTTTTTAGAGTTTTGGGTTTATAAAAAGCTATGTGTTAGGGTTATATTATAGTCAAACACCAATCCGCTATTTCTTACACCTAACCTGCCTAACGATAAGTGACATATGAGGAAAAAGATATGCTTACCCTTCCGGAGTACCTGAGATCACCTCAGTGTTTGGTGGAGTTCTTTTTCCTCAGTTTTTTGTTTTGTTGTGTTTTGTGTTCGTTAATTGTCTTGTGTTTTTGGATGATTGCTGATCGTTCTTTTGTATACCGTTAGTGTCTTTCATATTGCAAATTTCTTGTCCAACATCACATTTGGGATTAGATGAGTCATTTTCGTTTTATTTTGATGTTTTGCTTGGAATGCATTACACGTGCTGCATTATATAATTATCTAAACCACTGCGAAATAAAACAACACTAGTAAACATTTAGAATGCTAAATCACATAAGTAAGACCTTATACTGTTTCAACCTCAAAGATTCATACTATGAATTTTTATAAATGATTGGAAGACTTATTTTTGTCATTTGAGAGAAATCAATTCTGGAAACATTGGTCCTACTTCTTTATCAGCTGGTATTAAAACAACATTGGTTTGTATTCATTAAATAGGTATAAGAATGTTTGGTACGATTGTCAATGAGACACCAAAAGCCTATATTAGCCCCCTATTTTCATATATTACATAATCACCATTACACAAAAATACCATATTGAACATGACTAGATGATTATATGACCGTCTTATTTTGAATATTTACTTTTGTTACTAGTACGGAGTGCATGTGATGGATACAGGAAGATGTGGTGTAAGTGCCAATGAGACAACTCTCCATCCTAATTACAAATTATAAAAGTAAACCATTATAGGTCAATTTACGGCCTTCAACACGGAGCCTTGGCTCACACAGAACAACAAGCTATAAAGGGCCCCAAAATTACTAGTGTAAAATCATTTAAACGGGAAAACCAACTGTCTAATCTATATAAAACATACATTTGTATACAACTTAAAGAATTTAAACAAACGTGCTCAGTAAGTATTAGTTGTTCTATGAGGACACGGTGTGTCAGTTTAAGACCATCCCGATGGTCGGAAGTCAGAAGTGATCTCACATTGCACACCAAGTCCGAATGGGATATCTATTTTACATCGCAGCTGTTCTAGACTAGTTAAAACAAACATTTACACTTCATAAAATCTAGTGTAGAACGCCATACAATCCTTTAATATATACTTTATATATCATTATATAGTATATACATCTACTGAGCCCCGGACACAATGTTAAAGTAAAATAATTTTAACAGTGAGTTCGTATCCATAGGTCCTGCTGTAGGGTTTTGAGTCGTAATTTGATATGCTAAAAGTCTTGAGTTCGAATCACAGCATCGACATTTACTTTTTTCTATATACATTTTGATAGTAAAAAGCTAACAAAATCACAAAAAAGACTTAACTCCGAGGAAAATTAAATGCGAAAAGTATCTATTCAAATGGAACATAATCAAGCTCAAATACATCAAACTAATGGATTACAACTGTCATATTACTGACTTGTTACAGCCATTTTCTTATGTAGAAACCATGGGTTAAACCTCGTTTTAAAGCTAGCTAAACCTGTATGACAGTCGCATCATATTGACAACGATGTGTGAACAAAACAAACACAATGGGTATAAATGTAAGTCTTTTCCGTAAAAAATTGGTAGTGATTTAGGTCAGATCACCCATGGTAGAACAAAGAAGCGGGATGTGATGAAGGGTAGTAGTAATAACACATTTTTGAATAACAAACTAATAATTTAATGAATAGTTTAACCAATAAATGGGAAGGCAAATAGAAATAAAAAATAGAGAATCAAATGGCATGGCTCTTTAAATTCACCTCTCTGTCACGTTCTACACGTGCTCTGTTTTCATTGTTTGTCAGAGTCACGATCCGGTAAAAACTTGGCAATACACTCGAAAGTTTAATTAGCTTGTGATTAACAACAACTGGTAGTCCTACAGCATAAGCTTTGTAGATTAATATTGTTTGCTATGGGGTCCCCGTAAGACTAGAATACTTAACAGGATGTGTACTGCAGCTTAATTAAACTTTTATTCAGAATTATTGGAAAATTGAATAAATAGTTTAAACGAAAATAACAAAAAAAATCTTTTAAAAATAATTAAGTCAAACAAGACCAAGAATTTTACCTAAGATACCCAAATTTTAAAACTAGATGTTTATTTTCAAAAATTATGATAAAGGCAACAGTAGTATACCGCTGTTCGATTGAGACAAAAAAAATCAGGGTTACAAACTAAAACCGAGGGAAACACATCAACTCTAAGAGGAAAAAACAAAACAACAGAAACACTGAAGTGAACAAAACAAACCAAGACCGAACTTTAAGATAACAACTGCCATTTTCATGACTTAGTACAGGACATTTAAAGAAACAATGGTGAGTTGAACTTAGTTTGTGGCTAGCCAAACCTCGCACTTTTAAGAATAAGTGACCATAATTTACTCATCGAAAGAATAAATGTCTGAAATACCTCAAGACCTAATAACATTTCTAACTTGTAAAAACTAATTAATTAATAATATATATCTTATTAAACTTTTTAATGACATCGCAAAAGAGAATCTAATATTATATTTTCAAATCTGTCTAATACTGAAAAACTAGTTTTCCTGCTGAATCCATCCTTCAAATATAAAGAAAGTGAAAAAAACAGGTTCCTTTATCAAATATTCTTTAGAGCGGAGGACCGGGGGCTCATAGTTATTTTTGCTGGTATATATGTAGGTGTATATGTTCAAATCAGTTAATTTATGTTGTTGTTATTTTTTGTTTTATGTAACAAGTATCATTTTATTTATATGACATTAAAGAAGTATTATTCGTTATTAAGTACTATTAAACATGTTTTAACAGCACTACGCTAACCTACGCTGGGTAATGTATATACTGTAAATAAAATGATTATATTATATGAAATTTTTTATAATAATTTGTATATTATCATGATAAAATGAATAGTCAATTGTATTTATATTTTGTACACAACATTCTACAACTAAATATGCTGCAAACTGCTTTCCGTCGGTACAGCGACCCCTGAACCACTCTACACAGAACCTGCTGCATTGGGGCCTTAAGCAACCCACATACACAATGCCATAATATGTTCCTATATATTATTGAATTACACTCCTGATTAGGATACGAATACGTTTCCTCATCAAAAGAAAATAGTTAGTATTTTAACAAGTGAAATGACCCGTCATAAATAATTAAAATAACCATGATAGAATAAATGTATCAAAATATCACGTATAGCACGCTTACGTCATTCATAAAATCAATCAAAGTTATTTATAGAAGTTTTTAAATGTTAGTGTAGCCATGCATACGTAGTTGACCTTAATGTAAACTTAGTATCCATACTGAATGTATAAGGTAAGCTTGCATCAAAATAAGAATGTTTAGAAAACAGAATAAATGCCTTGTTAACAATACAACGTTTATACATAGAAACTGTAGAAATTTTAATATCACATTTGAAAGACAATAACTCAGCATTTTCCCTTTTCTTATCAGATGTTTCAATAACAATTTGACATATATATATATACGTGTGTAATTTTTTATTTTATAATGTTTGTTTATATTATGTGTGTATGTCTAAAACATTAACGATTTTGTGCCAAATAACTATTTGAGTGCGAATTAAAATTTGTTTGTATTGTCATTATCAAAAACGAAAGCAAAAGTGGAACCTGTAACATTTAGAGCTCCAAACTTCGGGTTATACGTATTTGTTTGTCTTTTATGACATATAGATACAGATTAAATATGAAAAATTTATATTGATGCAGTTAATAAAAACGAAATAAGGCAACATAACTTTACAAGTATTCAATTGTATTTCAGGTATGTGTCTGTTCTATGTTCGGGTTGTTGTTTCTTTGACACATTCCCCATTTCCATTCTTAATTTTATCAATTTTATTAAACATAACATTTCTATATCTAGTACACGGTTCATCTCCATTTTATTGTTTTATCACTAAACACGTTTTGTCAACAGTGTATAGATTTTAATTATCCTTTATTTCTTTAACTTTTGAATTTTATAACAACTTTAAGTAATATTTTCATGTGTATTTAACTTTTTTATACTGTCCTAAGACTAAAGTACATTTAAAGCCCACCTGGCCCAGAGGGCCAAGTGAGCTTTTCTCACCACTTGGCGTCCGTCGTCCGGCGTCCGGAGTCCGGAGTCTGTAAACTTTTACAAAAATCTTGTCTTCTGAAACTACTTGGCCAAATTTAACCAAACTTGGCCACAGTTATCATTGGGTTATCTAGTTTAAATATCGTGTCCGATGACCCGGCCAACCAACCACGATGGCCGCCATGGCTAAAAATAGAACATAGGGGTAAAATATAGATTTTGGCTTATATCTCTGAATCCAAAGCCTTTAGAGCAAATCTGACATAGGGTAAAATTGTTTATCAGGTCAAGATCTGCCCTGAAATTTTCAGATTAATTGGACAACCAGTTGTTGGGTTGCTGCCCCTGACTTGGTTATTTTAAGGAAATTTTGCAGTTTTTTGTTGTTTTATTGAATATTATTATAGATAGAGATAAACTGTAAACAGCAATAATGTTTATCAAAGTAAGATGTACAAATAAGGCAACATTACCAAAATGGTCAATTGACCCCTTAAGGAGTAATTGCCCTTTCTTGTCATTTTTTAACAATTTTTCGTAAATTTTTGTAATTTTTACAAAAATCTTCTCCTCTGAAACTGATTTGCCAAATTTAACCAAACATAACCAAAGTCATCATTGGGTATCTAGTATGTAAAATGTGTCCGGTGACTCGGCCAACCAACCAAGATGGCCGCCATGGCTACAAATAGAACAAAGGGGTAACATGTAGATTTTGGCTTATATCTCTTAAACCAAAATATTTTGAGCAAATCTAAAAATGTAAAATTGTTTATCAAGTCAAGATATAACTGCCCTGAAATTTTCAGATGAATCGGACAACTGGTTGTGTGGTTGCTGTCCCTGAATAGGTAATTTTGAGGAAATTTTGCCGTTTTTTGTTATTATCTTGAATATTATTATAGATAGAGATAAACTGTAAAAGCAATAATGTTCAGCAAATTAAGATCTACAAATAAGTCAACATGACCAAAATGGTCTGCTGACCTCTTAAGGAGTTATTGCCCTTTATAGTCAATTTTTAACAATTTTCATTAATTTGGTAAACTTATTAAAAAATATTTTCCTCTGTACCTAAATGGCCATGGTTATTATGAATAGTGAAAATTGTAAGTAGCAAGAATGCATTTTTGCGCCTGTCCCAAGTCAGGAGCCTCTGGCCTTTGTTAGTCTTGTATTATTTTAATTTTAGTTTCTTGTGTACAATTTGGAAATTAGTATGGCGTTCATTATCACTGGACTAGTATATATTTGTTTAGGGGCCAGCTGAAGGACGACTCCGGGTGCCGGAATTTCTCGCTACATTGAAGACCTGTTGGTGACCCTCTGCTGTTGTTTTTTATTTGGTCGGGTTGTTGTCTCTTTGACACATTCCCCATTTCCATTCTCAATTTTATCAGTAAAGTAAGATCTACAAACACATCACCATCACAAAAACACAACTTTGTCATCAATCCATCTGTGTCCTTTGTTTAATATGCACATAGACCAAGATGAGCGACACAGGCTCTTTAGATCCTTTTGTTGTACTTTATTCTCTTCAGTTTGTTTGTTTCTTTTTCACACATCATGGTCAATATAATTGAGTTTGATGCGACTGTCATGCAAGTGAGAGGTTTAGCTAGCTTTAAATCCAGGTTTAATCCACCATTGTCTGCATAAGAAAATGTCTGAACCAAGTCAGGAATGTGACAGTTGTTATCCATTAGTTTGATGTGTTAGCTTTCGATTTTGCCATTTGATTAGGGACTTTCCGTTTTGAATTTTCCTCATAGTTCAGTCTTATTTGTAAATTTGCGTTTTACTTTTTTTTTTCTGTTACAAAATTTTCAAATTTGAATAAAAATAATAATAGTATTGGAAAAAATTTGACTCCATTTTTTTAATACTATATAATATTAGATTTTTAAAGAGTATTTGAAATGCTTTTTTGATAATTCAAACTAGTATTTTTGTGATTTTACTTTTTCAAGGTTACGTGTTTACATCTTGAACTTCATCTCAAAAGTGGTCATCATTTTTTACGATTCATTTATTTAATTTATTTGATTTTGAATTATTCCGCTTTTACCCCACATAGCATTGTAAGTGCGCGGGATAGATACGATACTTAAAAGAAAGGTAAAAGTGATCTTGGTTCAAACAGTGTTTCTACGTTTTATTTCGAAACATGTCATCTTTCTTTAATGTCTTTTTTTGTGTTTTATAGGTCAAGATAGTCGAACAATTTGAAGACTGTAATGCCCGAGGGTACTTAAATTAAAAAGATGGAATTGTGTTGATATAGAAAAGCATTTATAATATTTATGAATTTCAAAGATGCAGAAAAATATAGAAATTGGCTAAGTAATATATCATCCACCTTGTTAAAATTATACCATGGTTATCCCATAAGCACTAAAGTCAAAGACATTTGGAAGCAGAAGCCTGAACACTGGCCAGAGGATGCCTCGTTTTTTGATCCGAACAATACAAAAAATAGAGGGAAAAAAGATATTCAAAGATTACTGACAAGTATTCTTTCATGCGTTAAGATTAAAGGAGTACAAATTGATTTCAACATTAATGAAGAAATCGAAGCATGGAAAAATCACGACAAGAACAGACTCATAAATCTTTTTACGATTAGGCAATATGTAAAACAAGTAGGATCAGAACTGCACATGTTAGGTAATTATACCACAGAGAGAGTCATCATAGTTTCCACCAAAAGGTTTCAACTTGCATTTACCCTAAAAAATCTAAAGGAAATAATTACTACAAAAATTATCCATCGATCAGAAGCTATGCGTAAAGTCGCCTGCCTGTTATGCAAATTTTATCATGGAAAACGTCCTCTGGAGAAAGCTGATTCTATCTGGAAAACTCCCCCAAGTGACTGGCCTGATGAACCAATATACGCCAATCCTTACAATAGGCATTATATATGTGATAAATGGGACAGTGAAAGGCTTGCAAAAACTCTACTACATTGCTGTGAAAGTAAAGCAATAAATATACCAACACCTTACCAGAAAATAACGAATGCTTTGAGTCAAAATGACGACGAAAAACTTATTGCAAATGTTGTTTTGTGTACCACTGAAGAAAAACTTAAAAAAATATTTGAACAACTAGATATTGACAATTTGCTGGAAGAAACATGTAAAATTGTTCAACTGCAGTGTTCTGACATCATAGTGTCTTTGAAGATTGATCATAATGGCTTCTCGTCATGTGAATCATTAATTAATGAAATAGAGGTAAGTAGCAAACTTCGAAATTTGAGAGAAGGCGTTGAGCATAAATTTAAGAAAAGAACCACTCAGTATGTATTTCTTTTTAACATTTTCTGAAAATATTATATATCAATATTGCTTAATATTAATTTCATAAATTACTATATGCAACAGTTAGTCAGATACACTCCATCTTTTACAATATGTCGAACTTGTCTAGTTGTGCATTCAGTGCATGTTGTGGTATGTGGTCTTTTAAGGGTTTGTAGGTCATTAAAAGGAGGCTGCTGTTTATTAAACTTTTAAAAAATTACACTTTCTATGATTCAGTGTTGACTTCAGTAACGATCATCGTATCATAAGATATACTAAGGTCCACATTTCAAGTTATTACCTTTTATGTTGAACACTTTTCTTTAAATGAAGCAAAAACCAACATATGGAAAAGTTTATGAAATAAAAAGAGTCACAATGGATCATCCCCGGTCCAAGACTCTTTTAAAACTTTTAAAACCTTTTAATCAGTTGAGATCTAAACCCCTAACTACATACATTCGGAATTTGAATTGTTGCTTATGGTCCACAATGTTTGATTTCCAATATTAAAGATTTAACTTTTTAAGTTTGTTTATTATTCTTAATGAAAGTGTTTGTATGCTTCTCTTTCGATGGCATTGTTTTTTAATTTTTGTTTATTCCTTTAATGTTACCTGGTTCACATTTTTTTCAGGAACAAAAACATGCAGCCAAGAAATTTACCAAACGAAAACCTAACAAGGTATAGATGATTATTTAATTTTCTCTGTTTACTAGGTACAAAATAAAATCGCCGTTTGAAATATTTTGAATTTAGATGCTTTAAATTTTCACTGTATAAAGAATATTCACATTGCAGATATAAAGTGCCTAATTCATGCATAGATCAAATTGATGATTAGTTAAAATTTACCCTCGAAGCTCTTCTGAAGTTTCTATTAACCGACGTTGTTATACTAAAGGGATGATATGTTTTGTCTAACTTCATTGATATACCAAACTTTCATTTATTTATAAAATTGCAAAATAAATGTTACCTAAGGTTACAAAGATGTTTATTTCATACAATTAGCAAAACACATATACTTAGTACTGAAGAAGAACAAGAACAAGAGGAAAAGGAAGAAGCAGAAGATTGTATTTTCAATAACGGAACCAAAAGGGCATACACTTTACAACATCAATAATTTTCAAATTCAATATAAACAATGAGACAAAAACAAACATAAAAACAAAATTAAGAACAATTAAATTTCTTTCTATAAATTAAGTGTTCAATCAATAAATATATGTTAAAAAAAAAAAAAAAAAAAATCGGCTAGTATGTTGTGATTTTCATATCAATATACACTTGTACATTGTATATGTCTACATACACTCCATTCTCAATTTTATATTCTGCAGACATACATATATTTTCATTAGATAATACATGTACAAGAACCACAAACAATAAGCACATCACCACATTGACCTTCATGTTTTTGTTTGCAGCATTTAAATAAAGAAAGAAAACGTTTGAAATCAGAAAACAGTACAGATGAATGTAATGAAAAAAGTGACATTGATGTGGAAGTAAATCAGAATGACATTTTAACATCGCCCTATCTTATTTCGACAGATAATGAGAACTGTTTTCTACATTATACAGAAACTGCTTCTTCTTCAAACTGCAATGTGAATCCTGAAACAGAAACTGCTGAGTTATTGATGAATCTTTTAGATTCAGTTGATATGTCAAAACAATTTACACTCGATGAACATTTTTCTCGATCATTAGACGATCATCTCTTTAGTTGATTGAAACAACATTCTAATTTCCTCTGCAGTGATGCCTGTAGTTTCCTAGTCGTTTTGTTGTTTTGATGTAGTTATACAATTTTTGGGGATTTATTTTACACTTAATTGCTGAAAAAAAATATGCGTGAAATAGCTACAATGTATGTCCTTCTAATTGTCTATAAATTAAAAGTAAAGCAATGATTTTTTTTTGACACAACAAAACGTAGGCGCACTTTAAATAACTATTTTGATACCAACTCCGATTCACACAGTAAAGGATATTTTCATAAATATTTCATCTAAAATAATCAGGGACTATCTTTATGAAAATAAGAATGTGGTTTGATTCAAATGAACTGGCTGTAAACAATTATATGCATCCGTACGGTCTTGATAAAAACTCATACAATATAGTCGGCTATAACAGGTCCCTACAAAAAAAATATGAAACAATCAAATTTCAAAAACTAACGGCCTTATTTATAACAAAACTGATTGCGAAAAACAAATATTACGGATATGAACCAAAGACAAGCACTGAATAAAGCTACTTAAGTTAAGTTATCCAATCGTAGTACTTATTTATCGTAGGACATTTAAAGAAAATCGTCCGTTCGGAACAAATCTTAACTAAAGTATCTTTGAGATTATACGCCCAGGCTTCTGACTTAATGCAGCCATATACAAAATCTGGCGGGGTAAATGTAAATGGTTTGCTTCTGCAAAACCGTTCCCTAACCTGTTTAGTTCGTTCTTATATTTGTAGGCAAGGATTATGCTTTCATATGTCAGTCGAACGGTCAGAATTCAGTTAACGCGACAATTCTCCTTCAAATATTGTAATGGGAAAAGACGCAAAATGTATTAAGGGGCTTTCAAAACTTATAAGTTGATATACACTGACAACGAAATGGTAAATAAAACAAAAAAGAAGACAAAAAACGTAAGAATTGAATGAGTGACACGAAACCAACCAAAACCTGGTACTGACCCGAGGTGGTCAAGAATTGTATGCAGATCTGGCTCCAGACTGATGGTCATATAAATGTACATATTATTGCATTGTATATTGATTATGTAGGTTACAATGCATGGGTATTACTTACATGGTTAAGGTGAAATATATGCAATGCGTTATATATTGCTGAACACTCGAAATTCGATTTATTAAAAGCAGTGCCTCCAAAACTAGATTACCGAAATGTCGTATCATAAACCAGACTTCTTTTACGGTAATACTTTAAATACAGGTCAAATAGTTATATCTTTTCAGCTTTTATTAGCGCCTATATACTAGTATAATACCGGTTTCGTCCCCCTATGCAAAAATAAGTTTGCATTCTGTATATATAATTCGTCTAAACATCAGCACAACAATATTAGATCTGTACATTTGCATTTGCGAAATTTTGTTCTTCCCTCGCCGGGATTCGAACTCGTGCTACTGAGGTATGGTGACACCAAATCGCCTTGCACTGTATTCGACACGATTGACCACTCGACCACCTAGGTTCTTAACAAAGAGCTTTCGGTGACCGAGTGTTACCTTTCCTCGTCAGTTTTAATCTAGCGTCGAAACACAGTACATGATATATGAAGCATGAAGATGGATATATATATATATATATAATATATGATTATTAATACCGGTTTTGTTCCACCCCACCCTTCATCAATCCTGGTACGGATGTCGGCACACAACTGGTACATAATTTTTATACCGTCCCACGTGAACTTAAACACCGATTTTGCCGTAGAGGCTAGCATTTTCATTTAACTTAACAGGCCTAGTTCTGTACATTTATTTAATAACGGTTTTTTCGTGTGGTTACTTCGTACATTGTATGGACTGTTAATATACTAAATAATTAATGTTAAAAATAATCTGCTTTCATAAAATATTTACTAACTTCTATTTCAATTCGGTATTAAGGTTTGATATATTCAACAAGTACTTAATACTTTGCAGCAGTTATTCGCACAGCTTTTATTCTGTCTTTCTATTTTTGTATCCGTAATACCTATATCTAAAAATAATAAATAGTCTTTCCAACGATAAAAATAGGTTATACGACCGTTAAACTGTTTGAGGCGCTTTAAGGATAATAGTTAAATAAATAAGTATCACAGATAATTTTGTTCTAGTTTTCGCTTGACTGTTACTTATTATATGGCTACATTGCATAAACAAATAAATCAATTTTTCATTTAAATTGTAACAACAATATAAACTTCATGTTATTCCTCATGGAAATGAAAGGAAACTGTGATCTACACGTTTAAAAACATTAATTCAATTTTATGAAGATATATTTATATTTTTAAGGAAAGCCAATATTGTCATAGTATCATTAACCTATAAATAAAAACAATATGTATTATGAATAACTGAATTAAACGAATTTAAATGTATTTGAGCTAAACTGAAGTGTGTTTTTCTTTCTTTAGATACCTTATTTTTGCATAACGCAACTATTTATTAAAGGGACACGACTCTTTTTATCATATACTCAACAGCTAAAATTTGTCATGTAGATAATTTGTTAACAGATTAAATATTGTAACATAAGCAATTAACTGCACGCATTGTCCTAGATTTAAGACTATGTGCTGTTTATAAATTTGATTATGGTACAAACAATCAAATATTGATGATTTAAGATAATATCCTAGAACATGAACGCAACAATAACATTTCTGTCTGCTTTGTGGTAAGAAATGTATGCACATTTTGAAATCTAGTTCCCTGACATTTTTACAGCTGGTCTATCTGTTATAGTCAACTTTAATCAAACAGGTTGAAGTTATTTAAGAGCTTACCTGGATTTAATGTGAATACAACTGTGTACAACAATGTTGGTGTAATGTTAAGACTACTATTGAGTCTACATAATATGCTAAGGATAAGAAAAAGATAGCCAATCACTGTTAACTACTTTATGACGTATTTATTAAACATTTTTCATATGATGAAATCTTTCACATCCAATGGCTGATTTTGTTCTATAATAAGAATTGTTCGTAAATATATAAATAAATGAAAAACGAAGTTCAATAATATTATATATCTGTATTTTCCGAAACTGTATGGCCTTATCCATGATTATTGTGATTATTACATGTATCAGCTTCTTTTTGTGCATGAATAAAAAGTAAAAATGAATGTAATTTGAAAGCTCTTCGTTTCATTTATATCGTACTTGTCTTTAGTCCCCAAACCAAAGGCAGTCTATAAAAAAATATTACCGGAAATATTAAAAAGATATTTTTTCAAACCAAGGACAAATAGTCACAGCTTACACCAACTTTGCATCAGGATTTCAAGACCCCCCCAACCCCCCAACCCCCAACCCCTAAAAAAAAGAAGAAAGAAAGTTTATCATATACAGATTATTTGTCAAAACAAATCAAGAAAAAGGGCACACAATGAATGATTTGCCCGACATTTTGTTAGTAAATTTTCATTTAAACAAGTAAGGCTACTTTACATGCGCCTACGAGGTTATTATTTTTTTAACTTCACACGCTCATGATGGTTGGTTGATTTTTTTTCTCCATGTTGCGTATTGACATTATATTTAGTAATGAACCAGATGTCTGTTTGGTCCAAACAAAAAAAGAAGTTACTGTCTTTGAAAAGTCATCAAATTTTTATATGAAGATAACCATGCACCTCAAAACATATATACAAACAGATAAATATAAGTCTTCTTTGAAGATTACAATTTCTTTTTCAAATTTTGCGGGATTTTCATAATACCTATCTCCAATATTAATGTAAACAGGTATTCAACTTTGAGTTTGTAAAATGCAAATTTCCGGAAGTCATATGAAAGAGTTTTCCCATGTCTATTTATAGCGTATATTTCGAGTCATACAAAACTAGTATTATGTTATATCCCTTCAAACCGCATGAAGGTAAGTGTTAGAAATATAAATAAAAAACAATATTGATAATAATAATAGGAAATTATAATTTCTTTATCTTTTGCTAGTTTTTCTTCCTTGTGCTTGGTATTTTTTGCATCCCTAATGCTTGTGTGTTTTTTATCCATCCGCTACAGAGAAGTTTACCTCTGTTTGTCTGTGTCCTTCCGTCTGTCATTTAGTTCATCTCATCATTCACGGATACAGGAACTACTAATCACATCTTCATTAGTTATTCGTTCCACGCTTCAAGTGAGCATGATATATCAAAAGAATAGTCGGGGGATGGAACTATTGGTTAACGGCCTTACTTTAGCAATTACAATAGACTAGGATTGTCTTTGCGCTCTGAAGGATTTTTAATTTAAAAAATTAGCGTTAAAACTAATAAATTGTGTTTGATAAGCTGGCTATTTTTTTCAACTCTATGTTAGGAATTCTTTTTTATTAAAAAGTTATAAAACATTCACGAGTAGCTTTTCATCTTGAAACTTGCAGTTCAACTGAGGAGAGTGTTTGGAAAATTAAACACTGGAATCGTCTGCGCTTGCTTGCTGGATAAATATTATGTTTCGGTTCCTTCCGTACAATATTTAATTTGCAAAATTTACTTTACTTAAGAATTGAATGCTTCTTTTTGTAACTTCATTGGGGTGTAAAAGCGTTGACCGAAGTATATTTTGTATGAAGCGCGGAAGCGCTTCATACTAAAAATGTGCGCACGGTCAACGCTTTTACAACCCTATGAAGTTACAAAAAGAAGCATTCAATACTTATAATTACATTTTTTTTAACAATGATCATGAAAACATGAATTTTATTATTGTTTTATTTAATTCACCTGTGCACTTTATTGTGGGACCACGTGTTATCATTAATGAAAAGTTTTATTGAGCAATGCAATTGCGTACGGAATAACACGTGATGTGCAGTTAGCCAATCAGAATAAAGTATCATAATAAAACATACATCTAATGTAATTATTTACATTTGTACCTTAATCGCCTTTTCTCCGCTTAAAATTAATAACATACAAATCCGCCAAAACGTAGACATAAATAAAACACAAGACAAAACTTATACCAGGCGGGCTATAACAAATATGTTTATCTGCCAAAATATATAATGTAATATATAAAAGCAAAACGGTGGCCATGTAAGCAAATATTTTCGTAAATGAATAAAACAAGAAATAGGGTTGCAGGGTGAAAATTTCCTACCATGTACTTTGGTACAAAATGAATACAATTACGGAAACTACATATGTAGGCCTGTACCTAGGACTTACACTTGGATTTACAATTTTGGTGGACGAAAAACTTTGAGTCATCTAAAAATATAAATTATTTTTTTTTTTTTTTTATCTAAGAATTGAATGCTTCTTTTTGAAAATTGGGTATATTTATATGTCAAAGAGACATTAACTCAACCAAATGACTACCACTGAATCACATGCTCCTGAACTGGGACCGGCACTTACCTTATGTGTGAGGTGAGGGGGTAATTTGTTTACAAGCTTAACCCTACTAGTTTTGAACATAACTGTAAAATTTCGCACAAAATTGGTTCAGAAACTTCCAGCAAATACCATGTAAATTGACTGATTTTTAAAATCAACAGGTTTTGAATTAAAGATGCTTGACCATAGTTGAAATAAAGCAAATAATTAACATTTGGGTTATTTTAAAAGGATGGTGAGGGTGCGTTAATTATGAAAAGAAGTTCAAGATCAATAATTATAGTGAATTCTACTCATAACAACTCTGTAAAGTTATCAACTGTTGAACATATAAAAAATCTCATTTGTGTAATTGGAAAGATTGGAATGAATGAACTTAATATTTAAAAAAAATCAAAATCATTTATGAAATTCAGGACTTAGTATTACATTAGAGGGGGCATAACCAGGGTTGGTGAAATAAAAGACGGTAAAAAATTGTAAATTTTAAATGCCCATTAATATGGTAAAATATTTAGACATTTTAAACCAATTTCAAACAAAAAAAAAGCCCGCCCCCCTTTTTTTCAAACCCTGAATCCACCTTTATTAGTCCCAAGTACTTGATAATTGGTATATTCCATCTATAAACAATTATATCATGAAACAAACAGTATGATAATGTTAGAAGATAAGCAGTATGGTGACACCAGGTCATCACAGTCTTCACCCAATATCTGGCGCACTTCAGAAAAACTCAGAAAAAATGGGAAAAATGCATTTTTGAAACCGTCAGCAAAAAAAATCTATTAAGAGTCTACCCAATTTTATTTTTTTGATTATTAGTATAGATATTAAATATTTGGATTACATAATACATCATATCTCTGTTAGTCCAGAATTTTGTATTTATATGATACAAATCGGGTCGTATTCCTTTATATTTCCAATTTAAATTTCTTTGCATTTTCCTGTTGTCATAGCAACGTATTACAAAAACATCATCACTGATAAAAATGTTTTAAATGATTTGCAGTGGTAACCTTACTTTGTACTTTTAACAACAAACACACTCCTAGTCACACTTTTGCTCTAGGTAGCCTGCAAATGTGTTGATTTTTGTCTAACTTTGGTACGCTCTTTGGGATCGTAACTAAGGAAAGATTTTCCTTAGATACGAGATGCAATGATGTGATCGAGAAAAAAAAAATCTCTAACATGTTTTTTATAGTATAACAAATCAAATAAGAGCACTTTAAGCTAAATTTTAATTTTTGCACATTCCATGTTTGTACAGTATGAAGCTCTATGCTTATTGGCACGACCTCTTAAATGACATATAGTTTACAAGTGTGAACAAATCTTATGTACAGGTAGCTAAACAAGGTGTATAGATGTGAACAAATTTAATGTGAAACTAGTGTACAATACATTGAACCAATGTACACGGCGTTTGGTGTGAACACGGCCTAACACGTTTTTTAAACGATGGTTACTTATTTCAATGTTGCCTACGATTTAGTCGCAAAGTCATATTTGTATTTTTACATGATTACAAAAGGTAAATAACTTTGACTTCGAAAAAAAAACATATTTTTCTTCAATTAGCTCGTATATTTCTTTTTGAACTTTAAATACCCCTTCTCATATTATGGAAAATAATTCTCCTCCCTAATATTGACAACTAGCGATGTGCTTTCTTTAGATATAATTAAAAAAAAATATCGCTATTTGCATATGACATATTTTTGAACAACTGCAAACACTTCAATAGAAGGCTGTTCTATGAACAATAGTTAATAATTGCATCTTAAAATTATATAACAAATTTGCCTTGACCTACAACATATAAATTTATCTATTTGTTAAGCATACAAATATCGATCCCACAATTTTTCATTTTTTTAGGATTTGTTATGAATTTCGATTTGTCGGGAAAATATTGCGCAACTAACCTTTTATTTTATGTTCGATTTGGAAATAATCTATTATCTTTTTAAAAGTTCATAATAAACTCATCATAGATAACAGGACTAAATTGTGTATATACGCCAGACGCGCGTTTCGTCTACAAAAGACTCATCAGTGACGCTCGAATCCAAAAAAGTTAAAAAGGCCAAATAAAGTATGAAGTTGAAAAGCATTAAGGATCAAAATTTCTAAAAGTTTTGCCAAATTCAGCTAAGGTAATCTATGCCTGAGGTAGAAAAGCATTAGTATTTCAAAAATTCAATATTTTGTAAACAGTTAATTTATAAATGTAACCATATCAATGATAATTCATGTCAGCACAAAAAGTGCTGACTACTGGGCTTTTGGAAAATTTTAGTGTAAAATGATTAAAAAAGGCTGTTTTGTTTAATCACCGCAAACAAATATTGAATATACATTCATGACCTTTGACCTTGATCTAACAGAAAATGCACCTTACGGTTTTTTTTACGACCGGGAAAATCAGAAAGTACAGATAACAAGCTTTCGAATGATATATAATACAGCCCTGTGTTAGGTGGGCGCATTAAAGTCGTTAACTAAGCGTCTTTTGGAAAATGTCACTCGCCTATAAAACCATGCAAGCATATAGAATGAAATAAACAATTAATTTCCCCATAGACGACAAGGATATCCTTTCAGAGATATAGACTTTAGAAAGTTGATATTTTAACGAAACCTTTGCTAGATTTAAGGAAAAGGTATTAGGACAGTACTATTTGTTCCAAAAAATATAGGTTCGCGTCGCTTTACTGCGCGTAATTTAAACTTTTCTCCCATGCCTATCAATTTTGCACTGAAAATACGTGTCTCATTCTAGCGTTGAAAAGACATCTCAGTTCCGTAAGGGTTAAGGAAAATAATTTATTTGGCTTTAAGTATAATGCAGACAGACTATAGCATTTCAAAATATGTAAAATGTGTAAATATTGGTGTTCAAACATCGAAAACTATTTGTCAACTACAAAATGTCAGGCCTATTCTAATTTTTTACAGTTTGCCATTCGAGCGAACATTTCAATATTCGATGGGGATCATTTCTGTACATTTTCACTGAATTAGGTAACTTCGATATCTTTATATAATTTCAATCATTAGTATTTGCTTCTTTGTCTGAAGTAAAAATAGGACAAAACTAAACCTGATCCTGAATTGTGCTGAAAAATTCAACATACCTTTAATTGCATATTACAGCATACCGGTTCCCGGAAGTTTGACGATACACAACAGGCACTTCTAATCTGAACAACAGGGCAAATGTGCCTTCCTCTTACAATTTTATATATATTTTTTTATCATTCAAAAGAAAGTGATTCCGAAATTTCATTTGATACCAAAACTACATAAATAGTTCACCTGTAAAAAAAGCTATTCATAGGAACTATTTTTTCCGGATATATTCCACTCTCTTTTGTCTTCTTTATGACCGGGACAAAATTAGTGGTTCTTCACGTTTACAGTAAGGCAGATATTAAGAAACTTATTGACTCCTGATAGACGTCATTGCCCTTTGATTATTAGCATACCAATAATTTGTGAACGACCGCAAACATTGGCGACTGTATAAACATGATAATAGAATAGTGATGTCGTCGGCAAATGTTTTTTTTTTCTTCAAATTTCTGTAATATTATATGTAATATATAATTTAATACCAAACTGTTCAGAGAAAATTGAAGGTCTTTCAACAAAAAAACATGTATTTTGACATGAAAATAGTACAATTCTGGCATTTCTAGCGTCAACTGATAGCTGATTCCAAAAATATATACTTTCTATACAATATTTGTTAAATAAGGGTGATGGTTTGTTATTTCCGGTTTGAACAATGTTACTTCGGTATTATTTGCATGTTTAAGAGACACTGATTCCCCACAAAATCTGGTTCTATATACTTTATATTCAATTAAGAACAAAAAATACAACTTCCAGTTTACACAATGTCACTTCCGATAGACTTTGTGAAGGTCAGATGGCTTAAAACCTAATGCAAAAAGTCTCATGACTTCATCATCTTAACATGAGGTTAAAGCAAAGGTCAAAATTTAGAATGTTAATTAACCTATGACCTTGAGCTCAATTTCAAAGTCAAAAACCAAGGACAACAAATCAAAAGACCGTTGGTCTTAATTATATTTGGTACCTGAGTTATATCACCATACGCATATTATTAAATAAAAGAGGGGTCAAAACTCTAATGTAATATTATCATACCATTGGAACCAATATGTTTATGTTACGACATGTCACAATTAACAATTAAGTACAACTATGTTGTCAGTATCTTATATGGTGTATAAAAAGAGGTGAAAATAAGCCACAATCCAAATTTAGAAATGACCTTGACCATATTTTCTTTTTTTAGGACCATGCACCTCAAATCAGAAGTCCCTAGGTCAATTATGGTTTATCAACTACAGTTACATTTTACTTATTTTAAAAACAGAAGAAGAAATAACTCTCATATGGAGTTTTTGGTCAAAATTATTTTTTAAGATCCTAAGGATGTAACCAGGAAATTGGTGAAATAATTTTGTCGTAATCTTTAACGGTTGCAAAGGAGATGTGTACACAAGAAAAATAGTGTTAGGGGAGATAACTCTTACAATAAAAAGTGTTCGGATAAAGAGGGTCAGTTTCAAAATCGCAATAACTGTTTGATACTAAACATGCTAAACCCCTAACGGGAGGGATTGTGCCTGATATTCATATGATGAAGACATTATCTTTCAATCAGGAGGTTGAACAAAAGTCTGAAATATGCCTGTTTTATTTTATTTCTTATGGTAAGATATCTTTCATGACGTCATTATTTTAATTTTGACTGAAAATAATATTGCCTAATAAGACAACTGATTTGACAGTTTGGTGACTATGCACTTCGTTCAAAAGAATGAAATTATGTTAGCGATCTCAATGCATTGTCTTACACTTATCACACACATTTTGGTTTTATCCGCAAAAGAAGAAGAAACATGTAGAGAAGGCATGCAAAGCTAATCAATCGCAGAGAAATGCAATGAATGAATAGAGACGAAAAAACAAACAACTCAATAATGCTTCATAAAAAATCAAAACTAAGCACCGGCAGTGATTTCATAACTGTGGTAGTGTCAATTTTTAAATAGTCAACCTTTATAAAACAAACAAACTGGTATAACAGAAAATTATTTGATATTCAAGCAGATGCCAAATGGACAAGGTCATAAACGATAACTGTTTGGCAAGTTATAAAAGACTTCATGTGAAATAATTCAAATGAGAAAAAACAACAACAATATTTAGGCTAAGAAATATACGAAAACAAATATGGCAGATAAAAACCAACAAGAATTTGTGTTCATAGTTCGGCACTTTGGAAAAGCACAAAAAAAGAATGCAGCGGGATAAACATTTTTGCTCATTTCTTCTAACGTGGTACAGTAATGAAACATCACAACATAAGAACAACAAATTGTAAAAATCAAATTGCAAGGCTTGACATATAAGATCAGAACGAGGCACAAACTAACGATCAAAACGAATAACGAAATAAAGTGCAGATATGAGTACTGATAGTTACTGAAAGCTAATTTCAACAAAAAAGTAAAACTTTTTTCCCAAATTACATAATCAAACCTTACACGTTTTCTGTCTTAGGTTAATAGACTGTAAAACCTGTTATGGATAAAAGTGACTTTAGGCAATGAATAAATATAAATACTAAGATGATACAAAAATGTTCCAAATTTCCTCAAGTTCATAGCAATACCTATTTAGTTTTGTTTCAAAAACAAACATAATTTCGTACCATTAGGCCAATTGAAATCAATTGATAGATTTTCATCCCCGCCCGACCCTCCTAAATGGTCCCGCCCCGATTTTTTTAATTTTATGAACATTTACCATTTCCGGATTTTATTCATTTCCGTTACCTTTAACCATCGATAATTTTGTTTCATTCAAAACTCCCTGTTTCAAATTTCGGTTTTCATATTTCTTCGAGTAATTTAACCGAAATGATTAAGTTGGCATATTCTGCTGCTCTATGATGACAACATTATCTACCGAGGCTTGAGATTGAATACGAAAGGGCATGAACTATTCGGGTTATGAGAAAAACGCTTCGTCCAAGAACGCAAATCGCGGTATGTCACAAATTTCTGTGATTAGAAAATTAGAATTAGAAAGAATTTTGTTTTATTGAGACAATGACTTTGTGTCAGGAAATTTGGACTGTGAATGATATCTAAATCGCAAGAATCGTGGAACACATTGGTACAAAAACATGACTGTATTAAAGAAATTGACACGAGTATGAACTTGCGAGATTTATATTTTTAAATGTTTTTTTTTAATTATTCGAATTATTAATGATTTTTTTATCCCAGGCATACATAACCTTATCCGTATTTGGAACAACTTTTTGGAATTTTGGGTCATTAATGCTCTTCATTTATGTACTTGTTTGGCTTTCTAACTAATTTGATCTGAGCTTCACTGATGAGTCTGATGTTGTAAATTATAAGCCTGGTATCATTAATAACTATTTACACCACTGGGTCGATACCACTGCAGTTTGGCGTTTCGTCCCCGAGAGTATCATCAGCCCAGTACTCAGCTCTTTGGTGTTGACATGAATATCAAATACTAAGGCTTATCTACCTCAGAAAAAGATGACTTCAGCTGTAGTCGGCAAAATGTTTAAGAATTGTGGTCCTTAATACTCTTCAACTTCGTACTATATTTGGCCTTTTTAACTTTTTTGGATTCGGGCGTCACTATTGAGTCTTTTGTAGACGAAAAGCGCGTCTAGCGTAAATACAAAATTTAATCCTGGTATTTTATAAGGTCATCATCCCGAATGGGCTCTATTATGACCCCTGCCACTGGAAAATGAGGGTCTATTGGATACAGAAACTTCCAATAGGCCACATACGGACCTCTCAAAGAGTTTGATTGATTGATTCTCTTCCTTTCCTCCATTATACTGAAGATTTACATTTTATAACACAAATATACTAATTACAAGTAATGAACAACATATATTTACAGACTACAATTAAAGCACAATTAAAGCACACACAAACAAACAAAAAACAATGTTACTTATATATATGTATATCTATATGCTACATTTAGTTCAGATATTTTAGTGACCAAAATTAAACCTATGCTCAGATAATTCGCCTTTAAATTTTCCGTACATGATCTGACAAGCACCACATCATGTTTCTCCAATTGTCAGAGTTAACAGGTTGCATAAAATCTGTAATACCACCAAGTAAGGCTACGATTATATCGTTGAAAAATATGATCATTTTGCTGAAAAAAGCGTACAGATTCCTGGACTGGTAAAACATCAACAATTCCGTAAAACATGTTATTTCTTGCATCCTATAGTGTTTCACAGTTTAACATTAAGTGTTGAACGACATCTGTAGAATAACAACCGCATAAAGAGCACTGGCCATCCTTTATTTCTATTGAGCCAAGTTTTACCATGACTAATAGTTTATAATTCAAATGCGGATAGACAACGGCAAGACGTAAAAGTCTGTGAATAGTTAATCTGTTTTGAATTTCGTAGTAACGACAAAGTTCTGGTCGACACTGAAAAGATGATTTCCAAATATTTTTTTCTCGGATTTCAATTGATTGATTCACTATTTTGGACCATAGTTTTTTATCCGGGATATACAAGTCATCCATATAACTCTCAAGAAAGGAATGCATGTCATATTTAGTTAGAGTTTTTATTTAGTCGTATGTTATTGAACGTTTATCGCATTCACCAAGCAAAAGTTGACTGAGACGTAGAATAAATAATTGTTTATGAGTTGTATTGAATTTAGCTCTGAGCAACCGTCCGAGGGACAATAATTTGAATTTATCGATGAGTCCTTGTATAGACCATAGTCCTACAGTACTTGTACAAGAATCAGTTGGCGATCGTTTATCTAGACCCAATACAAATCGTACGAAGTATCGTTTTATTTGCTCTAACATTTTGGTTTCCGCAAATGTTAACGTTTCCCAAAGCTCACACGAGTAAAGTGCAGTTGGTAACACAATACGTTTCCAAATAGTAGTGTTTGTAATTGAGTTCATGCCACCCCGATTAAGTCCTATACGCCTTATCAGTACGATCGTATGATTTCATATTACTATCAATCAAAGTTCCAGCATAAATAATACTTTGCTTCATAGGGACCTTTGTTTCACCAATAAAAACTCATACTTGGACTCATTATGTTTTATAGTAGTTTTGCTGGTTTGAAGAGAAGGTGAGTGCTCTTAGTTGCGTTGTATTTCAACCGCCATGTATTTGCATATTTATTAACAACACTCAACATTTGTTATAAACTTGCAATAGGCCACATACGGACCCATCAAAGAGTTGTTAAAAGGGTTCCTTAACGTGCAAATAACGTGGCACTCTCTTTATACGAGGCTTCATATTTAACGACCCCATTCTAACCAAACGTAACTATGAACTTGATATATACCGCACATCTAAACTGACGACCCATTTCGGCAAGCGTTTTACTGCCGGTCGGGAGAACACCAAACGACCATATTTCGTTACCCCAGTCACCCTTTGGGGTGAGTTCGAGTTGGCCTCTATACTCACAATACTTGTGTCGCATACCAGTGATTATTCTCATTTTATAGGCATTACAAACCATCGCTTAGAAAGCAAAATAAATATGGTACATGTTGTCTTAACTGATGAGAGATCATTTCACAACATTTTGCTATTTGATTAAAACAAAGGTTTCTACAGCGGCAATTATATGAAGGACAGTGGTTGCAAATCAGTTACATTTATTTAAGAATGTTTGTAAGTGATATAAGCTTAGTTATCATTACACTTGCATGTATAATGAACACGTCACGAACAGAATGTTGTATACAATAGAAATGAAAAAATAAAATCTTCTCACCCGCCAATTTTGTCAAAGATCTGGATGAGCATCTACTTAAATTTAGTTTACCTCAAAGACAATGTTGTGTTTTCGTTTGAAAAAAACCTTCTTATATTCTATTTAAGCATTTCCAGAAAGAAGTTTTTATATTAATAAGTATATTTCATGTTGTAGGGTACAAAATTGTATGGAGAGGGAACTTTGATGGTCAGACGTGTGACATTGATAGATATCAACCGATAAGTCATTTCAATCTCGACGGAAGTAATTGCATCTTTAAGAAATCCAGTTGCAATGAAGAAGGACAAATAACAGTTGAAGACGGTTCACCAAGGACTGACAGAAAATGTCGATGTGATTATAGACGAGGATATGCTTTTGTTACTGAACCTTCCAATAAGTGTAACTGCATTCCGTCGGAGGAAGATTGCTCATGTTATATGAAAAATTGTCCCTTTCTTAAAAAATTATCCCCTGGTAAGTACAAAGTGTGAGTATAGAAAACAAAATGGCTAGCATGTCATCTCCAAAAACCTTTTCTTCAACAAAAAAAACATCAATTAAATCGAAATCAAAACAGATAAGGGGAAATGTTAAATATCTTGAATACGAAAATTGTTTACAGTTGTCAAAATTATTAGAATAAAACGTTCTATACATGTCAAAAAATAAGAAATGATCCTTAGTTAATTAGTCTTAGATAAAAATTCGACTACATGTATTTTGAAATTGTTCCTTTTTTCTTTTGAAAATACAAGATAGTGACAGAAACAATTATCAGCTCTGTAGACGGGGCTTTGGTACTGACATGATAAAAACATATTTTCTAAAATGTCTCATTGATTAAAAAGTCAAAAAAGGTGTCAACGACCAAATTCCAAATGTATAAAACTTAAGTAACTTTTACGAAAATAATGCAAAAATGTAATTTTTTAATGCACTTTTAGATCTTTGTATGATATATTGGCTCTCAATAATGACGACTTTAGTATGTAAACTAAAGTGATTTATCCTGCCGAACTGACATCTTATTGTGTTAATAGATCTCAACTATACTCCAGACTTCTAACAGTCAATTTTTATGTAGAAAATGGTTGACTAAACCTGGTTTTATAGAAAGCTACACTTATAAATTTTACAAATGTATAACAGTTGCATCCAATTTAATTATTTTGATATATACCGATGTGATATTGATTCACTCATAATGTCTTTGTATTGGAAATAAGTGTGTTATTTCAAAAACCAGTTGTCGGCATCATGCGAGTTATGTTCATCTCATAGATGGTATAATACTTAACTCCTAACGAGCGTGATTTTACTTGATTGTCATATGTTGAAGACATAATCTTTCAATCAGATCAATTAAGGTCTTCAGATGGCATGTTAGTAGTTGCTAGTAGTACTTTGTTCATTTATTTCCATTTCGCTTAGTTTCTTTTATTACTTATACTGACATTGGACTCGGACATCTTTTAAACTGAGTTTAACTGTACGTACTGCTGTGTGTTTCTTTATTCCTCATTAGCGAAAGGTGTAGGGAGGGTTGAGATCTCACAAAACCCGTTTAACCTCACGGCATTTTTGCGCCTGTCTCAGGTCAGGGGCCTTTTGCTCAAATTCATGTTGCCGGATTTTCTCGCTGAAATGAATACCCAATTTTGGCCATTGGCTGTTAACTGCTCTTATGTTGGGTTTTGTCTCTTGGACATATTTCCCGTTTCTATTCTCAATTTTACATCAGTTCACTTCCGATAGACAGTTGTCAAGGTTATATTTCTGCAATCCATTGTAAAAAAAATACTCTGACTGTATCATGTATCAATGACTCTATAATAAGTGGAAGAAAAGAATTATTCTGAACATTTCGTGAATTATCTGCTGTTCCGTGATTAAAACAACACAAAAAAACACAAAAAACCATAGCTTCCCCTTTCATGAACTGAGTTGATATAGTGCATTACTAACAACTTGATTTTCTTTTTTTATACATCGTTATAATATTTCTGTGACCGATAAACAATACAACGGGTTATATGTATAGTTACACGATTTTTGTTTTGTTTTTATTTTTTTTACTTAATACATACAAGTATATCACATCAAAACATTCGATTTAAAAAATATGTATTGCTATACAACCCTAAAAGCGAATATTACATGACTTGTACTAAAACGAAAAGACATTATTATCCATATATAAGTTTTTGATAGCTTGGTCAGTATGTCTGATTCGTTTTTTATAAGGGTTTATTTGATATGATATAAAATGACAATTGAGAACCACCTTTTTCTGCAGGTATGTTTTGGTAGATGATCCCTAATATGACATAATATTGATTTGATATTGAAGCAGAAAAAGCATCAGATATATTTGAAAGATGTCATGCAAACATAAAAAAAAAGTTTCAGGAAATTCTTGCTTATCTCCTCCCTTTATTTCATTTTAGACTACAAATGCATTTGGCAAGACGACCTTCATCGAAGTTTTACCTGTACAACTATGCTGGAAAGGTAATTTTAATGCGATTTTGAAGTTCAGAAAAACGTGAGGTCAATGCTTTGTAAAACGGTCTAAGAGAAAGAATAAATTAGTTTTCATGCACTGTACTTGCAATCAGAAAATCTGCTAAAAATAATATGAGAATCAATTTTGTCAATTAGCACGATTTGAACAAAGAAGCACACTTGGTCTCAAATTCAGATTTATCAATATTTCAAAAGATTTACATTAGATCAATAGCTGACACTTACAAATATATTTTTAAGATACAGTGTTTTTATAAGTTTAATACACTTTTCAAAACATTAAAACATTTAACTTTAAACTTTTAACATTAATTATGTTAATATTTCTATTTTAGAAATGACAGTTAATAAAATGATGAAAATGATCTTGTATAGAAGAGGTGTTTTGGGGTTTATACCATCAAATAAAATGTGAAAAAAAAAAAAAAAAATTGAAAACAGAAAATTTACAATTTTTACATAATTAAGAAGCTTTATCAAATCCATATAAATGATCCACTTTACGTGAGAAAATTGGAACATTAGATTAGAAAGCATTTATACTTTATAAACGGAAATTTTACGAAAAGCATGATTGAATTCGAACTAAAGGTACTTCTGAGCTGACTACACCCCAAAATTAAAAATAGATGCGCCTGTTTGTTCTCGTGTATTCAATTTCTTTAATCCATTAATATATTTAAACTTAACGATTTATTCACGTGGTACTTATATATATGGATAATATAAAGAATGAATTCGTTGACATTTAATGAATTAAGAATTACAACAAATGACCGATTAACGCATTTCAATAGGATTGTGGATATTTAAAACATACTAAACGTTTTCTATTGGAAATTGAGGAAGCTTTATTTTTATTCCTAAACTGGTAGCATGTTTTTTTATTAGTGTGTTCTTGTTTTAAATTTTTGCTAATGTGCTTTGTTTGTAGGCCTTTTTTGTATTTTGTTGTTACATATGACGTGTCTCTGTACATCCCGTAATTGTGTTAATGTACTTTGGTACAATTTGTATTCTTGTCTTTCATTTTTATTAAAATGCTTTTTCTATATGACTTTTTGCGTTTCTTTGTCAAATATTTGTTGATTTATTATTATTAATAGTGATTAAGATTATAACACAATGTTGACTGTTGTATCCCTATATTTGACAATTTTACCTATTATGTCTGTTTGTTTTGTTAACACATTCTTGTCGATTTGATTGAATTTTATGCGACTGTCTTACAAGTGAGAGATTTAGCTAGCTATAAAACCAGGTTTAATCCACCACGTTCTACATACTAAATGACTGTACCAGGAATATAACAGTTGTTGTTCATTCGTTTGGTGTGTTTCAGCTTTTGATTTTGCCATTTAGTCACAAACTTTTTGTTTTTAAATTTCCTCGGAGTTCGGTATTTTTGTTATTTTACTTTAAACTATCAAAATTAAACTCTTGATTCGAGATCATCGAAACACACTTGATGCAATCTATATTACTTTTTTATATCTCCTGCAGTTGATTGGTTAGATTAAATACGTAAAAGTGTTATAATTGAAACTTGATATTGTTTGCATGTAACAACATTTATTAGCTATTTTGATCATTATCTCTATAAGGAAGTTTTATGTTTAGCTTGTTTCGGCCATTTTGCCTTACAATGTCTGTTGTTCTAATGTCAGATATATTTTCAAATAACACTTCATGAATAATCAAGAATCTTAAGTATGTAAACCTTACATACTTAGTGACCTGCAGGTTTTTGGATCGCAAGTATATGTCCTCAACGTGGATTTAACTAGATTTAACAAATAAGTTTTTTTTACATTTTCCCTTTATTTTAGGGGTGTCAATGAAGAAAATAATGGAATTAAAGAACCTAAAAACTGTAGTACAGAAAATAGACCAAAAAGCAAGATGTTGTGGTATTCTTACTTTCATGAAGGTACCAGTTACCATTACTGTCATCAGGCCTTTGCCTTAAAATAAGTGTGTCTGTTATTTACAAGCAAAATGATTTCTTTATCTCTAACTGACCTTATTGTTGTTCATTAGCATACCTTATAAGTTTGGCGTGTTAAATTCGCCAATAAAACTGAAACTGGACTAGTCTTAGATGCATATTTTTTATCATTAGTTGTAACTGGCTGTGAAGTAGCTGTCAGTAACTGCAACTACTGTAAATCGACTTATTTTCGCGACTTTCGCGAGTACAAAAATAACGCGAGTAAAATCGTCGCGAATATGTAAAACTTGGATCTTTCCTTATCAAAGTACATCAATAAAATTAGAAAAACTAGAAAGGATAAAACGCTTAATAAAGTCTTTTTGTTGCGGGGATTTATAAGTACCCTGCCACGTCCACTCGTTAGATGTATTTCTCCGTTGTATCGATCTAATGAGTTAAGACCTTTTCAACTGATTTTCTATAGTCTGTATGTTGTACTGTTACACCTTTGTCCCGTGTAAGGGAAGGGCTGACATTCCTTCAAACAAGTTTAAGCCCGCCACATTCTGTATGTGACTCTCCCAAGTCATGATTCTATATTTCAGTGGTCGTCGTTTCTGTTTATCATATTTATTTTTCGTTCATTACTTTGTACATGCATAAGACCGGTACTTTTCTTGTTTTATTGTTTTTCGCTTTTCATTTAGGTGCCTTTTATAGCTGTCGATGCTGTATGGGTTTTACTCTTTTTGACAGTCCATGTGGTTAACTGTAGTTGTTACTTTCTGTGTTATTTTGGAGAGTTGACCATTTCTTCTTATATATGAGGTTAAGGCAGTTATGTGACATTCCTTTTTGTTCTTCGAAGATTATATATCCTAGACATCATCGCCGATACGGCTAACTCTTACCCTACTAGAGCACCTGAGATGATCCCAAAGTTTTGATAGGGTTCGTACTGTTTAGTCTTTATTTTTCTATGTTATGTTTTGTGTACTATTGATTGCCTGTTTCTCTTTTTCTTTTTAGCCATGGCATTGTCAGTTTATTTTCGATTAATGAGTCCCTATGGTATCTTTGGCTCCTCTTTGTTGAGCAACAAGCTGTAATAAATTTCAGAATGAAAACGCGAAATGTGTCAAGGATACAAAAGAGTGACAACAGCCAAAGGCCACCAATGGGTCTTCAACACAGCGAAACAATCCCCCATTCGGAAGCACAACACAAGTGTGTACTAGTTCACTGCAAATGAACGTCACACTAAACCCAAAAACATATAGATGAACCAAAATTGAAAAAAATATACAAGACTAACAAAGATCAGAGGCTTCTAACTTGGGATAAGCACATAAATGCGGCGGGGTTTAACATGTTTTGTGCGATCTCAACAACCACCCCACTCCCCCTTAAAAACTCTAGCCAATACAGAATCGTCAAACACACAGAAATATGCATGCAGAGCAAAACACAGTTCCAAAGAAGGCCTAGTCCAATGTGAGAATAGGTAACAGAAACAACTAAGCAAAATGACAATGAAACATTAATTAATTAAAGACTACCAACAGTTACTGACATGCCACCTTCTGAAAGTAACTAATAGAAAGATTATGTCTATATCATGTGTGTCTATAAGATACTTTCAGATGAGAGTTTGTCATTTTAACGAGATTGACTCTCCTCGCATGAGCCCGTACGCCAATGATAATATGTTTATTGTTATTTTGCCTATGACGACGTTGGTGTTTACATTGACAACGGCACGTGCTCTCTTAGTTTCTAGCGAAAAATTTCCATATCACTCTACTATGCTGGGAAAGGAAATTTTGTAAAATAGCGATGAACATTATTATTATTATTATTATTTTTTATTATTATTATTATTATTATTATTATTATTATTATTATTATTATTATTATTATTATTATTATTATTATTATTATTATTATTATTTATATTGAACATGAATATTGAACAAGAAATATAATGTATGAATGTTTTTTTGCAGATCCTTGCTGCACACTACACATCGTTTATGTCACTTTGTTCCTTATTTTCTTAATTGGTAATGTATATGAATTATCTGTTATTCCTTTAAATTCATACAATCATCTTCTAAACTAGTTCTGCTATGATATGGCGATGTTTATATCGGTAAGAAGGAAACAAAGATCCTTTTAGGTTAAGTGTAATAAAGAATAAGGCGATAAGACGAGACAAGACTAGTGTTAATGAGCGATTCTAATGGCAAATACTCCTACAATAAGAATTCGAGGCACGGAAGTTTATTAGTAATAAACGTGATCAAACGGTATGTCATGTTCCCATGAAATTTAATGCACAATTTCTTGACGCTCTGATTGAATGTTCCCGAGATAGATTGGCGACCATGTAAACACTACTGGACTGACAGGAATACATTTGGGAGGCCGGACAGGGATACACATCCAACTTCTTTTAAGTGTGGTTATAATAAAAAAAAAATCAGATCATAACTCGGTTTGAATGAAAGTGTACGATATATGTTGTTTGTAAGCGCTAGAAGTACATGAGAGGCAAAATATACCAAAGGCAATCGAGCTCATGAGTCGGAAAAAAATTCACAATACCATGGCTAATAAAGTAAACCCATACAGACCTTCATAAAACACGACATAATACACTAAAGGTAGGAACAAACACGAACCCCACAAAAAAGTGGGATGATCTAAGGTGAATCGGATGTGTAAATAAAGGCAACAGTAGTTAACCGATTACAAAAACCACAAATCGATTAAGTTAAATAAAATCTATGGGACAAACCAAAACTGAGGTAAACAAATCATTTATTGGAGGTTAAAAACGGAACAATAGAAACACAGAACTGCTATAAAAACAAACGTCACAGTACATAGAAACGGACTTTTTAATAACTACTTTCATATTCCTGACTTGGTACAGGACATTTTAAGTTAAAAAAAAAGGTGGTTTAACTTGGTTATCAGTGGATCCTACATGTGGCACCATTCGTGTTGTGCATATTAGTACAAACCTTGGGACAAGTCTAGGAAGTTCCTGTATGAAGTCAGCCTCATATTGATAAAGAAACAAGTCGGCAAGAAGAGGGCCAAAAGATGCATATTCGCTAAGTTGAATTTGTTGAACAATAGTAATACAATAGTTAGATTGGAAAGATCTAGTACGTGCAATAAAAAGTATAATACACACAGGTAAACATCTTTGAAATGTTTTGTTACAAACGAAACACGGTATCTAGGGTATCAATGACCTTCAACCTAAGTAATTTGATTCATAAGAAAGAATAAAATATTTTCCAATTAATGGTTTCGCATATCTGTCTAATGAAGGAGATCCGAACATTCTCCATGATTCAAAGATTAAGTTTTTTATATTTTTTATGCAATTTTTTGACGAATTACTATTTGCCCCTAGTTTTTAAGAATATATTATTAACTTTACTTAATAAAACACTCTTTGTTTTCGTGCTGTCTCAATCTTAGGTATAACAGCCATTGCGTATTATGTTGTGGGAAGAAGACGACCTGTTAAAATATGTAAAAGTGAATATTCAGGTAAGTTATCATTTATATATTACAGTATATTTTTTTATAGCATAGAAACCGAATCTTAGAAAGCAGTATGCATTGCACATTAATTTGAGTAAACATATTTATGAATAACGAATCATTTTCTGAAATAATTAATGAAAGGTGATCGATGAAACCCTCTTTTTATGGTACAATGTATATCGACGTTTCCTGTCCAACTAAATGTTCTGTTTCCTTGATGATAGTATTGCATTGTGTCATTCTAGTGCAGTGTGTTTCCTAAATTGGTTCGACAAAATCATTATTTCAAAAGGTCATAGATTTCACTGAGAGATAATTTTTCATTACTGAAGTTAAAATTGTTAGACAAAAGTACTGATGTTTTGAATTGATCAAATACTTTAGTAAATTGAATCATACATAGCTCATTATTTGTCAAAGAATATTCGACAAGAATAATATGTGGTTAAAAAGGATTCTATTGTACGAATGATCCTCAATAGACATAAGAATTTTAATTACTTCATATGCAATTAGTCATCTATATACCACAAACTCTTTTCTTATCATACAAATACTTTTGAAGAACAAGTCTGAGAAAGATTTCTTAAATATTCAGCGAAAAAATATCATGCTGGAATTTTCTCAATTTGCAAACAAGTGATATGTGTCATTGATATTCATTTTTAGATCAAACAGAACATACTAATGTTTCAGCTGAAGAACGTATTGGTAAATACGCATACATGAGAAAAATGGTCGATATATGTTGTAACGGAGAAGAAACCGTTATCAGCCCAAAACAGTCACAAAAAACAATATCCAAAAAGAAAGAAAATATGAACCATGTTTTGTTGAATGTTGACTTTGAATCCTTTTTTGGTAAAGAAGAAGTACACAACTTCAGACACAACTTTTTTCTTTTTATATCGGTCGTTAAATTATCTAGGAATATCGAAAACACCGCTTCTGAAGATGAGATAGACAAGCAATTTTACCTCTTTTTACGAGAAATTTACAATTGCTTAGTATAACCTAAGACATTAACAAATGGCTAAGGGGATTATATTACAAATTGATGTCTGATTTTCTAACGAAAAATATTCTCTTTGGAGCCTTCGTGTAGTCTACGATTAAGTTTTTTAAATATATATGTTTTAGACATGAAAATCGAAGTTACTAGTTAAACATTGAATGATTAAACTATAATTATATATAATTTGATTCAATTTGAAAACGAATATCGTTTCTGAGCAAAAAGTTGATTAACTCAGAAAAGTTAATCAGAAGTTTCTTCGAAAAGATTCCATATTAACTTCACAAATAGAACATAATGGTATTGAAGTATAGATAATATGTACTGAAGTTGTTTATCATCTTAATAACGTGTTATAATGTTCTTTTCATTTGTCTTTGTACATTTTGTACTTTTACATATTTGTCCATTTATGTTAAAATTACGCCTTATCTAATAATGCTGGATTTTGATTGGTTGGTAGCAAGTGTATTTTTTCACCAATTTACTGAGGTATATCAGCTGTATATGGAAAAGGATATGCCTTTTTTACCCTCTTTGCCTTGGTATTTGCCAAAATATACTCTATCCGACTGGACGCTTGTAACGTCACGATTATCAATGCGTTTCTATACGTTAACATTCGGTGTAATTAAACAGATATATCATGTTTAGGAGGGGTATTTGCGAAAAATACCAGTCTTGAGAATGAACTCCCTCGCCTTGCGGCTCGGAAAATTAACCATTCTTTCGACTGGTATTTTTTGCAATTACCCCACCTTATTATGATAATCTGTTCAGTTTCCCTTTGGCTTGGCTCCGTATTTATACATCCCGTTTTTGTACATGTGTTATTGTCCTATACTATTTTTTTTATTTTTGTCTTCTCTTTTTACTTGTGTAATTTGTCTATAAGCAATTTTTTTTTTGTTAAAATATATTTTTGTATTCATAATGATTAATATGATAACACAATGTTGACTGTTCTACCGAAGCTTTTGAAATATTTACTCATAATGTCTGGTTTTTGTTTGCTTACACATTGTTGTCAATATAATAGAATGCTATGAGACTGTCATGCAAGTGAGACGTTTAGCTATCTATAAAATAAGGTTTTAACAACCATTTTATATATAAGGAAATGCCTTTATCAACACAGGAATATGACAGTTATTATAATTAATGCGTTTAATGTGTTTCAGTTTTTATCGCTTGAAAAGAGACTCTCGGTTTGATTTATTTTTCAATAGAGTTCGATATTTTTGTTAATCATTTTTTTATAAAAGATTTAAACATATAATATATATATATTTTTATCGAAAAGTATTGATTGGATTAAGAAGATGTGGTATGAGTGCTAATGCGACAACTCTTTATCTAAGGCACACTTGATAAAAAGTAAACATTTATAGATAAAAGTACGGCCTTGGATCAAACCGAACAGCACGCTATATAGGGCCGCAAATGACCAACAAAAACCAACGGTTTAATATATATAAAAGTTGAGAAACAGTTACATGTATGAACCACATCAATAAACGACAACCACTAAACAGACTCTTGAATAAGGACTAGTGCATACAAATTAAGTAGGTTTAAACATTCTAACAGGCACCGACCTGAACCCTAACCTAAAACAGTAGTGTAACATTACAACATAAAAAGACACACTATAAAATAGCGATTGATATGGCTTAACACGATCAAATGGACATATTGACAAAAATGAAATGAAATTGAGAATGGAAATGGGGAATGTGTCAAAGAGACAACAACCCGACCAAATGAAAAACAACAGCAGAGGGTCACCAACAGGTCTTCAATGTAGCGAGAAATTCCCGCACCCGGAGGCGTCCTTCAGCTGGCCCCTAAACAAATATATACTAGTCCAGTGATAATGAACGCCATACTAATTTCCAAATTGTACACAAGAAACTAAAATTAAAATAATACAAGACTAACAGATGCCAGAGGCTCCTGAAACATACACTGAAGGAATGCATTTGATCTATGACACAATCAAAATACAATACAAATAATAAAGATTTAAAATAATGTCAAAAAGAGAACTCTAACCAAGGACAAAATAACGGTAGCTCAAATAACGTGCACAGGAAAATTTGTTTATAATAATTTTGTTGTTAGAAGTATGAAAATATTTGTTTATATATTTTATAATTAATTTTTTTCACAGTACGAGTACAGTAGTTAAATTTATCGTCTTGCTTAATACTGGTTTTGGTGATCCAAAGCAGTTTAATACTAGGAAGCTATCCGACTAGAATCAACATGTTTTCATTCATGAGTTTATTCAGCAGTTTAAAATCAATCTACATATATTGTGTAGCTTTAGAAATGACAAAGTGCCATATAATAGAAAATAAAAGCCTTATGATATTAGGTATACAATCCCAACACCAAATCAGTACAATGCACATCAAATCTAAGGACAAGCACTTATATTGCTGTTCTTCATCTCAAAATCCCAGTATGGACTTCAATATGGATAAAAAAAATCATCTAACTACAAGTTCAAGAAAGTACCTTTCACCGGTTAGTCAGTTTATTTTCGTTTTATGAGTTTGACTGTCCCTCTGGTATCTTTCGTTCCCCTTTCAAGCCTTTTTTAACTGATTTTTATAGTACATTCTTATGTTGTGGTGTTACACCACTGTCCCAGTTACGGGAGAAGGTTGGGATCTCGCTAACATACTTAATCCTGTCACATTTAGTCGTTTGTTGCTGTGTTAAATATTTATTTTTTTGTTCCTTATTTACATTGACTAGACCGTTAGTTTTCTCGTTTGAATTGTTACACATTTTTTGATTTCTGAGCACTTTTAAAGCTGACTATGCGGTATGGGTTTTGCTCAATGTTGAAAAGTTGTACGGTGACCTATCGCTATTAATGTTTGTGTCATTAGGTTTAAAGTGGAGAGTATAACAGCATATAATCCTTATTCGTAAGACTGACCATATCAATTAAAGTGATAAACCGTTATGAATAAAAGACCACTTAGAATGTTTGAATGTATTTGTAGTTAGATGTTTTTGTGTTCTGTTAAATTGTTCCTTTTACAATTGTTACACGATGATGACTGTCGTACCCATATTTTAACTATTTTATTCATTGTGTCTGTTTAGTTAACGCATCATTGTAAATATAACGGAATTTGATGAGACTGTAATCAAAGTGAGAGGGTTAGCGCTATAAAACCAGGTTTAATCCACCATTTTCTACATTTGAAAATGCCTGTACCAAGTCATGAGTATGACAGTTCTTGTCCATTTTTTTATGTGTTTTGTTATTTGATTTTGCCACGTGATTATGGACTTTCCGAATTGATTTTCCCCTAAGTTCAGTATTTTTGTGATTTTACTTTTTAGAACCAAAACATCTTCCAAAAGAGCAATCTAACAGTACAAACTACTTGATCAAAAGTTTAGTATGTGTATGGCTGTTTTTCAAACTACCATTCATAATCGTACAAATTAGACTCATTTTTATCACGTTGTTCATCAATGACATCATAGGAACTTTCATCCCTTTGAGCGTTTTCTATATCTACAACTTGAAGCTGATAGCTACTATGAGTTGTTGGTTTTCTTTTTATATTTAATCTATAAAGATTAGCAGTGGCACGTTTATGACAAAGGACACATATTCCAATTGTAATAACAATCATACCAGCGATCATGACGTAAATGTAGATCAGTTCACGAGTTCCTCCACCTGTAAAAAACAACTAAAATAAATCGTTCACCATTAGCTTCACAAATAACTCATCATCGTTCATAATAATATGATAAACAATACGTTATGTATGAGCGTATACGTTTTATGATAAAGTCATGAGAGTTGTGTCACTTTGGACAATGATGAATATTTGTCATGTGATGTGTTCTTGGTCTTTGAAATAAACGTGCTGTGGGAATAGATTTGGTTTTGTTGCTCTTGCGCAAATATGACTGTAGCGGCATTTAGAGGCAAGTATATACCCAGGTATTATCCATTAGTTTGATGTATTTGAGCTTATGATTTTGACATTTCATTAAGGACTTTCCGTTTTGAATTTCCCTCTTCTTCTGAACCAATGAATGGAAAATGTGAGCTATATGGTATATAAACTCATAATATATAAATGTGTGCTATATATTTTACAAGATTTTCATGCCATTTTGACAGTGCACGTGGATGATGGAATACAACATAAGTTGGATAATGGAGAGCATGTTCTGAGCTTGCATGTTATTTGGTTATGACCGGTTATGTCTACCATAATATAAAAGGTCCATACAAAAAAAAACATTGTAAAACAACAAATTAAAAAATAAATAGCAATCTAGGTTAAAAGCATGCACAACAAGCAAAACTCCTTAAAAGGTATACAAACAAAATGCATTAAAAGAGAGACGAAAGATACCAAAGGGACAGTCAAACTCATAAATCGAAAATGCCATGGCTAAAACTGAAAAAAGACAAATAGACAAACAATAGTACACATGACACAACATAAAAAACTAAAGAATAAACAACACGAACCCCACCAAAAAACTAGGAGTGATCGCAGGTGCTCCGAGAGGGTAAGCAGATCCTGCTTCACATGTGGCACCCGTCGTGTTGCTTACATGATTAAAAATCCGGTAAATAGTCTAATTCGGTAGGTCACATTCATGAAAGGGAAGGGGGTGATATTTTAGACTAAGGAACATATCCGAAATCATTTTTGAAACGGTTATTCCATAACGGTCAGCCAACTCGTGATGGCGTCTGTAAAATTTATGAAGTGATGATTTCAACTTCACCATTTGGAACTCTTGGTTTAATAGCTTTTTTATGAGCAGCAACCCTCTATCAAGAAAATCATGATAGGAAACGCAAGCACGGGAATGTCGTATAAATTGGGAGATATTGCTTACTTTTTATTTTTCTTCCTAAGAAGTTCCTGTATGAAGTCAGCCTCATAATAATAAAGAAACAAGTCGGCAAGAAGAGGGACACAATTTGTTTCCATTAGAATGCCGATAGTCTGTTGAAAAACACGTCCTCCGAACATAACAAATATGTTGTCAATCAAAAACTCAAGCATGTTGATAATGTCAGTCTCAGAAAATTTTTTGTTTGAATCAGAGTGATTCATTATAAAGTAGGATTTGTCCCTCCCTAAGACAAGATACTTGTGTCTACGTTGGTCATTCTTATTTTTATGAAACAATTCAATACCAACACTTTCAATTTGTCTTTTAGTTTGGAATGTGGTATACCTGTGTAAAGTGTAAAAAAGTCAAATGTTTTAATACTATTACAAGATGAAAGAGAGTTAGATTGTTAATACTCTAAAATATCTTTGGAAATTTTAAGTATCCACATCTGATTCACGCTACGTCTAGAATAGACAGTTTCACAATAGCTTTAAAGCCGTCTTTGATTGCTGATAAAATAGATGTTAATAATTTAGAAAGAGGTTTCGTGGAGCACTTGGAAGACCCAGCAATATACCGTTGTTTGTAAGGACACTTTTGTAGTTTAGGTATCCAATACAGTGATGGAAGATCCAGTTCTTCATCTTTGGTTGAAACTCCAAAGAAACATAGAATAGACCTATGATTATCCAGAATTTCCTCTTTGGTAAGTGTCGTGCGGGTGTATGTTGAGTTTCCAGGTGAATTGTCAATACTTAATTCATTTATCAAGCAGTTAATGTAATGAGTTTTACACACAAAAACGATGTTGTTTTGGGGCTTTATCTGCGGGGACAACAACATATTTGTCATAAAGGTAGGATAAGTGTTTTGCAACATTTGGGTCTTTAAAGATTGATGTAGCATGGGCATTGGTAGACCCATTCAGTTTCTTAATTTTAATTTGTATCAACGAACTTACTGCCTTAATCCATTCGTAAAGAGTGGCTACGTCTTCCTCATCGCGCTTAGCCCATTGTCTGGCATAATACTCGACTGATTCCATTAAAATTTTAAAGTTGTATTTCCAATTGATGGATGTAGGCTCACGATATTTCGGACCTTTTGATAACACATTTCGAAGGGAAGTGTTATTAACAATGTTGAGGTCACCGGTAATAACGTGGCCAGCCGGATTTTATGTGAATTGGGAACCAGCGCAAGTGCAATCAGGAGGTTTAGATTTGAATTCGTCAATATTGAGATCCTGCAAAACGTGTTTGTAATTGAAAATTTTAGTTGCGATAGGTTTGGTATAGGTATAACATATGACAGGTACAGACTGGTCTGTGAAATAAGGAGGTATTTTCGATTGAACTAATTTATGATGAAGGATATTACCTAAGTTGACGCCATCGATACCTTTGTTGGCAAAGGAAAGATTGAGGAAAGATCTTTTCTCTTTTTCATCTTTTCCAATGCGGACTGGCTTGAAAAGTGTGTAACTTACAATATCCGAAATTATAGCTGTAAGTTTGTATTGGTTTGAATGAGGGTTTGTACAAGTGGTTTCCAAAGATAAATTGAACAGAGAATGAAGTTTTGAAATGGGTAACGAATAAAGTTTCGTGCGAATGTGAGGAATACCGAACGGCTTTTGTATAAAATGTTCTGACTCTCAAGAATTTCCTCATACCTTATAACATTTTATAACATTATACAAATTTATTATGAGGTTCAATCCTAGCTTTCCTTCTGTCTGTTGGTATTTTTTGGCATTGCACAAGTCATTTCTTCTTGTAATGTCCATAGCGTTAAAACACTAAATCCCTGGGCAGTATTTTTATTGATTGTTGTCTGTGGTGCATATTTTTGTTTTCATAATAAAATGTTTTTGGCTTTTAACTAGCTTTCAAAACATTCGAGTACCCCCAAATCGTTCCATCGTGTTGATTTGACCTATGGACACAATTTTTAATGTTTGGTATTTTTTTTGTTATTCAATGTTTGCTTGTTTTTGTGTTATGTATTTGTCTCTGTGTGTATGTCTGCTTGTTGTTGTTTGTTTTGGGGTTGTTGTTTTTTTTTGCGATTCTTTTGCAAATACTGGTAAATATCATCCGTCTTACTGTCCTGTTTTGGGGTTAATCTGGTATAGCTTATTGTAGTACTAACTTGTTTACACAAGTGCATATCATTATTTCCTGTGCCTAGATGTCGGTTAAATTCATTGTTTCGTGTACGGACATATCTTGTTAGGAAGGGGGAATTTTAAACTGTAATGAAAATAATAGGGAACAACCAGATAACTTCAAAAGGGAGAAGTGTTATGTTTTTTTTCCTAAAAAAAATATTCTGATCCTCAATTTCATAAAAAAAAATCTGGTAAAGTAGATGATGAAAAAAATGTTCTGAAGATTTTCTTCATACCTTATAGTGCAACGAAAAACAATATAAAAATGTTCGCGCTTTGACCCGCCAAAGTTTGTGACCCCATCCCCACATCCCCTAAAAATCAGATGGATCATAATCAAGAATGAGCAGAACAAAAATATTTAATTTAGTTATGAAATAAGCTCTTTGAAATCGACGATTATACAGTTTGCACCAGAAAAGTGAAGTGGATATTTTGATAATTAATCTCTACAGTGTCAATGTTATGTTTTTTCCGTTAGTGTGATAATCCCAGGTTTTTGTTTAAACGTACCAGTATTTCCTCGTGTGGTTTGTTCAAAATTGTCTTGTCCAGTGTATGTTATGACACCTATGAATATAAAGAAGTTTATGTAACAAACATGATGCTGTAAGATTTTGGTGCAAAAGGAAATTAATATCAATTTAATAAACATGCAAGGAAAATCCATTAACAAAAATATCGACCTCAAGGACAAATTCAAAAAGGGGAAGTACTAACTAAAATCTAACATACCAAACAAACGACTGTATCATCTGTCTATAACAATATTAAAACTAAATAAGATTGAGACTGGAAATGGGGAATGTGTCAAAGAGGCAACAACCCGACCATAGAGCAGACAACAGTAGAAAGTCACCAACAGGTCTTCCATGGAGCTAGAAATTCCCGCACCTGGAGGCGTCTTTGAACAAATATATACACTAGTTCAGTGATACTGAACGCCCTACTAAACTCCAAATGTGTAGTTAGAAAAACATATTTAACAATTGTATATAGCTAAACGTTATAAATTTATATACAGTGTTTGCTTATTTTATTCCGCTAGTATATTTAAAAGAGGGACGAAAGATACCAAAGGGACAGTCAAACTCATAAATATAAAACAAACTGACAACGCCATGGCTAAAAATGAAAAAGACAAACAGAAAAACAGAAAAACAATAGCACACATGACACAACATAGAAAACCAAAGAATAAACAACACGAACCCCACCAAAAACTAGGGATGATCTCAGGTGCTCCGGAAGGGTAAGCAGATCCTTCTGCACATGTGGCACCCGTCGTGTTAAATGTTTATAGCAGCTAATTCCATATTGAATAAAAAAAATTGATCTTACCACTCTGTGTTTGATACTTTGTCAAACAGCCAATAACACTATCACATCTAAAAGTAAATCAAGTTTGATAATATTTGTAATCCACGTAAGCTGTATCCTTAATCATTTACGGTACCGTTGTTATTTGCAACTGCTTGCATTTATTTCGAAACATCCTTGTTAGATTTGCTCGAAATGCTTTGGTTTCAGAGATATGAGCCAAAAACTGCATTTTACCCTATATACTATTTTTAGCCATGTCAGCCATCTTAGTTAGCGGGAGGGGTCATTTTAATTTTTTAATATTTAAGGATTCTTATAAATTCTTTATAACTTTTGGAATATTTTAAATCTCAGACTATTTCTGAAATTATTTCTAACATACTTATGATTTTTAACCCTGTATGCTAACATTGTCCATGTGAAGTTTTAAAATTGTTTGTATATACATTGAACGATAAATATACATGACGTATAAAATTTTCTGAACTCAGACACGCAAATCAATAAATGTGTGTGTAGATGTTTTTATGTTCTGTTTTTATGTTCTTTTTAAAATTGTTACACGATGATGACTGCTTTACCCATATTGTGACTATTTTATTTATTGTGTCTGTTTAGTTCACGCATCATTGTAAATATAACGTAATTTGATGAGACTGTCATCAAAGTGAGAGGTTTAGCGCTATACAAACAGGTTTAATTCACCATTTTCTACATTTGAAAATGCCATTACCAAGTCAGGAATATGACAATTCTTGTCCATTCGTTTTTGATGTGTTTTGTTATTTGATTTTGCCATGAAATTATAGACTTTCCGATTAAATTTTCCTCTGAGTTCAGTATTTTTGTGATTTTACTTTTTTCAGAGGTGATTATTTGTGTAAAAGTTTAAGATGACAACAGACGACAGACACCAAGTGATAAGAAAGCTTACTTGGCCCTTTGAGTCAGGGGAGTCAAAACATGCGACCATTTCAAGTCCTGACGACAGGCATATTGTTATAGTACAAGGTTTCCTCTTTCCAATGAAATATTATATGGGTGTGTGTTCGCTGGGAGATTAAATTCAAAAAAATCTTCCTTTAGTAACCGCACTATATTATCCACCCAGTTTTGTATTAAAACAACTCATCATAGATAAACTGCTTAGAATCGGGTTAGCCAAGCGTGCTTTGCGTCTAAAAATGACTCGTCAATGACGCTCGAATCAATTAATAAAAAAGGCAAAATATAGTTAAAGTTAAAGAGCATGGAGGACTCAAAATTCCGAAAGGTATTGCCAATTACAGACAAGTGTAAAAAGAAACCAATCAATCCAAAAAAATCCTACAAAATGTTATCATGGACATGGTCTTATGTCGACGAAACGCGCCTCTGGCGTATTTAATAATAAGCCTAGTACCTTTGATAACTTTTTACATCACTGGGTCTATGTCACTGCTGGGTATCACCAGCCCAGTAGTCAGCACTTCGGTGTCGACATGAATATCAATTATATGGTCATTTTTTTAAAATTTACTGTTTACAAAAGTATGAATTTTTCGAAATACTTAGAATGTTCTTATCCAAGGCATAGATTACCTTAGCCGTATTCGGTACAATTTTTTGGAATTTTGGGTCCTCAATGCTCTTCAACTTTGTACTTGTTTGGCTTTATAACTATTTTAATATGAGCGTCACTGACGAGCCTTATTTAGACGAAAAGCACGTCAGACGTATTAAATCATACTTTTGTCGATTTTTAAAATCATTTGACGTTTGTACAATCAGTCAAAGTTTATTAAATTTTCAAATGTTGCCTTCGAAGAAAATTATGTAAAAACACTTTGATGTTTAAATTTATATCGATATTTCATGTTGTGTTGTCTTCTTAGGGACCGGTCAATATTTATTAGGGGGTTGGGACCGGTGCAATTCATATTTCTCCCTTAACAAAAGTTTCTGTCCTACCCTCTGAATATACCAAAAAAAGTTTCTGTCCTATATGAAATACCTTCTAAAAAGGTATAGGTCCTACCTAATCTTTGAATAAATCAAACAGACCATTGACCTATAGTGGTTTACTTTTAGACATTGTTTTTTGGATGGAGAGTTGTCTCATTGGCACTCACACCACATCTTCCTATGTCTATTCAACTTCATTTTTATCAGATTAACACAGATCAAATTTAGTAGTCTTTGAATTTGTCTGGAAATTTTAACTGATCTACTCCTTGAAGAAGGAAAACAAGGTTTCTTTTCAATTTCACTTTCTCAGTTTCACGAAGAGTAATAACTCTACAATAATTTATGAACAATTTGTATTATCTGTTTTTATGCCCCATTTATGAGCATTATGTTTTCTAGGCTCTGCGTCCGTTCGTTCGTCTGTCCGTCTGTCGTCTGTCCGTCCGTCCGTCCGTGCGTTCCGCTTCAAGTTAAAGTTTTGGTTAAAGATTTTTGATGAGGTAGTTTTTGAAGTTGAAGTCCAATCACTTGTAGGGTGCCACATGTGGAGCAGGATCTGCTTACCCTTCCGGAGCACTTGAGATCACCCCTAGTTTTTTGGTGGGGTTCATGTTGTTTATTCTTTGGTTTTCTATGTTGTGTCATGTGTGCTGTTGTTTGTTTGTCTTTTTCATTTTTAGCCATGGCGTTGTCAGTTTGTTTTAGATTTATGAGTTTGACTGTCCCTTTGGTATCTTTCGTCCCTCTCTTGAAACTTAGTACACATGTTCCCTATGATATGATCTTTCTAATTTTAACACCAAATCAGAGATTTTTCCCAATTTTCGCGGTCAACTGAACATAGAAAATGATATTGCGGATGGGGCATCCGTGTACTGTGGACACATTCTTGTTTCAATATATATTTTTCTGTCTTTTGTCTTTGTTTTTTTCTTAATTTTCTAGGTAGAATGTTTTATTGTTAAATAGTTTTCCTGATTTTTTTAAAGCTGTATATTTTATTTAGTCCTACCTTTATTCAATGATTTGCATTTGGTTAAATTGTACCACACTGATGACAGTATATCATATCACTTTGAATAGAATGATTAATTTTATAATTTTTGTTTGTTATTATTTATTTTTTATACGTGTATATTTGTTTCAACCTTTTCAAAATCATGTCATGATTGTCCTATAAACCTAAATATATAATGTCTAGAGTTGAAATAGTATTTTCATTGTTGTTACTTGTTTGTTCCTCAATTAATATTTTTTTATTTTGTTGTAAGTAAATTTGTATAGCCTATTTTTTACATTCATACATATGCCATAATAATATTGCTGTCCTATCAGTGCTGAAGACTAAATAAGTAGAAGTCCTATCAAAAATTAAGTAAAAATAAATGTGTGTCCTACTACGTTTTGCACCGGTCCCCCCCCCCCCCCCCCCCCCCCAATAAATATTGACCGATCCCTAATATGATTATATCGCCTGGCAATTTTCAATGCTGATGCCAACAAATTTCATCTGTGTCGTTATTATTTTAAATTAAGATATACATTTTGTATTAATTTGTGTCGTGAGGTTTCACTTAATACAATTTTGTGTGACTTTTGATTTGCTTAAGTTTTAAAAGTTTTCAAAAGATCATATCCTTCACGGAAGATATTCTCTCTGTTAATATTTAAAATCAATTGTTGTTTTTTCTTCTTATTTTCTCACTTAGAAACAAATCAACGTAATTTGATAATATTCAGTATAAGCTAAATGTCTGTTACCGTAAAAATGTCACAGTAACTGAAAACAGACAGATGGGCGGAAATATATTGTTTATCGTCGTTTACAGGGTACACGATACAATCTCCATAAGATAACTACAAGAAAAGGGTCTGTATCAATCAGCATGCTTTGCTAACTACTTGCTGAATTTGCAAAAAAGACCTTGATCCTGATACTTTAACTTAGTCTGAGCATGCTATTGTTTATTAGAGTTTAAAAGAAATTATGTTGATATCGTTCTTGCTCGATATTGTTTCTCTATTTCCCAGATGAATTGACAGCAAGTATACAACTGTTGAAGTGCATTCACATACTAAAAATCATTTTTATGAGTCCACTGTGGTTCATACTCAAATAGTACAATGTAAATTAAAAGGGATATTCGGTAACTCAGTCAGTGTTTCTTATGCTATACTCACTGACAGCTGTTTGAAGGCGGATGTGAATTTCCAGAACTCAAAACAAGTCTTGTTTATGATAACGATAAAGTAAGAACTTTCATGAAACTGCAGAATGTTAAAAAGCAACTAAGAATCATATTTCTAGGTGATACATCATTCTGTGAGTATGAGTAATATTTAATTATCTTCATGAAAAAAGGCGTGTAAGTACAAATAATTAAGTACTTACATTTCAGTTCTCATACAGTTGCATTTAAAGGAACACTTAGAACCATAAGTGTTGTCTTGGCAAACAGTACACGGAAGTCCTCTCACTGCTGTAGATCCAGGTGGGCATTCTTAAATCATAAATGACAAATCGTGAAGAAAAAAAGAAAAAATTGCGTACTTTTACCATTTCTGATGAAGGCACAACTATTCACGTAAATCAACCCATGTATAATTTTAATGTTGAACCCTAGGTATAATTTTGTAAAATATGAATAATCTATTTCAATCTGGTGTCTTATGTCCCTTTAACCACAAAGAATGTTGCTGCAACTTTCTCATGTTTCTACTAGTCAACTTTCCTTGTTCGTTCAACAAAGTGGTTTTCCTTATACATTCATACACCTTTTATGTTAGAGCCTTTTATAGCTAAATATACGGAATGGGTTTTTTGCTTCAGGGGTTCACGCATATTTATAAGTTAGAAATATAGTCTATGGAGGAATATTCGGAAGTTGATTATTGTTTATTCGGAACACTTATTCATCTTATCTGTATTAGCTTCCTTAAATTAAGAGAGCCTCCATACGGGGTATCTAAGATATGTAAAACATGGCAAAAAAGATTTCACAGATCGCTTATTCACTTATCTGATATATGATGATAAACTATCTATAGATCCTTTCCAAACATGCATGTTTATTGTTAAGCTATATTTTATGCATTTCAAGTGTTTACTTGACCAGAGTTGACAGTTGCAACCTATGATACACAAGTGAAAGTTAAATGGTCAAGATGTAATTATAACGACACCTGTGTAGAGATATTCTCAGAGAAATAATTAAAAATTGTGCTGTGGTTTCTACATAATGAGTTACATTGGTCTTTGGGATTTTATTTGTAACAATAAAATCATTACGCATACTTTTCATTTCGACAAATCAGATAAAATAAATCTGTTTCAATTGAAAATAAAACATGTAAAATAAAGACATAAAGTTTATATACATTTTTACAACTTTAACTGTTTCCTTATTACAGTATTCTCTATCAATTAAGTTATCTTGTAAGTTAATTAAATGTTTATTAAATTCCTTGATGACATTATCATTTCTTACTAGTATATGATTCACACACTGTGACTTTTAAATTTATGTATGTTTTGGATAAAAAAGTTCTAAGATCACGTATTGTCTTTTTTTAAAGCAACTTGTCTTATTGTTGAAGGACGGACAGTTGCCTTTATTGTTAACATCCACTTCATTTAAATTTTGGTGAATAGTTTTCTCATTGGCAATGATGTTATACTTTTTATTCTCGTGGGATTTTGTCTGTTGCTTGGTCCGTTTCTGTGTGTGTTACATTGTCATGTTGTGTCGTTGTTCTCCTCTTATATTTAATGCGTTTCCCTCAGTTTTAGTTTGTTACCCCGATTTTGTTTTTTGTCCATGGATTTATGAGTTTGAACATCGGTATACTACTGTTGCCTTTTTTTATATACCACATCTTCTTAATTTTATAAAACAAAAAGTTTCGGTTCATTTTTAAATGTCTAAATTTAGCCATAGTTTTGAACAACCAAGTCCTGCCGGAGGGCAAGATATTTTTCATCTTACCTAAATGAAAATAATAATAAACACTTTGAATATGTATTCGATGGACGTAGACAGGGATTCAATTACTTATTGTTCTGATAAAAATAAGAAGGAGTGGTATGATTGACAAGGAGACAATTCTCCACACGAGATTAAATGTTAACGTAAATAAAAACAAAGCAATTAACAACTACAGGTCAACTTTGTCCATATCTTTTAAAATGTTGGAGCACAACATAATAGGAATACTAGTACCTGTATTTGGTAGTTTTGAATGATCCGTCTAAATAATTTTACGTCAGATTATTAATCATACATAGATTTACTTGCAATTTATTTTCATTGTTCATAATGACTAAATTGAAATTTAATAGGACTTCGTAGTACTTTTACACACGAAAAGTCATTTAATTAATTTAAAATAAATGAACAAAAAGTACTTTTAACAATTATCCAACAAGATAACATAAAGATCGGCAGTAGATATTTAAGGATATTAAAACTCAAAAACCGAATACAAACTAACACAGGTGTCAGTATTCACCTCAAAAGCTAACAAACCTTTGAATAGACTTATTAAGAAGGGATATAGTTACGATACTGTTGTCAGGTCATTAAAGATTGCATATTTTGGCTTTAATATTGATTCAACTATAGGGTCTTTGCATCGGAACTAAACACATTTATTCAAAAACCAGTTGTTGGTATGACACGGGTTATGTTCTTCTCATATATGTTATGATGGTATGATACTAAACCCCTAACGGGAAGGATTGTGCCTGATGTTCATATGATGAAATCATAATCTTTCAGTCAGTTTAATTGAAGTCTGGAGCTGGCATGTCAGTTAAATGCTAGCAGTCTGTTGTTATTTATGTATTATTGTCATTTTGTTTATTTTCTTTGGTTACATCTTATGACATCAGACTCGGACTTCTCTTGAACTGGATTTTAATGTGCGTATTGGTATGCGTGTACTTTTCTACATTGGCTAGAGGTATAGGAGGAGGGTTGAGACCTCACAAACATGTTTAACCCCGCCGAATTTTTGCGTCTGTCCCAAGTCAGGAGCCTCTGGCCTTTGTTAGTCTTGTATTATTTTAATTTTAGTTTCTTGTGTACAATTTGGAAATTAGTATGGCGTTCATTATCACTGAACTAGTATATATTTGTTTAGGGGTCAGCTGAAGGACGCCTCCGGGTGCGGGAATTTCTCGCTACATTGAAGACCTGTTGGTGACTTTCTGCTGTTGTTTTTTTCTATGGTCGGGTTGTTGTCTCTTTGGCACATTCCCCATTTCCATTCTCAATTTTAATAACGCATTCGCAAAAACAAAGATAATAAAAAACAACTAACATACAAACAAAACAAAAGCCCACAAATAACTAAATACTCATCAACACGAATCAAACAAAAAATCGCAGATGATAGGTGCTCCAGAAAGGTTAGATCCTGATAATTTGAAAACAAATTCCTGACTTTTATCATATGTGTGCTTGTTGTTTATTTCGTAGGATCCTCTGATACCAATAAAGGAGGAAGATTCTCTAGTTTTATTTTTAAAAATTACGAATACAGTTACCTTGGCATTTGTTTTTATCATCACTTCTTGGTTCAAAATTGTCACAGCAAATATTCTCAACCTGATTATGAATATTCCTATATGTAAACAATAAACACATTTCAATGATATGATCAATGATATTTTAGATTCATGATGACAAGCATGATAAGCATGATAAGCATGATAAGAGAGTTCGTGGTTTAACAGTTGAAATGAAAAAACAAAACAAAATTTAAAACAAATAGGAACCATTATAGTTGTTAAACATTTTGTCATTTAATGGCCTTTATAGCTGACTATGCGGTGGTTTCGCAATTGTTGAAGGCCGTACTATAGGTCTTATAGTTGTCAATTTCTATGTCAATTGGTCTCTAGAGGAGAGTTTGTCTCATTGGCAATTATACAACATTCTCTTCATAGATAAATCATATATAAGGATATATATAAACAAGCATGTGTACATAGTACACGGGTGCCCCACTCGCACTATCATTTTCTATGTTCAGTGGACTGTAAATTGGGGTTAAAACTATAATTCGGCCTTAAAATTAGAATTATCATAACATACGAAACATGTGTACTAAGTTTCAAGTTGATTGGACAAAAACAACCTTGACTTAAAATTTTAACCTGAAGTGTGACAGACGTACGGACGGACGGACAGACCAGAAAAAAATATGCCCCTCTACTATCGTAGGTGGAGCATAAAAATTAATCTTTCTAATGTCGTAACTACAATCCGTCCACTATTCCCGAATGTGACCTATCAATTTAGACTACTGGTACTACAGTAAGCAACACAACGGTTGCCACACGTGAAGCAGAATCTGCTTACCCTTCCGGAACAAATTATAGCACCATCAGTTTTGGTGGGGTTCTTGTTGCTCAGTCTTTAGTTTTCTTTGCTGAATTTTGTGTGCTATTGCCTATCTGTTGTTCTTTTTCTTCTATTTTTTTAGCCACGGCATTTTAGTTTCGACTTTTGAGTTTGAATATCCATTTGGTATCTTTAGTCTCTCTTTTACATAAATATCAATGAACAGAAAATAGTTTCAGTCACATTAAAAATAAAAGAAGTTGTATTTTGTAGTATAAACACTCATTAGAAACACTTTCGATAATACATCAATTTTGGAATAAAACACTAAACATGAACATGAAATATCACCTTTCGTTTGCTTTATAATAGCCCTATACTTATTCAATGAAATCAACTGGATGTTGTTTTAAAAAAATCATTTAACCATTATTTTTCTTTATTCAAATAAGTATAAGTATATGAAACATATATTTTCTGCAAAAAATGTCTTACCTTTTGCATACACCAGTATTTTGCACACATTCAAGAAATGTTATGTATGTACAAAGATTCAAAAATAAACAGCCGTGCATTTTTAGCATTTTGTTATAATGTTTTATGCCATTGCTAGTAAAATGTCCGTATAACAAGGATATTTTTGTTGAAATAATTTTCACATAGGAAATGACAAATTTTGATAAAAAAATTAAAACAATGTTTTTTTATTATTATTGTAAATAAATAAATTTTAATTTTTCAATGCTAAATACATAACAATTCAATTCAATTCAAATATTTATTGCCATAAAACTACATATTCATAGTATGTGACACACATAACAAAATGAAAATAAAAATAACAACAAGATAAAACTCGTCACAAATACCAGGCGTAACAATTTTGTACACTAGACACGCGTTTTGTCTACAAAAGACTCATCAACACTTGTGTAAAAGACGTAAAAAGCCAAAATAAATATAAAGTATGCAGATAATAAACTTTACGTTAATAGATTGTGACAACTTTTATATTTTATTACAGTCACTTGCTTAAACAATACTATGATACCTATACCGATAGTCCATAGTAAAAGTATTTACGCTGGTACATGTTATCACCATACAGATGTCACTCATAGGGATGTGACTGCACCAACAGAGTTAGGAGGACGTATGTTTTATGGTTACTCATTATGATTTGATTGTGATCTCAGATCTTTCGATACCATGCAGTTTAGTCTGTTATTTTTGCCTATTATGTACTAATAGTATTCCAGATTATGAAATTTTGACTGAATGTGAATTCGAAAGACGGGTGATGTACGAAAACGTCATTTGGTTCATAGTCTTCCGATTGGAAATGATTCCATCTCTTATCATTTATTTAAGAGAATTGCGGTTGTTTCCGAATTCGATTTTTACTTACTAAACTAAGTACACTTCGTACACTTAGGCATATGACAGTTGTTATCCGTTCGTTTGATGTGTTTGAACTTTTAGATTTTGCCATTTGATTAGGGACTTTCCTTTTTGAATTTTCCTTGGAGTTCAGTATTTTTGTGATTTTACTTTTTTCGTATTTGACTATTTTTGGAATCTAAGAATAATTAACTCTTTAATACAATACGTTTACTCGAACTGACGAGTTAATGACCTTTTCGCCTGATTTTTCTAGTTGATCTTTTATAGCTGACTCTACTATACTATATTTGTCTGTTCTGACTGAATACTGTTAAGCTTCTTTATTTGAGAATTGGGAGTATTGATACTATTTGTGTAATGTTTTAATGTCGCATTTCAAAATTAAGACTAAAAGAAGAAAAAAAATATAATATATTGAAATGTTTTACTCAAAAGTTTTATTTTTGAAAATTTCGAACACATGTGCAGATTGAAACGAGGGGGGGAGGGGTTTACAAATTCATAAAATTTAAAGTTAAGTATACACATGATATTATAAATTTATCATTAAATTCTAATTGAACTGTTAAATATTTACAAAAACAAAATGGTTATTTTATAAAAACACTTTCTTCATTATTCATCGTGCTACAGAAAATGTTTTCAGAACTAGTTAATATGTTGCCATTTCTGTTGATATACCTGAATCTTGCACGATACTATAGTAATAGATAAATATAAGAAGATGTGGTAAGAGTGCCAATGTGACAACTCTCTCCAAGTGACAGTTTATAATTTTAGTAAACCATTATAGGTCAAAAGACGTTGATTCAATTTAAAAAGGGGCCGATACAAAATTTCACTGCTTTGAAAGACGTCTCTCACTTATTTCAATTCATTTGTACACGGGAAACAATATAGAATATAGATACTGTTGTCTGATCTATGGTCGGGTTGTTGTTGCTTTGACACATTCCCCATTTCCTTTCTCAATTTTAGATATATGAAGCTGTGGTGTATGAGTGTCAATGAGACAACTCTCCATTCAAGTAACAATTCATAAAAGTAAACCATTATAGGTCAAGGAACGGCCTTCGACACGGAACCTTGACTCAAACAAAACAGCAAGCTACAAAGAGCCCCGAAAATTACTAGTGTACAACCATTCAAACGGAAAACCAACGGTCTAATCTATATAAAAACGAGAAATGGGAAACACGTATGAACTACATTAACAGACGACAACTACTTTACATCAGATTCCTGACTTAGGAAAGGTGCAAACATTTGCAGCGGGATTAAACGTTTTACTGGTACCAAACCTTCTCCATTTTCTGAAACAATAGTATAACTAAACTTCTGTTTAGTACTGTAACCCATATTTTTACACTGTTTCCAGATATTTTTAGGATTATATTTTGTTTTTGTCCATTTTATTTTCAAAATATGAAGACTTAGCTTTGTTTACCTCCCTCTGGGTTTTATGTCTGCATTTACAATAATCATTTATTTATAAACTCTTTTTAGAATAAGTTCAATAATGTCAATGATCTTCAACTTCGTACTTTATTTGACCATTTTCATTTTTTCATTTGAACGTCACTGATGAGTATTATAGAAGAAACACGCGTCTGGTGTAAATACAAAATTTTGTCCTGGTATCTATGATGAGTTTATTCATATTCTAAAGTCATTCAAGGCTCTGTATGTTGTTTTACCTTGATGTATCTTTAGGAGCTACTTCATTCAAAATTGAAGGAATAATATCTTTGAATTTTACCCAAGTTCCATTTACCTCTCTACATAAATAAAATTCAGACCAATCATCCCCCCCCTCCTTCCCCAAAATCCTCTTTATTGTAACTTTATTGTAACACAATAGAAAGCTTGTTTTATTGCAGGTCTTCTTATTGTTTTATAGGTTTTTTATTTTTAGGTTTTCTTCTATGAAAGCCTGTTTAGTTTTAAAAAAAAAAGGATGACGTAAGAATGGTATTTCTCAATTGCCTGTTCTAAAAATACATATGGTATATTGTCGATATATATTACTTCCTTTTCCGGAAAATCGCGTTGATAAACAGGCAGTTTACTGTAAGACATCAACAAGGTTTGTTACTTATTTTTATCACTTAATAGTAAAAGTGGTTCAATTCAATATTTATTGGAAAGAGCACAATAAAGGCGTGATCCAAATACGGACAATAATAGTATTAAAACAACATGTAAATGAAATATAGATGCAAGTAGTCAATTTCAAAATGTAAGCGTAATTTCATCCCACCCTGTTTTTATTCCGGTAAACTGTTTTTCACTAGAGAATATTGGATGTAAATAAAGTGTTATCATTGTTCATGTTGTTTTGTTTATATTAGACACGACAATATGACTTGTTGGTGCATGCATCTCAGTCCAAATAATTGTGACGTCTTGGAAGGCTAATTTAAAGTTTTGCCTTGACGCCATCCTGCGTCGATGTGAGGCGTCGAAGAATAAAAATGTAATACAGTAGCCTTTTGTAACAATGGTTTGATTTCGACAGTGTTCCCTAGTGCCTGTCAAAGGCATTCAATACACCAAACATTTGTATTTTTTTTCGCAAAAATTAAACAAATATTTCCGGTTGTGCCGAGTGCTGATATAAATTATTATTTAAATATCACTTTTATAGCGTTGATCTGTCAATGCATGTCAATAAACTGTATTTTTGTCTTTAAATAATAATATAATAAAATATAGAAACACTATAAATCAAGAAATTGTAAATATTACTTATAAGTACAATTCCTTGATAAAATAAACATCCATGAACACATTACACTTATCACTTTTAAGGTACAAGGCCTTTCCCTTTTCATCGTAGCAAATGCTTACTTTTGGTTTTATGATTATAATGATATCAAACTATGATCACTTAGTTTTTCTTTGATTGATTATAAATGGTCCAAATATACATCAACGTATAATTGACTCTTATGTAAATAAAGAGTGATAAGCTACGACTGTAAAAGTACTTCTTTGACAGTGAAACCAGAAACACAATCGTCAACTTTAAAGTAAAAATGAAATATAGATACCTCTAAGATTAAAAACAATTTTGGTAGAGAAAAACATTACAAAAAATGTTTGTAATGATTCAACATTGAATGAAATAATTATTTACATATACAAAATCTGGTTATAAAAAGGGAAGATAACAACACATTTAAGTTAAATCGAAGTTATATTAAGTTAAATATAAATGTGAACCGTGTGGATCCAGTCAGTTCCAGCTATTAGACAACTAAAGTCGCTTTATTGTTTATTCGTCAATTCTCTACTACATAAACAGTTGGTATATATATTTGGGACACTTAACTTTTTCACAAATTCCTTTTAGATGGATGCAAATAATACAACAGACTGGCGCGATAACAAAGGCTTACCTGAATGTATGATGTATATGCTGCATAACGAGATCATGTGTGACGTCACATTTAGAGTAGGAGATGATAGAACTCCTATCAAAGCACATAAGTATATGCTGTCTAGCCGAAGTGCCGTCTTCCATACAATGTTTGAGGGATCTCTACCAGAAAAGGGGGATATACTTATACCCGATGTTGATGAAGATACCTTTCGAGTTATTCTAAAGTGAGTACATGGAGTAAAATTGATTTACACAAAAAAAGAAGATCGTATTATTGATTGTTAGTGCTATTTTCAGCACTCATGTTTTATTATGATAGCTTTCCCTCGTAGTACCTACATACTAGAAATTGTTGTGGTAATCATAATATGACATATATGTCAAACGAAATAGAAAATTAAAACTATTTCTGACAAAAATTTACTACGAAAAGACGCAGATTACAAAAACCAAAAAGGTTCTTCGTCTCGAAGTCACCAGTCATTGTGATGAATTTAGCAAGATGTAAATTTATTACCTAACGTCAGCCTCATATCTTGACCTACATCTAGAAATTGACAATGAGGGTCGGTTGAAAAACAAAACTTAACGATAAAAGAGATGATTTCAGCTTTCATATTGTGATCTTTCCATTTCTAAGTATCAACATTCTAGCAGCGCCTGCATACGAATTATATATCTCCCAATTGATACCATATTCGGGTGCTTGTAGTTCCTAACATGATTTCATCGATAGAGAATTGCAGTTCACAAGGAAGTTATTATATCAAGAGTTCCAAACGGTGAAGTTAAAATCATCCCATTAATTTTACGGACGCCATCACGAGTTGATTGACAGATATGAAATAAGCGTTTCACAGTTGGAATCGGAAGCACTGAATCTATGAAGTGAAATTTTCATTTGCACTATTTAACTTAAATTGAAGTTAAATATTTTTCTTGTAGATACTTCTATAGCGACGACATCACAATAACAAACAACAATGTGAAGGAGATGTTGTATGTAGCTGATAAGTATATGTTAGCTGCAGTTAAGAGAGAATGCGAGACAGTTCTTAAACAAACGGCACAATCAGAGCATGCAACAAAAACATTACAAACAGCATACCAATACCATCTGTCAGATCTCAAAAACGAAAGCCTAGACTATATTGAGATGAATACGATGGCATGCCTTCTGTCAGAACATGCAGTAAGCCTTTCCAAAGATTGTTTGGAGCTGATTTTGAAATCAGATTTTCTAGACTGCACTGAAACAGACATCTGCCAGTTTATTCTCAAATGGGGTAAACATCAGTGTGAGCTGTCAAAGTTAGAGCCTTCTGGCGGAAATATTAGAGAGGCACTTGGAAATATTCTGTTTCTGATAAGATTCCCGAATGTTGAAATGAAATTCTTTTCCGAAGCTGTTGCCGGCTTTTGTTTGCTAACGAGTGACGAAATGGTATCCATTTATCAATCCCATTTCGGTGTAATATCAAAAACATTTCCAAATAGTTTAAGAGGTCCTGTATCTAAACGAAAAACCTATAACATCACTAGATATGGACGTATTACTGGACCTATTGGTCCTTCGGAAAAACAGTCCCTCATTTTTCTTTCAGATATGGATATCTGGCTTAAAGGAGTTGTAATTGTTCTTCCGTATATTCCACCACCAACATTCAACCACTTTCATGGAGTCCAAAATCCCCAAAAACGGGGTTCAATAAGCATTAGCATACGAATAATGGACGATTCCAACGAGGAAAAGATTCATGAAACGAAACAAAACATACTATGGACCACAAAGCGGTCAAATTGGGCAAATGGACTTTTCAAAAACCAGTGTATGTCCATGCCATGAGGGATTACATAATTCAAATGGACGCGATTGGACTTCAGACTTATTATGGAACAGACTGTAAAGAGTGTATAAAAGACGAGGAATCTGGGGTGACTATAAAGTTTAAGAACTCTCCAGTGAATGATGCTGGAACTGACATTAACCAAGGACAATTTGCAGGGCTCTCATTTAGTGTGTAAAATGATTAAAACGAATTAAACAACAATGATCAACAATTTATGAAATTAAGGTGGTTTCAAATAAATCAGAAGACTTACCGTGTAAAGCATATGTCTTAATTTCATTTTTTTTTTGCAGATTTCAAAATATGTAAAGATTTTATAGTTTACAAGAATATAGATATGAAAATGATAAAAGATATTGATTATCTAGTTTTAATAACGCACTTTTTAATCAAGATCAGCTATACGTTTCATGCTACTAGCATTTCAAAACGTTGGTGTTCTTAAATAATAAAAGAAAACGCACTTAATTGAACATACAAGTTGGTTAAATACTATGTGATAGAATAAGTGGAAACGTTGACAGATATTAGGAAAGTTATTGTTTTATGGTGCAAAAGACCGTATTAAGGGTTAATGTAATAAGAAACAAGCACTCATTCACGCATTAAAAGAAGTATAACATATTTTAAGATATTTACACATTAAAAAGTAACTAATAGTTATGCTTGAAGATATTGATTTGATATTAGGAATATAGTTTTGCTATGATAAGTAACAGATTGAGTTCGAATTTGTTTCTGGTCTGTGCAGAGTTATGGTCCTTACACCTACAAAATATCGACAAATAATCTGTTTTCCACAATTTTTTTTCATCGTGATCGAGTATATTGATTTCACATTCCGAAAATAGTTTCTTCATGATAAGTTGCAGAAAAGGAAAACAGAAGACAATTAACTTGCGGAAAAGATGGTATGCCGCAAAGATGAAGTACATTAGTGTTAACATCACTGAAGAAATATTTGCACCTCAAGTTTGCGGTATATCATCTTTTTCGCCTATTTCTTTGTTACCTTTTGATCGTATCTAATACTTGTACAGAACGTGATTCATGAAATGAAATGAATTTAAAGTTTAAATTATAATAGTGGAAGAATTTGTGCATGGTCATTTCTAAATTGTTTCTACGGAAACCAATATGTCGACTCCGAAAATAACTAAATGAACTGCTAAGCAAGAAGTCAACCGTTTTATAAATAAGCAGTTGGACCAGGAAGTGTTGCAACACTTTATTAAACATATAAAAAAGCGACAATTTCCAGTGGCACGTCTGTGTAAACCTTTAAATATATAGAGACCATTCGTGGTGGACATGGTGGACGAGTAACTGCATGAATAAAATGCCACTTTTGTATACTTAAACATATACTGACCGGCTTTAGAAACGCAACACTAGATTATTCTTTTCAATTTTCATTTTTAATTATGCATTTTTTTTGTAAACAAACTTATGAATAGAAAGTTCTGTCATTACTTAAATGTTTGAAAAAAAAGCAGTTCGAAAGTTGAATTGATTACGTCATTTTCGATGTTCAAATATTGTGGTATACACTGAAACCCTGGTTTTCCCCTTACCAATGAACGTCAAAAGCAATGACTGCCTGTAACAAACGCCTAAATGATTGTCAGGAAGGTCAACCATTTCTGTTCGGCACGTTTTGGTTTCTGTTTTGCACCTTCTGATTTTGCCGTTGTTCCACCCATTACAATGTGTTTTGTCAATTATGCGGTTTAAACTTTAAGGCTCTAAATTTTTTTCTGCAGTCGATTCTTTGCCAGTTCAGTTAATGGGAAACATTTATGGCATTAATCTGTGCAAAATGTCATTCATCAATTTGGTTAGCAGTTGACGTTGCGGCCGTAGATCTGTCTCACAAATGACGTTGTCTAATCAAATTCTATTGACGTTGCATTGTCACTACATGTTGATCTAGTCTTTGATGGTCTTCAACAAATCCAGTCTACCGGTATCATTGTCGGAAGGACAGTAAGACGAGTGTCTGACGTCAATTTTTTGTGTTGCAGCACGTTCACGTTTTCCTGTTTGCAGAATTCTAATGAGTTGATTCAGCTTTTCATTCCTGAGTTTTGGCAATATGGAGATGCAACATTTTTTAAATGATTAAAGTGTGTCCAAGGATTGAACGAACTGTTTCACAAAGGAAAAAAAACGGAAAAAAATCTTTTATTGGCTCGTGCGATCTAAAAAATCTAGTATGTTCAATAACCACAGGTAAGTCAGATGTTTATTTTTCGAAAGGGAAAGACATATGATGAGCATGGATAGTAGTTGTATGAGGATCAAACATTATTTGGTGAAAAAAAATCTACAAAATGAGTGTTGCGTTTTTAAAGCCAGACAGTATATATGTGAAAATAAAATCTAATGTCACAAACTAAGAGAACTTCCTTTTCTTTTCTTTTTTACAAAAATCCGCATCAGTTTATTTGTTTTATTTGTTTATATATTAATTGTAAATTGAAATAAAAAAATTTAAAAGTTCGAACCAATTTATCTAAAAATTTAGCACATGAATGTATATATATTTATTACACATTTGAATTATAAAAGTGCAAAATAGCTTATTTGCAAATTTTCGCAAAGAAAACTGGGATCAAAACTGTATCGTATGCCCCTAAGGTCACCCGCGTCGTCTGTTTTTATTCTAAGGGAAAAACCTTTAAAAAGCGATATACGATTTGATCCCGATAAAGGTTGATTTATAGTTATGGACATCTGTAAATGATTGAATGAAGTAGAATGTAATTTACATTTGTAATGAGGTTTTTTACGAATAAAGCATAACAAGCTGGTTAAAACGGTTTTAATAATTTAATTATACATTTTAAAGGTTTTTTTATTGTTTTTGTGGTTGTTTTTTTTTAACTATAGCCTGTTGACTATTGAAAAAAACTTGTTCTGCTTGTTCTAAAAATACATATGGAATTTTACGGTCGATATATATTATTACTTCCTTTTCCGAAAAATTTCATTGATACACAAAGTCAGTTTACAGTGCGACATCAACAAGGTTTGTAAATTAGAGGCGAAGGATCACAAAAGGACATTTAAACTCACAAGTCGAAAATCAACAGACAACTCTATTGCTTAAATTTAAATGAAAAAGACCAATAAATGAACAATAGTACACAAAACACAGCATACAAAACTAAAGACTGAGCAACACGAACCCCGCCAATATCTAGGCTGACATTTTTACTAACTTTTCTCAATGCTACTTTTTTGTGCACAAGGTTTTAATCCACTAACAGATACAGGTAATGTGATGCAGGTAGAATACACAAATGAAAATAAACTCTCACAAATTGATCAACTTAAAGTTTTTGTCTAATCTGTTGTCAGGGGGGATTTTCGAAGGTTCAAAGATTTTTGTTTAATCTAATTTCTTATTTCGTGGATGGAAGGCATACTAAAAGAAATGATCAACATTACATCTGACTTCTATCCCAAATTCATGTATTTAGTTTTGATGTTATATTTTTTATTCTCATCGGATTTTGTCTAATGTTTACTTCGTTTCTGTGTGTGTTACATTTTAATGTTGTGTCGTCATTCTCTTGTATTTAATGCGTTTCACTCGGTTTGTGGTTTATGACCCGGATTTGGGTTTTTTTCTGTCGATTTATGAGTTTTGAACATCGGTATACTACTGTCCATTATGTTGACAACAACGTGTGAACAAAACAAACAGACATAATAAGTAAACATTTCAAAACTAGCGGTACAGCAGTCAGCATTTTGTTATAATGTTATTTACTATAAAACACATCAATCGAATGGATTACAACTGAGATATCGTTGACACAGTACAGCAGTGGATGAAATTTGGCTTGATACCTTGCTAAAAAAATCTCCCTTGTATGGCAGTCGGATGAAATTCCATTTTATTGACAACAATGTGTGAACAAAAGAAACAGACATAATAGGCAACAATTTCAAAACTAGAGGTACAGCAATCAATATTTTGTTATAATTATTGTACTTGCTATAAAAACCAACAAATATATCATAAAAAAGGCATATACACAAAGGACATTAGAAGAAATGAAACGACAACCACTAAATGAGCAATGGAGTTGTCAGTTTATTTTCGATCTATAAGTTTTAATGTCCTTCTGGTATCTTTCGCCTAACTCTTACATGCTTCAGACTGTCAAACAGTATATGTTCAAGAAATTATAAAATGAAATTTAGTTTACAACGTTAATCAGAGTATAAAAGTTGGTATTTGTGACACATAACTACCTCACAAATTTGTTTTAGATGGATGCAAATAATACAACAGACTGGCGCGATAACAAAGGTTTGTCTGAATGTAAGATGTATATGCTACAGAACGAGATCATGTGTGACGTCACGTTTAGAGTAGGAGATGATAGAACTCCTATCAAAGCACACAAGTATATGCTGTCTAGCCGAAGTGCCGTCTTCCATACCATGTTTGATGGGTCTCTACCAGAAAAAGGGGATATAACTTTACCCGATGTTGATGGAGATGCATTCCGAGATATTCTAAAGTGAGTAGATTTTTTCAGCATTCATGTCGGCAGGTTTTGTTGGCAGATGATGTTAAGGTTCCCTTCGTAATACCTGAATACTATTTAGTTTAGAGGTAATCGTAATATCACAATATATGTCAACAGATATAGGAAAGTAAAACTATTTCTGACACAAATTTACTATGTGTACACGCACATAACAAAAACCAAAAAGGTTCCTCCTCTCAAAGACATTAATCACTGTGATGAATATAACAAGATGTAAATTAATCAATCTAATTCAAGTTCAATGTGTCAAATGTTAGGATTTAACCGTTCTTTATTAATCATGTTAATGTTAACCCACAAGAACACTTCGGAAGCATTGAATCGACGAAGTGTTATTATACGATTAAACGTCTTTTATGGTAAGCCGTTCTCGTCAAAACAATGTTTTAACCCTTTTATCGAGCAAATTGCATACTGAGATTTAAAAACCTGAAATAACACACTGAGAATTCAAAATTACACACTTAGATTTTGAAAAGAGAGATGAAATAAATTGAAAAACATACACTGAGAATTGTTAATCACACACTGAGATTTCAAAACTACACACTGAGAGTGATATGCAAATTACTAAAGAATATACATGAGATGAATAATTCAACAGATTACAATCTTGATCTCAAGAGCTCTTGTCATTATAATGAAATGTGATACCTTCAACCAACATTCGTAATAAATTTCAAGACTTAACATTGCCATTATGTGTACGTGTGTTGCCTACAATTCAGATAATCACAACCAGTGTATATTTTTTTTAATTTAAAACCGTTTAAGGATGGTTCCCTTTTCAAAAGTCTTCCAACTGTTACCCTGATTTCGCAAGGTAATCTTAAACTTTCTTTGACTTTTTGCAGATTTTTCCAATGTTTTCTTATAATTTTAATAAAGTTTTTCACCATTTGGTTATATTTTTTAATAAGTGTAAGTGGGTATTTTTCTTGTTCTTGTATTTCTAAAGTTTTTTTATAAATGATTTAAAACCAAATCGAAGGACAAACGAGTTCTGTCCCCTAGTTGGTTTAAGCTTGTAATAGTATAAGATTAAGTATGCTAATTAGATTTGTGCGCATAAAAAGTGCGCACAAATCTCAGTGTTTAATCTTAAATTCTAAGTGTGTGTTTTTCAGTTTATTTATTCTCAGTGTATCTTTTTGAAATCTCAGTGTGTAATTTTCAATTCTCAGTGTGGGTTTTTTATTTTTTGTAATCTCAGTGCGTCTTTATAAAATTTCAGTGTATAATTTTTAATTCTCAGTGTGTGTTTTGAAGTTTTTAAATCTCAGTGTATTTTGTATTAATCATGTTAATTCTCAGTGTGTAAATTTTTCGGAAAATGGTTTTAACATAGTTTTGACCAGAACGGCTTGCCATAGTCTTTTTAACGGAATTTATTGGTGTATAAACTCGACCAGTTCGCTCACAAACAAATAAAAGTCCGAAGTCCGAAAGACTTTTATGATATGTATCTTAGTGACTTGGTATAGTTTATACACCAATAAACTCCTTTAAAAAGGCGTTTAATCCTTATAGTTCTTTAAAATTGGAGATTAGGAAAATATTTTTCCACACTAGTAACCTCTATCACACGTAAGTTGTATATTTACTGTGAAAGTACTTTTATTCTTTGGGTACCAATTGTCGTGGTTTTCGTGGATGACTTTATCCACGAATTTAAGTGCCAACGAAATAAAACAATCATTGTCCAAATCAAGACATGGAAAGATCCCAATCGGTAGGTTTTTGGAAATATTCTTTATAAAGCACAAAGGTGTCAGTATTCACCTCAGAAACTTACAAAACCTTTGAATAGACTTATTAAGAAGGGATATAATTACGATACTGTTGTCAAGTCATTAAAGATTGCATATTTTGGCGTAAATATTGAGTCACTGATAAGGTCTTTGCATCGGAACTAAACACATTTATTCTAAAAACAGTTGTTGGCATGACACGGGTTATGTTCTTCTCATATATGTTATGATGGTATGATACTAAACCCCTAACGGGAAGGATTGTGCCTGATGTTCATATGATGAAATCATAATCTTTCAGTCAGTTTAATTGAAGTCTGGAGCTGGCATGTCAGTTAACTGCTAGTAGTCTGTTGTTATTTATGTATTATTGTCATTTTGTTTATTTTCTTTGGTTACATCTCTTGAACTGAATTTTAATGTGCGTATTGTTATGCGTTTACTTTTCTACATTGGTTAGAGGTATAGGGGGAGGGTTGAGATCTCACAAACATGTTTAACCCCGCCGCATTTTTGCGCCTGTCCCAAGTCAGGAGCCTCTGGCCTTTGTTAGTCTTGTATTATTTTAATTTTAGTTTCTTGTGTACAATTTGGAAATTAGTATGGCGTTCATTATCACTGGACTAGTATATATTTTTTTAGGGGCCAGCTGAAGGACGCCTCCGGGTGCGGGAATTTCTCGCTACATTGAAGACCTGTTGGTGACCCTCTGCTGTTGTTTTTTAGTTGGTCGGGTTGTTGTCTCTTTGACACATTCCCCATTTCCATTCTCAATTTTATTGACTACTGATATGATTTAGAGAATATATTGAATAACGCGAAATCTGAGAAAACTTAAATAGCAGTCACAGAACTACAAGGCATGCAGGATTATACCCATTAAATCTTTCATAACCTAAACTGTACAACTTTTGTTCTTTTGATTCTCATAAAAAATATTTTTGATCGATGGAAGTCAGATTTCCGGTATTGATATGCTAGTATGATAAAGTGTTCATTTTATATCCTCATAGTTCTCGTACATATGGGAAATAATAACTTCATGCTGGGCTTGATATTGATAAGAATTATTTGACAATTCAAGATACGTTTATAGCATTTATTAACGTTACTGTTTTCTTTAGGTGACATGTTATGGCCTAATTAACACCTTTGATGGTCTTTAATCTGTTGATCACTTTATCATGGGTTAATTAGTGTTATCACTACGATTTACAGGGTCAATGTTTACTTTGCAATTTCCTTCAATCCAGACAATTTGTAACCTTCGTTTCTAATGGCGTTAATTTTTCAATTTTTTTTTGTTATAAATCTAAAATCTACGAATTAAAAACCCATGAACATGTAAATATTGCTTAAACCACGAAAATTGATACCCACGAATTAAAGTATTTTCACAGTATGTCATTAAATAGGCCTGTCGCATAAATATATTTGTTTGGTAACGCAAAAATATGTACTAAATGAAATTTGCTATCTGATAAAAAAAAACCTCTTATTATAATTCAAACGAATGTTTTAATGTTTATAATTTAATTTAACGATTAACGTGCAGTGCAAAAAAAAATTTAACGTCGGTGTTAGTATCGCTGCAATCTTGTTTAAATGTGTTACGAAAAGAAGTTCGGTCAACGTCGTTTATCGAAAAATAAACAACGTCAAGATCAACTACCGGAAGTCCTCTCGACCAATAATATCAACATATTCCCTTATATGCAAATCATATAAGAATTATTTTCATTTACGTTATTTAACTGATATATTAATCTATATATATTATCTTGTAGATACTTCTATAGCGATGACATCACAATAACAAATAACAATGTGAAGGAGATGTTGTATGCAGCGGATAAGTATATGTTAGCTGCAGTTAAGAGAGAATGCGAGACAGTTCTTAAACAAACGGCACAATCAGAGCATGCGACCAAGGCTTTACAAACCGGATATGAATACCATCTATCAGATATCCAAACAGAAAGCTTAGACTATATTGAGACGAATACAAAGGCATGCCTTCTGTCAGAACATGCGGTAAACCTTTCCAAAGATTGTTTGGAGCTGATTTTGAAATTAGATTTTCTGGACTGCATTGAAACTGACATCGGTCAATTTATTTTAAAATGGTGTAAACACCAGTGTAACCTGGTAAATTTAGAGCCCTCTAGCGGAAATATTAGAGAGGCTCTGGGAAATATGCTGTATCTGATACGATTCCCAAATGTTGAGATGAAATTCTTTTCCAAAGAGGTAACTAGCTCTTGTTTACTTACAGATGATGAGATGCTATGTATTTATAAGTCCCATGTCGGTATAATATCATAAACATTTACAAGAAGGGTAAGAGGTCCTGTATCTAAACGAAAAACTTATAAAATCAATCGATATGGACAAATTACTGGACCGATTGGAACATCAGGTAAACAGTATCTCATTTTTTTCTCAGATAAAGATATTTGGCTTAAAGGAGTTTTAATTTGTCTTCCTTATGTTCAACCAATAGGCTTCAACCAGTTTGGAAACCAACAGGGTTTCATAAGCATTAGCAAACGTATAATGAGATTACTTAATTCAAATGGATAATGTTGGACATCCGACTTATTTTGGTGTAAACTGTAAAATATCTGTCACAGACAAGCGATCCGGGGTGACTATAACGTTTAAGAACTCTCAATTGATAGGTGCTGGATCGAATATTAATCAAGGACAATTTGCAGGGCTTTCATTCAGTGTGTAAAGTGATTTGTGAAATTTCAAACAACAATCAACAATTTATGTTTAATTTATATTTTTTTTTAAATAATTCAGGAAAAATGAGTGTTGTGTATACTGTTGTTTGTCTTTTTATCCTTTTCTTTTTTAACGTTTGCGTTGTGAGTTTTATTTCGATGTATCGGTATGAACGTCCCTTTGGTATCAATCATGTAAAGCATCTTACAAATTCAATTTCTTAATTCATCTATTTTCATATCTTTTGATCATAAAATAATATTTGACATGATTTTGTGGTCGGAAATTCAAAATATGTACATATTTTATAGTTACAAAAGGCATAGATGTGTATTTATTCGTAAAAAAACGTTCGAAAAGAATACAAATTTAGTTATGTTTTAATTTGGTAATGACAAAAAAAAATAGCAGTGCCAATGTAAACAATATGCCATTATCAGGCAGAAGCAGAATATTCAAAGATCTTATTACAACATGTATAAGATTACATTTAGTAATAAGTTCATTATCAACATTAAACAACGCATGTTTTTTACGTGAAAACAGTCACACTTCCATAAGTTGGTAAACCGTTATGGATTATCCGTTTCACAGATGACAGCAGATATGTTTCAATATCAGAACTGTCCGAATGTGACCTACTGAATTATACTTATTACCGGGTTTGTACTAACATAAGCCACATATGTGGAGCAGGATCTGCTTACTCTTATCCGAGATCAGCCAATGTTTTAGTTCGGTTCGTGTTTCTCAATGTTTAGTTTTCTATGTTGTGTTTTGTGAATATATACTATTGTTTGTTTGTTGATCTATTTTGTCTTTTTGAGCTATTGCGTTGTCAGTTTATTTTCGACTTATGCGTGAATGTTAACGTCGCTTTGGCTTCTTTTGCCTTTCTTTTTCAAGCAAAAACTAGAATCACAAGTTTCAAGCAACTGGCATTAAAATAATAATACTATCAGAATAATTAAAAGAAAACGCACTTATTTAAACATCAGATGTTTAGTAGTTGTCGTTTGTTGATGTGGTTCATAAGTGCTTCTCGTTTTTTATATAGACTATATAGATTAGACCGTTGGTTTTCCCGTTTGAATGGTTTTACACTAGTCATTTTGGGAGACCTTTTTATCTTGCTGTTCGGTGTGAGCCACGGCTCCGTGTTGAAGACCGTACTTTGATCTTTAATGTTTACATTTGAATTGTGAAATTGGAGAGTTGTCTCATTAGCACTCATAACAAATCGACTTATATCTATTCACAGTTATAAATGCAGATTGAAGATTAAATGATAGTTTTAATAATAACTTTATCTTATGATCTTTTTAAATATGCCTATATCATAACTATTTTCTTGTTAAATTATATACTTTTCTGATGTACAAATCATTCTTAATTTATGTATAATTGCACTCTAAGTATTCCTTTATTCCTATGCATATTTATTATAATGGTTTGGCCTTGTATTTATGGTTCTTTTCGTATATACTAGTAAGACAATCAAAACCAAGGAGTATAAACAAAGACTTTCAAAACCAAAGGACATTTACATCAACAGTTATAAATAATAAATAAGAAACAACACGAACTCCACTAAAAACCGAGAGAGAAATCTGGTGCTCCGGAAGGGTACGCATTTCCTGCACCGTATATGGCACCCGTCCTGTTATTTCTTTGTTCAGTTCGGTAATGATGGAAGGTTATTATGACTGAGGAAGAATATCAGATATGGTTTCTGACACACTTTTTTCATAATGGCCAATCAGCTCATGATGGCGACCGTAAAATTTCTTGAATGATGACCTTAATTTGACGGATTCATCGCCCTGTCTTAGCAATTTTTGAGAAAGCAGTATTCCTCGTTCAACAAAATCAACTTTGAGCTAGATATAGAGTAACGTATTAATTAAGACACATATACTCCATATGCAGGTGCAACAAACGGAATGAACGTCCGCCGGACATATATAAAAAACGTAATGAATAATTGAATCAAGATATTTGCGTTATATATATATATATTGCGAAGGTTTGCGTTATACGTTTGCGTTATAACGCATCTAGGTTTGCGTTATTTCGTAAAGGTTGGCGTTATAACGGAAACGTAGGAAGAAAAATTAAAAAAAAGAAATGTGTGTCGCTTATACGCTCTAATGACCTTTTGATAAAGAATCAAATAATTCTAACATGTTTAAAGGAAGTGGGGTTTGATATATAAACTCATTTTTGATCATGAGGAAAATGAATAAAATGTTCATCATCTAACTGTGTATCATTATATAAATTTTGTCTAATATTTTCGTTGGGGCTTGCAATAGAGAATAAAATGAAATTCATCTTCGATGACTCTGCGGGTTTTTTAATATTACGATCATTTTCTATTTCAGAACCATTACATGGTCACTTATACGAAGTTTGTTTAAAAAATATTTTTGATAGGAAAATCAATCAACAATCGGTAAAATTTGGCTTCAAGTGAAGGTGTAAAGTATTTATACAGTAAACGTTTGCTACTTCTCATTTTTTTCTATTTTACTTTTATATAAATCTTTATAATAGTCATCTATTTCATTTTTCAAATTTCTGATTTCAAATGGCTTACATCTGTAATATTCTTACAATTGGCAGCTTTGTTTTGGAGGCTTTTTTCTGGTAAGACATTTTTAGCATACATTTGTATGTACACCAAGAATAAACTCATTGTAAATCAAGGGATTTTTAAAGTTCCACCTTTAAGGCCTCTTTCAATAATGCGATTAACTTATCAATATTTAGTCTAGCAAGGTATATTTTATGGTCACATTTACAGATATTTGGAAATTTTCTTACTTGTTGATCTTGCCTTCTTTGTTATTATTTTACGGATTCTCTACATCTTTCTAAAAAAGTGCAAAAAGTATCATTTAAGAGCAATCACTCCTAAAAATCAGTATTAATATTTCGATCTTTTACCGCTTTTCTATTTATACACGCTTAAACATTGGAAATCCAATCATTCAAAAGGATGTGAGCCAAGTGAAGATGTTGGCCTATACACTTTTTATTATAGATTTCAAGATAATGTGCAAAGATTGTAATATTCGTTATTTTAGTGAAAGTAACTCCTAAAAAGTCGTCTAAAGTTTAAATTCATAAGTACAATAGGTAAAGCTCAACATCCTAAACTAAATTTTCAATCCTTTCAGACTTTTTATTTCTATAGTAGTTTTTAGATTAGTACGAACGGAATCATTCGAGAGGCACGAGTAGCTAAATACAGAATATATTTTATGTTTGATAATATATGAAACTTATGCACAATCAAGATATCTATAATCTATTAATCAAAATTCGAAAAAATGTATTCGCTCGCTCCTACCGTTCGATTAAAGGATTACAAAGAACCCGAAGATTAATTTGGTGTCACCTATAAGTGTTTAGAGAACGGCCTTTATAATGTTTTTCCTAAAAAAAATCTGATCCCGAATAAGATGAACAAATATTGTGGTCAAACAGTTGACAAAAAAAATTCTGAATTAAAATTTTCCGCATACCTATTAGTGTTAACTTTTAAAATAATACACGCTTAGCCTTTGTTCGGACAAAAAAATCTGCCTCAAACTACATATCTTTCCCCCTTTTTTATGTCAACTTGATGGTTGCTGGTTTTATAAATGAATAAGGTGGGAGTTATCTAAATCTATCTTAAATTTACAATAAAAAAAGAGCTGAGCAGTGATGAAAAGTAAAGAATTTATCTGTATACACTCATATAGATAAAAAAAATATATAATATATCATGAAATATTAGATTTTTAAATTACCCCACGTGAAAGGGAGGTAACTTTGTTTTATCTGACATAATACCTGTGAGTGTGTGTCAGGTAGATAAATCATTACACACACAACACATGACAAGGTAAACACATGTGAGTTGTTGATATATTCATACTTGATAAATGAGGTTATTAATGAATTTCTTATATATATTTTTTTGCAAAAAATAATTAACGTCTTGATGAAAACAAATAAAAACACATAATTTTAAGCCTGATGAAAAGGTATCTATAAATACAAATTTGCATAACATTGAGGGCTACGGCAACCCAACAACAACAATATATAGTCAGCTACGATGACAGTACACTATATAAATCGCCGTCCAGTCATCGACCTGATTTGAGTGAAACAATAGAAAACAATGGAAAAGTAACCAAAAGAAAGCAACATAGTAGTTTGTTTAGGACGGAAACAAAGCTCATTGAAAATGATTTTGTAACCACAATCGTACATATCAATAATAGATTTATAATAAATAATATAGCAGAAAAATAAATGCGATTAGTAAACATATTTTTTTCCATTATCATTGAGAGAATAGAATTAAGCTATAATTGTTTGTTTATACTCAGATTATAAAAAAAAGCATCTCTGGTTTCGACAATTATCTACAATACGTACTTAATGAGCAACATAATTGATGACATTTATTTTTTTATTTATACACAGAACCATACCACTATATTATGAGAAGAAGAATGGCATCAGTAGCTACAGACATAACATCTAAGATAATACTAAACGATGGCGTAAGTATGCCACTGTTTGGACTTGGTGTGTGGCGAGCCACGCCAGGACCGGGTGGTCAGACAGAACAAGCCGTAGAGTGCGCATTACAGAAGGGATATCGAATGATAGACACGGCTGAAATGTACGAGTAGGTAACTTTATAAATACAAAATTTTTAAAACATTTGTTATTTCGGGGCCTTTTATAGCGGACTATGCGGTATGAGCTTTGGTCATTGTTGAAGGACGTACGATGATCTATAGTTGGTAATTTTTGTGTCATTCAGTCTATTGTGGAGAGTTGTCTCGTTTGGCAACCATACCACATTTTCGTGTTTTATATTCATCACTTCGACGTTTATTCGTGTAAGAATGTAAGGATCTATTCATATCTTCAAAGCCTATATCACTATGAATTAAGGAAACTGTGAGGATTATGATAATGACACACAAAAGCAAAGATAACAATACTCCAAAATCTACTGAAGCCCGTCCCCCTGTGCGGGATTTTCGCGCTGTGCTAAAGACCTATCGGTGTCGTCGAGCTGTTTTCGTCTATTTGGTTAGTTTGTTGTCTCTTTGACGCATTCCCTATTTCCGTTCTTAATTTTATGATATTCAGTTTTATAACTTAGACGTTATGAATAGGGATAAATAGAACTAATAATCGGTCAAAATAATGTATGGATTGATTGATTGTTGGTTGCTTATCGTCCAGTGACAAATATTTTGCACATGTTCAGGATGAGATCATATTTGATTTATTGTTTGTTCCTTAACGTCCAGTGACAAATATTTCATGCATGCTCAAGATTAGAACCAATTTGATAGATTGTTGGTTACTAAAACGTCCATTTGCTTAACATCCAGTGACAAGTATTTCATGCAATCTAAGGATGAGAACACATTTAATCAATTGTTGGTTGCTCAAAGTCCAGTAACAAATAGTTCATGATCATGCATGCTTAGGACTAGAACAATTTTTATTAATTGTTGGTTAATTTACGTCCAATGACAAATATTTCACGCTTGTTCAGGATGAGAACAAAATTTATTATTTTGTGTTTGCTAAACGTCCAGTGACAAATATCTCATGCATATTCTGGAAGAGAACACATTTGATCGATGTCTGCCTAACGTTCAATGACAAATATGGCATGCATGTTTAGGACGAGAACAAGTTTACAGTCAAGACAATTAATATGCGGGTAATGCAATAGTGGTAGCCCAGGATGAAGGTTGGCGAAATTTGGACTGCCACTGGAAAATGAGAGTATATTGGATAGGGACAGAAAGGAGTAGGTCCGGTAAGGACCGATTTTGGCCTCAAATTTCAGTTTCATCTGACGAAAGATTTTGACCACTTTTTAAACACTTAAGTGTCTATTTCATATGATGCAATTAATTTATGTGAAAGATTTTAACTTATTTAGTCATTAAAAACGGTCCGATTCTGGCTCAAATATGAGAAATCTACCAAATATGCGAAAAAATGTCACTTTTCAGATGATTTTTGTCAAAAACGAAAGTGGCCGCATCCGTGTTCATCCTCAATCTTGATATATGTTATGTATTATCATTAAATACAACTTCCATTTCAATATTTTGGATGAACACGAATGCGGCCACTTTCGTTTTACACGGAAACCGTCTAAAATTTAACTAAAATGCTGGAATTGTGAAGATTTCAGTAATTTAGCATGAATTAATGGTGCTAGTTCTCAATATATGTGCACTGTATTGGCTAAAAGAGCCCATATTTATGTAGCAGAACCTTTCTACTATCCAATAAATGACTAAAAGTTTACATTTTAACAATTTTGTAAAACTGCTATATTTTGGGGCCAAAAAGGGGTCTTACTGGACCTACTCCTTTTGCTTATGTTGACCTTATGTCTCCTCAAAGATATATATCCCGCATAGTCAAACTGACTCGGTAAGAAGAATACGTTAGACATCTTGATTGCATTCCAGTATTTTTTTAATTTCAGGTTTGCCTCAGTAACTGTTAGCATTTTGTGATACATCACACTATCTTAAAGCGAATGATTATCCCGTACTAGATTTTATTACAACGGATTTTACTGTTATCACTGGCGGATCTAGAAATTTTCATAAGTGGGTGCCCACTGACTGCGCTAAGAGGGGGCCCGCTCCAGTCACGCTTCAGTGATTCCCTATATAAGCAACCAATTTTTTTCCCAAAAAGGGGGGGGGGCCGGGCCCCCTGGGCCCCCCTCTAAATCCGCCTCTGGTTATAACTAATGTGTACCTTATATACTGGGATAGGTTTTATTTCAGATTGAATGTTTGAGATCACAAAAATCCAAATTTAGCAAAGACACGTTTCTGCCTGTTCAAAGTCAGGATCCTCTTTAGTGGTTGTTATATGTCATGCTCCTTTTTTATTTGTTGATGGAAGATTTTTAAGTATTTTTCATTCAAAAGTTTTGTGGAATCAGGATTTAGCGTTTGACATAATTGCCTAATCATTTTGGTGTATGAATCTGTCATCTGTTAACACCACGTGACATATACATACGACGCTGTACCTCGTTTATGTTATAGAACAAAACTACTTTATTTTATCCTATGACTGTCCGAATTCAGGAGCCTTTAATTTAGTGGTTGTCGTTTGTTTGAATGGGTCATATTTATTTTTTCGTTCAATTTTTGTACATACGTAAGGCCGTTGGTTTTCTCGTTTGAATTGTTTTACATTGTCTTATCGGGGCCTTTTATAGCTGACTATGCGGTATGGGCTTTGCTCATTGTTGAAGGCCGTACGATGACCTATAGCTGTTAAGTTCTGTGTCATTTTGATCTCTTATGGACAGTTGTCTCATTGGCAGTCATACCACATCTTCGTTTTTATAAACACTGTTCCTCCTTAATGAACAATACTTTATTGTATCCTATGTCTCTTGTTACAGGAATGAAGCCGATGTAGGAAGAGAACTTAAGAAATCCGGATTAAATAGAGAAGATGTTTTTATTGTTACAAAGCTCAGTGAAAATGGTTACGATCGATGCAAGAAAATATTTAAAGAAAGTTTGGAAAAGTAGGTAATTTTCACTAACACCATGTTTAAAAACGCCCCCAAAGTTGATATATTATAACAGATGTAACTATCTGATTTCCAGGCTTGGTAATTAATGGAAGAGGGAGAGAGAGAGAGACGGCTCAAAAGAAATCACGTGTGATATCAAAATGCGACATTTGTTTAAAAATCACACGAGCATTAAAACATTCATTGCCCGCAAAAAATTTGACGAAGGTTGGCGATGATACCATGTTAAGTCAATAAATTTGTCGTTCACAACATATTACGCCAAAAAGTCATGTTTATTTTTCAGGCTAGATGTACCGTGTATAGATCTTTACCTCGTGCACTCACCAAAAAGTGGTAAAATAATCGAAACATACAAAGCCATGTTAGAACTGAAAGAACAAGGTTTTATTAGGTGGGTAATCCTATAACATCATTATTATTTAATTAACTATCATATATATATATAGTCTTAAAATTGTTAATTTCTGCGTCTCTGGGGGGAGAGTTTATTTGTCTCGTTGGCTATTATACTACATCTTCTTTTTTTTTTATAAAATAATTTTGTACCACATATTTGTTTTAACTGTTATTCTAAATTACTTCTCTATGTTATGAGAGGAGTCTTAAAATTACTAAAATGTAAGATGGTGCTTCGTATTAAAAGCCTTACTGGTACTTTGTAAAACAATTAACATGCAACAAAACAAAGCGTTGTTCTATTTTTCTTTTCCGTTGGTAAAGATAGATATGGACATGTGTATTTATTCCAAGTAAACATTGAAAATATGATAATTGCTGTTCTATATATATTCGGATTTCATACATAAAAAAAATTAGTTAGATTAAGTATATGTTGTTATTTGTACTCACGTTATTACTTTTTGTGATTTATTATTGCTAAATATAAAAAAAAGAAGATGTTGTATGATTGCCAATGAGACAACTCTCAGCAAGAGACCAAATGACACCGAACTTAAAACAGCTATAGGTCACCGTATGGCAATCAACAATGAGTAAAGCCCATACCGCATAGTCAGCTATGAAAGGCCCCGATAAGACAATGTAAAACAATTCAAACGAGAAAACTAACGGCCTATAATGTATGTACAAAAATTGAACAAAAAATAAATATGAACCATTTAAACAAACGACAACCACTAACTTAAAGGCTCCTGACTTCGGACAGGCTAATACATACAGAGTGTGTCGTGGTTAAACATGTAAGCGGGATCCCAACCCTCCCCTTACATGGGACAGTGGTGTTACAGTGCAACATGAGGACGAACTATACAAATCAGTTGTAAAACCCATTGGTGGCCTTCGGCTGTTGTCTGCTTTTTGGTTGGGTTGTTGTCTCTTTGACACTGTCACATTGCCCATTAGATTTACTGAGTTAGTATTTCTAAGTTTACTTTACGATGGTAGGTAAACAAGATGATGACAAATCTAGTACACTTTCGCATTTTTAATACACTTGGCGATAACATATAAAAACATGCAATACATTGATGTTCATATATCCATTACAAACTGCATCGTAATCAAAAAGAGATTGACTACAGTACTTTGAGATTGCGATTTTTGCATATTACTGTGCATAGCTTCCTTGAATTATGAGTTATTGTGAAAATACATTATATATGTAACCATGGTAACTGATGTATTACTTTATAGATCAGTAGGTGTATCTAATTTTGGTATCCAACATTTAGAGGGTATAAAGTCTCACGGACTTCCGGTACCATCAGTTAATCAGATAGAACTGCATCCATGGCAACAGAAACCGGATATAGTTAAATACTGTAGAGACAATAATATCGCAGTCATGGGATATGCTCCTCTCGTGAAAGGACAAAGATTTGATGACGAAACACTTTGTGAGATTGCAAAAAGGTTAGTGTACACAAGTATAGTCACATGTATTGGGCATAATCAAGAAGTAACTTTCTATTTGTTAAGCGGAAAAACATCAGAATATCGATTTAAAAAAATTGAGTGAAGAAACCATACAAGACTAACAAAGGCCAGAGGCTCCTGACTTTGGACATGCGCGGCGGGGTTTATCATTGATATGGTTATATTTATAAATTAACTGTTTACAAAATTTTGAATTTTTGAAATACTAAGGCTTTTCTACCTCAGACATAGATTACCTTAGCTGGATTTGGCAAAACATTTAGGAATGTTGGTCCTCAAGCTCTTCAACTTCGTACTTTATTTGGGCTTTTAAACATTTTTGGATTCGAGCGTCATTAATGAGTCTTTTTTAGACGAAACGCGAGTCTGGCGTATATACAAAATTTAGTCCTGGTATCTATGATGAGTTTATGTAGGCAAGATATCATATTGGAAACAATGAGCGATATTTCTTACTTATCGTATTATTATTGTTACAAAAGGTAATTAAACGTAAAATCAGATGAAAGTGAGTTCTAAATCATATAGTTTTTATATTAAATTGTGCTTTTATTGATATGTACCACTCATTTCGTCGTGATGTAGTGGTTTGTGCATAGGATTTCTAACACTAAGGTTCCTGATCACGGATTCCCGGTCCGGGAGGAAAATTTCAGGGACTGAGTTTTCGTCTTTGGTAGCAATACACAGTTAGGAGTTTAGTTTCGCATTTTGGCCCCTGTGGATTTTTAAAATAGGAAAGTTATTGTGTAATAAAAATCATTTTTAGACAGATGAGTGCTAATTTAGTCTTCAAAGATGGTTTATAAGTTCATCAAGATTATTTTTTACATGTTTTATGGGCTGTTTTCTGTTTGACCATCCGTATTTTCATAGCTAGACCGGCCATCGGTCCAGAAATTAATGTACTGTTTACAAACACTCTTTTTCTACGCGAAGTTTTTGACGCAATTTTACAAAAAAATGAGATGAAAGACATATGATTTTCATTGGATTTGCTGAATGATATATGTACACAGTTTCAGAAAAGGTATTACCTCAAATGATTGAAATTCTACTTTTAACCAAATTTTGGGGAAATATATGACATCTTTCCCCCCCTTTTTGCAATATTTTATAACAAATAAATGCAGATTGTTGCCATGGATACACCAAAAAGAAATTATATTTTACCATTTTATATACTATATATAAAATCTATGGAAGATTCTGATTACATATATATGCCCATATATGACACAAACAGTAAGCTTGATATTGCAAGAAAGCAATGAAAAGGGGATGGTAAAATTCATAAGGGCAAATTTTAGTATTTTTTCCTAACTGTTTATTGCTACCTTTCCCTTGACACAATTTGCGAGTATGGTCGTGAGGAAACGATGATAGTCCGCTGGAAGGAGACGATAATTGGCTGTCCCGTGTGAAGAGAGAGCCATATCTCTTGCACGTAAAAGACACCCTTGTAGATTTCGAAAAAGAGCAGGCTAATGCCGCTACAAGGCAGCACTCGCATCCGCAAAGTTGAAAGGGATTAATATAGGTTGCAAAACTTGTTTCTCAATCCACGATAAATAAATATAAATTATGTTTAACTAAACTCAATTTGTCTGTCTTGGTGCAATTTACGCTATTTCCTAACTATATTTACAAATCCACTGTTTTCAGAAACAACAAATCACCAGCACAAATACTTATAAGATGGAGTTTGCAACATGGTTTCATAACAATTCCTAAATCTGTACATTCTGCTAGAATAGAAGAAAATATGCTTGTATTTGATTGGTCATTAAATGATGAAGATATGGCAATATTAGTGAGTACAGGTTTTGTTCAGTGACGTTGCTTTTTAATTGGATAAAATCAAAGGAAAAACAAAATTTATACTTTAGATATTTAACAAACAATAAGGGGCTAGAGCCGTCTTCAACTTTCAGTAATGTGAGAGTTGGGTTTGTTTTTTTTTGCTTTGTGTTGATGTTAAGAGAAAGCTATTTATCGACATTACACAAATGTTTGTAAAATTTATGAAAATTGGGAACAACGTAAATGTTGCTAGAACTTCTTTAAAAATTAGAAGCAACTGTAACGTGTAACCGGGCGATCAATGGATCCGTATCTGAATAAATCAGGATTTCAAGTGTTCAACTCATTTTTTTCACCACAAGAAGTTGTCCTATCTAAAACATTTAACACACCCTTAAATGAATTCACAATGTCAAATATATACGCCACACAATGCACATTAATCAAAATGCCGGGTGAAGTACCTCATTCACAATGCACAGACACAATGTTTCATAACAGAATATATATACACAATGTCACTATGCAATCACTATGCAACATGTATCAGACCGATTTATTCACAATGTCACTAACAGATTATTATGCAACATGCATACGGCCCTTTATTACACCATGTCACCAACAGATTACTTTGCAACATGCATCAAGTAAGTATTACACAAAACGTATGAACACAAAATCACATATATACAACTTCTATTTACAACGTCCACCAATATGTAGTATCACCTTGTTAGTCTGCAACTAACCACAATAACACAATGACACAATTACACTTGCACAATGTTTCAACTCACAAGGAATATATATATAACACAGCTGAACTCACGCACTAACTATCCCTTTGAGTTCCCACACAATGAATATTATCCAACTGGTAAGGTTTAACACAGTGCACTTTCACTAATACACTTCCACAATATAACATCTTGCAACACCAGCAAGTAAACACCTTGTATTCTCAATAATACAAATCTATGAAGTATTCACACTTCCACATAGTACAACTTGCAACACCAGCAAGTCTACACCTTGTATTCTCATTAATACAATAACCAATTATATATATATATCAGATTCACTTTATACATTGTATCACAATCACTATTGCAATATTCACATATAAATCCGAACACTATTTATATATCCTTTGGAATCACTTAATTCACTCTACTTACCAGTTGGAAAATAATCCCTGATGTTATCACTTCAACGGTCCACATATAACTGACAAAGTTTCTCTGTCTTGAGCTGGCTTATATACTACCATATGGAACGGTCCATTATACGTGAAGGGGTGAAAATCAAGACTATACCAATTTTAGGGGTGTTTTTAGTAATAGATGGTGCTCCAACTATGGAGAAACTTATATACATATAGAAACACAATTAACAGGGAAAGACAACTGGTGTTTCACATAAAAATAAATAAACTATGACCAATTTTTGTTACACTACCCACGCCTCAAAAATCATGCGTCCTCGCATGACTCCTTGAATACATCTGACATGCTGATAAAACATCTATCAAATTGGTCATTTTTCATACCCAAACTCTTACCATAGTGCAGTCACTATTTCCATTGGACATATCTTCTGACCACAACGTCAGGCTACCCTTTTGTCCATCAGGTCTTAACTGATGACATCACAAGGCACAACCCGTAGAAACAAAGTCTACATATGTCCGAATTCCTGTCAGCCATATCAAACATATTGAACTTTCTTCTTATGAACAAACACTATTCACAGTATATTTCTCCTTTTGTTCGAATAAAACTTTTTAAAACTTCCCACTTCAAAATATCTGTTTCCAACATAAACCATTAACGTCTGTAATTTTGAGCGTCACTGACAAAGAATAAAGTACGAAGGTCCCTAACAAATTTTGCCTCTGCAGCGGCCCCAATGAGCCTACTCTTAACGAAATCTGCAGGAGGGGTCTTTTACATGCACAGGGCGTGACATGTTCCTGTACATGGGGCCTCGGATTTAACGTCCCCATCCGACGGACTCACATTTAACTATGTACACTATATACACTACAAAACTAGAAAACTATCTATATACACATATACATTGATCCTTTACCCCAAAATGCTTCCTCTTTTCAGACTCACGACTACTGTCTTCCAAACACTACAGTATCTCTTATTAATTCAACACCATCTTTAATTCCTGAATCATTTTTCTTTTGTAAAGAATAAGAGGGTGAATTTGCACAAAACTTTGTCTGAAACAATATTCCAATTTGTCATTTTCACTTGATAAAAGTCCAATTTCCAAATCAAACAGATTTTCTACCATTTCAATTTCAACTGACAGTCTGACTTAATGTTACTACTTACTTTAAAAAAATGCACTATACTTTGACTACAAACACAACACACAATTAACTTTGAAATATTACATCTGGTCCAATCATACATTCATATAAGTATTTACAGTGACAAAATCAACACATGAAATCCCACCGCTTGCCACCAAATTTTGTAACGTGTAACCGGGCGATCAATGGATCCGCATCTGAATAAATCAGGATTTCAAGTGTTCAACTCAATTTTTCACCACAACCAGTTGTCCTATTCAAAACAATCAACACATCCTTAAATTGATTCACAACAAAAACTATATACACAGCCCAATGCACAAAAATCAAAAATGCAAGGTGAAGTAACTCATCCACAATGCATAACACACACTGTATCATAACAGAATATATATTCACAATGTCACTATGCAATCACTATGCAACATGTATCAGACCGATTTATTCACAATGTCACTAACAGATTATTATGCAACATGCATACGGCCCTTTATTACACCATGTCACCAACAGATTACTTTGCAACATGCATCAAGTAAGTATTACACAAAACGTATGAACACAAAATCACATATATACAACTTCTATTTACAACGTCCACCAATATGTAGTATCACCTTGTTAGTCTGCAACTAACCACAATAACACAATGACACAATTACACTTGCACAATGTTTCAACTCACAAGGAATATATATATAACACAGCTGAACTCACGCACTAACTATCCCTTTGAGTTCCCACACAATGAATATTATCCAACTGGTAAGGTTTAACACAGTGCACTTTCACTAATACACTTCCACAATATAACATCTTGCAACACCAGCAAGTAAACACCTTGTATTCTCAATAATACAAATCTATGAAGTATTCACACTTCCACATAGTACAACTTGCAACACCAGCAAGTCTACACCTTGTATTCTCATTAATACAATAACCAATTATATATATATATCAGATTCACTTTATACATTGTATCACAATCACTATTGCAATATTCACATATAAATCCGAACACTATTTATATATCCTTTGGAATCACTTAATTCACTCTACTTACCAGTTGGAAAATAATCCCTGATGTTATCACTTCAACGGTCCACATATAACTGACAAAGTTTCTCTGTCTTGAGCTGGCTTATATACTACCATATGGAACGGTCCATTATACGTGAAGGGGTGAAAATCAAGACTATACCAATTTTAGGGGTGTTTTTAGTAATAGATGGTGCTCCAACTATGGAGAAACTTATATACATATAGAAACACAATTAACAGGGAAAGACAACTGGTGTTTCACATAAAAATAAATAAACTATGACCAATTTTTGTTACACAACCTTGTGTTTTCATATTAAGTAATTTTGGGTCTTAAAAACCAAAAACTCACAAAATGATACACTACAGTTTTTGTGGAGTTTTGTCTGTCTGTTCTTAGTCAGAATAGGCTCTGGGTTGGCAAACTTTATAGCTTGTCAAGGATGCCCCACTTTCACTATAATTGTTCAGTAGACCATAAAATTGGGGCAAAAAAATCTAAATTTGGCATACAAATAAGAAGGATCATATCATAGGGAACATGTGTACTTATGTTGAACTTCAACTTCATTAAATTAACAACCCTGATTAAAACTTTTAACTTGAAAGAAAGACCAAAGGGACGGACCGGTTGACTTACGGACGCACAGACCGAAAAGCACAGTGCCCCTATGTGGGTCGACTCATTAAAAAGAAAATATAGCTAGAGTGGGCACAAGTGGGCTCGTGGAAAAAGCAAAATCCACAAGGACTGTTGTGTATTTGCTGCATTTCTGACTGGTTAGCTCTGTGTTATCTCTCATTTCGCGAAATATGTTTCTCTCCTTTTGTGTAGTGTATCTCTTCTCTGTGTAGTAATTAAATCTCCAAAGAGTTTTTCTTTGTACGTCAAAGTTTTATTTTGAAAATCTGACTCAGTCTCATCAAGTGCCATGACCCAACCATCTTGAATAAAGATAAAACATTTAACCCTTAAAATCAATCTTCTATCACAGTTTTAATAAAATTATATTTAGATTACGTATATTTCAAACCACTTATACAAACTTATAACACACAGATTCCCGTGATAGAATTAATTAGTTGTACAAAATATATTCCAAAGTTTTAGTAAAAACTATTACAGTAACTACTTTGAGTCATCTTCGGACGACTATGATGAATTTTATATTTTTCAGGATAATTCTCCCGACAAATCCTGTAAACCATGGAACCCATGTGATGTACCTTGGACAGGATGATAACCGTTTTAAATTGTTGTGTGAACAATTTTATTTACATGGAAGAATATAATAACAAAAATATTAAACATTGGGCACTTTCAAAAGTTTGCCTCTCCTTGCAAACCTCTTCTTATTTTTATATGAATCGGAGTTCCTTCAGACACTAATCAAAAACAAGAATATCAAAGAAGCTATGCCTTTCAACTTCACATTCAGATATATTGATGATTTTCTTTCCATTAACAATTCAAACTTTTCTGATTGGATTCCATTAATATATTCCCCAGAACAAGAAATTAAAGAGACAACAGACACGGCTTTCTCCGACTCATTTTTAGACCTATACTTCAAATTTGACATACATGGTCATCTCAGTGTCAGAATCTATCACAAACGAGACAATTTTAATTTTTAAATTATCAATTTCCCCCACCTTAGTAGAAACACACCAACTTCAACTGCATATGGTATTTACATTTCCCAACTTATTCGTTATCGAATTAGGGGTATGTCAAAGAGCGTCTCGTCCGTTTTCTAAAAAAAACAGTTCAGCTGAAGGTATAAATACCTTGATGATAAATATTCGGTATCAACTTCACATATAATACACGATGGTCTTGAATCATAGATTCTGGGTTCTGACATTGTTTATCATCTTAAAAACTCGTTATATTATTCTTTATTTGTCATTATGAATTTACGTTTACTGTTTAGTCGGCTTTTGTGGTATTCATTTGATATGATTCTGTACTTATGCATCCCGCTTTTGTGTTATTGTTCTATGGTATTTTTGTTTTCTTGTCTTTAATTTTATGCTAATATGCTTTGTCTTTATGCCTTTTTTCTGATTCTTTGTTAGTATGACATGGCTCTGTTCTAATGCATCCCGTCATTGTTTTATTGTTCTATTATAATTTCTGTATTTGTGTCATTCATTTTTGCTAATTTGCTTTGTTTGCTTTGTTTGAAACCTGTTTGTGTTTCTTTCTTACATTTGACGTGTCTCTGTACTTGATGATCAATGTAAGTTAATATATTGTTTTTTTTTCTTGAGTGATTATGATTGTAACACTATGTTGACTGCTGTACCCCTATAATGGACATGTTTACCTAGTATGTCTGTTTGTTTGATTCACACATCGTCTTCAATACATTACAATTTTATGCGACTGTCATACAAGTGAGAGGTTTAACTAGCTATAAAACCAGGTTTAATCCACCATTTTCTACATACAAAAAATTGCCTGTTCCAAGTCAGGAGTATGACAGTTGTTATCATTCGTTTGATGTGTTTGAGCTTTGATTTTGTCATTTTCTTAGGGACTTTCCTTTTTGAACTTTTTTAGGACTTCAGTATTTTTGTGATTTTTCTTTTAACAAGATATCTGTTTACTTAAATCAAGGTCACATACTACCAAGTACTATCAGGTTAGTACATCTTTTATCAATTATAATTTAAATAGACAGCATTTAATTTTCCTTTGTACAACAAATGTCGAATATTAATCCAGCAAACTGACCCTGTCGAATGTTTGTTCCGGCTTTGGATCTTGGTGAATTTTGAAAAATTACCGTTAAACCGTCGTTTATAGTCTGTTGAACGCCATCAGTTCCAAAATAGCACATATATTCCACAGAAGTTGTTTTGGTAACTTCCATTGTTAAAGTGCATGTATATAATTGGTTAGCATCAATTTTAAGTCTGTTACTCATGTTACTTAGAATCATATCGTAACATTTACCATACATCTCTCCGTTCTCTCCAGCCAACTGAAATTGTTTCACCGAACTGGCAACAGGACTGTTATTAGAAAGTACTTGTAGTTCAGCTTTCAGTGTACAAGATGAGACTGATTGTTTTCTCCAATCGACGAACGGACACCCTATAACGACACCAGTTAACCATACATCTCTGCTCGTATAAAAGGATAAAGCATGTAATCCTTTAGTATTCCTTTTCAAATGCATACCACTAAATCGGTTTGTGATGCTTCTAAATTGCTTCTTTCCATATGGATTTCTTGGCTGATTGGGAAATAAATCATTCATTTCTCCAAAGTGAGATTGATAAATTGATATTATCTCATTAGGATTCAGAACACCTGATTTGGAAACATTCTCAGAAAAATACGTCATATCAACTTCTGGAAATCTAACTAAATAGATCAATTTATTTGCCATTTTTCGCATGTTTTCTCCGTTCTTGTCACGGTTATTTATCTGACATTGCATTTCCATCCATCTCATAAAAAACATGCAAAGTTCGGTCTCGGAACAAGTTAGATAATCCGACATCAGAATGATTTCTATACATTCCTTTGGAAGCGTCACTGCGAAGTCCGATTGTAAACTGTTTCTTGTATTTTTCTTTATGTATGATACACAAAGTTGCCGGAGTTCGTCCATATGATATTGATAAGCTGTATAAAGGTATTGTGCAGCAACGTCATATGAAAGGCTTTCCTTGAGGAATGTTTCACAAGCCTTTTTCAAACTCGTTATCATGTACTTCTCTGCACCGTAAAGAACATTCTCAACATTATCGTTTGATATAATGCTGCTGTCAGTATAAATATATCTGTAAAAATACGGTATTATGATTTTACTCAACTGTATGGTACACATTGAAACAATGAAAATGTATTTCAAAGGAACTCGCAATGAATATTTCCTAGTGCATGTATTAAATAATACAATATACAACAATGTATGTAAATTGTCAGAAAATATGTAAAATAGAAACAGCGCGAAGAAAAGCGAGAATGGGAAAAATGTATGTGTTTAAATACAAATAAGCGTCTCTGATTTTTTTCTAGTTTAAACGCAAACTGCGAAGAGGATCCCAAAAAGAATTGTTACACTAAACGAGGTTTCCCCTACCGCTTTCTCACCAACCGAGCAGTCAGCAGTTCTGTGAATTATCATTAATATAATTAATAGATTAACTACAAAACTTTTTTTTCCTTCAAAATACTAGGGATTTTATACACCGAGAATTTTACCTAAGCTGTATTTAAAAAAAACGTTTTGAAATTTTGGGTCCTCCATGCTATTCAACTTCGTACCTTATTTTGCTTGTTCACTCTGTTTTTAGTAAGGCGTCGCTGATGAATCTCTATTACGAAATGCGGTGGGTTTTTAGGAAAAGATTGCATGAAATGCAATCAAAACCTTATGGGACTGACTTGATATCTAAATCTTCCAAGACTTATCACTACCTTTTAAATACACAAAATATAGTATATTGATCATAACATTTTATATATCCTACATTTCCAGAAATTTATCGATGCAATATATGCTCAGATATTCAAGGTACAAAACCATTTTCCACTTGTCAAGAACATTACATAACTTTTACAAGCTGCTGGATTCTAATATCTTCTCTAAAATTATTAATGATGTCGTTGTTAAAGTTATCTCAATTTAAAAATTGGAGGTATCTCCCTTTGTCTGGAAAAGCTGTTAAATCAACAACAACCAATGCAATTATTAATTCTACTTCCCACTGATAATTTGAAGCAATCTTTACCGTTCAGTGCTTACAAATTAAAAAATTACAATTTATTTTCCTACAGAAAACATTTACTTACTCTAAAATCAGGTCAAACGTATTTGTATCAATGTCCGGTATATCTATATCTCCTGTCTCTGACATTGGTCCTTCGAACATTGTATGAAACACTTGGCTTCGAGTTGACAACATATACTTGTGCGCCTTCACTGGAGTTTTGTCTTCCCCTATTCTGAAAGTGACGTCACAGTTAATTCCACTCTTCAATGTGTGCATCATACATTCCGACAAACTTTTAGCCTCCCTCCAATCTGGGCTTTCATCCTTTGTGCTTGACATTGGAAAACGTTACATGCTATCACTGTTGTAGATTGAATTATTTTCGTTGTTCTGAATTTGTGGATTGAAGACTGATGTTTTTCCGTGGTTTCTTGAATTCGCGGGTTTGGAAAATTCTGCCTATATAAAATTGATCTTACATTAAGCACTTTACTTTCTGGTTAACCAATGTATACATCAACCATTATATACAAATGCATTGAAAGATCAACAAATAGGTTTAGTTCTAGCATGGTAGTCGTATTAAAAAAAAACAGATGTTACATTGCATATCGATAACTGTGTGAAATACGTCGAATTAAAGCATTGTCAGAAGTCAATATTTTTCTCCATGTACATTGTCCTCGTATCGACTCCATGCTAAGATTACAATTTTCATATTTTTATTGTTCATACGTCTAAAAAGAATAAAACTTATTTTAAGAACTTGCTGATGTTGTGTCATACAAGATTTCTAATTAAAAGATAACTGTTCAATATATCACTGTTCTGTCTACCATTTGAGTCGACCTTTGAAAATACATGTGAACATGTGACACTTTCTGAACGAATAAAATTAGTTAAAATATTCTAAATGATATTTTATAATTCTATACAAGTAATCAACAATTTCACAATTTCTCTCAGACAGCACAAAAGATGGTTTTGAATACGTTTTCAATACAATATAAAATTGAGAATAAAAATGGGGAATGAGTTACAGCAGTTTGAAACAGATTTTCTGACAAGTTTAAAGTGAAATACTTTATAAAAATGACATTATGATACGCCATCACTCGAAGTGTTTTCTGCGTAGGATAAAAGTGTCGGTACAATTGTCTGTAAAGACGACTTTCAGGGCAATCATACAACATCAAATAGCATACTAAAACATGTTGCATGATATAAATTGTTTGTTATTTATTATCTTGATAAAATGATTGGCGGTTGCTTGTTTTTCATTAAGAGCTGCACTAGACTGACCCTTTAATAGATCGTTGTAAAAAGTAAAATCACAAAAATACTGAACTCCGAGAGAAATTCAATCGGAAGGTCCCTAATCACATGGCAAAATCAAATGACTAAACACATCAAACGAATGGACAACAACAGTCATATTCCTGACTTGGTACAGGCATTTTCAATGTAGAAAATGGTGGATTGAACCTAGTTTTATAGCACTAAACCTCTCACTTTTACGACAGTCTCATAAAGGGTAAAAGGTGTACTCATTTCTAATTATGCAGCTTCATAAAAATCCCGTGTTGTTTTTCTTAAAATGTATGAGCGATATAACACGTGATAAGTTTATTAATGTTCAATATCTAATGCTTCAAGGTAATATTTTCAAAAGCTATGGAGAACATTTACGATTTTTACATTTCTTTGATTTCACTTCAATTATCAACTGATTATAGATAGAGAAAGTGCAAAGTGTTTGGTGTAACAAGGGACAATTTGTTACATTATGACTGTTTCCCTTTTACTATTGTTTAAAGATAACCCTTATTGACGGTTTGCTGGAAGACAATATTAGGCAAAACTCTTAAGCAAAAATTCATAGACCAATAGGATCTTTTGCAATGACATTGACGATATTTAAAGGGCTTTGTGTGTGTTTTAATGCCTGTGTAAATTGAAATTGACCCTTGACCTTACTAGTTGTTATAAAATATTTGGATCATTAAAGCGCAACTTTGTTACAATTGTACCGAAGAAAAATAACCTTTTAGTAAGGGGCAAAACCTTCTTTAACTGATTTTGGAAGACAAAATTAAGTTTAACTCTTAAACCACAATTACACGGGTTCAAAAATTTCCCGGTAAAATGTGAATTACTTGGGGACCTATGGTTTAAGGAATTGTTACGTGATTTAAGCGTACGTCATAGATACACCACTGAATTTCCCCTATCAAAGGACACAACAAGTAAGTTGGTGCGACCAGTGTATAACAGTATAATTATTTAAAATAATAGAAGGAAGGAAAGATATATTAATTGTTCATGGACAATTGCATTTCAATTGTTTATTTTTTGTCGCTTTTGCAGGTAATACCTACACAAATCATTTATATTTGTTTTAAAAATGGGAAACTTTGTTGTACTTTCTGTTTGACTATGCCTAAGCTAATGGTGTCACATCTGCCCATGTCTATTAAAAAAAATGTCATATAGATAATATTAGTTTTGTCGAATTACATAATATGTGTCTTGATGTCTTCTAAGTCGTCTAAATGTTTTTGCGCGCTTCAATGTGATAGTCGGACTAAAAGAGGGACGAAAGATACCAAAGGGATAGTCAAACTCATAAATTTAAAACAAACTGACAACGCCATGACATTTGTCAGATTTTTCTTTTTGATATTACTATTTGGCTTTGTTCTTCAATTCACTTTGGTAAGGATGATTTAAAAAACATGTTCATGAAGAGAACCAAAAACGAAGTTTTTCGGAATGGGGGAGATAACTCTTATCATGTGAATAGTATCACCAACCCGATACTTGATACCTAGGATCATTTATGTCGGGTACATTTTTTTTTACTTTTGACTTGGAAATTTGGCAGAGGAAAACGAATAATAACAATAAAAAGTCGAAATACAGTAAGGTCTTTCCATTAAGAAAGGAAATACCTGAAGTATTGTTACCCACAAGAATACTGACAAAAATATATTTCCGGAGAGGGACCCTATATCATGTGGAATAATAATAATGATATTTTTTTCTGTTTGAGAAATAATATGTACAAACCATAGATTGCGTGGATATATTCACATGGCCTTGGACGTTACGTTGGAATTTTAGCAGGATCATAATTAATTAATGCAAAGGCACACGTTTAAATAACCTACATGATCCCAATTTTGTTGCACCAGATACGTATTTCAACAATAAATGTTTATTTAAGTTTGTTAAAACGATTGACGTAAATCATCAACATTTCATTTGTTTGGCCTGAAGTTATCAACTGACACCACACACGATGATTTGAAAGATTATTATATGTGTACTTCCGCTATACCAAAAGCGTCTACAGATAAAGAAAGCCAAAAACAGTTGCATATAAATACGGTTTGTTTTTTGTAATTGAATCTCTAATGAATTTCAAAATAATTATTAATTCTCTGAGTTGATCCTTATGAAGTTTAAATTCAGCATATCCTCTTGTGTAGAGATGAATAAAATATCATTTTCTACATAAGGAAATGCCTGCATCCAGTCAGGAATATGACAGTTTGTATCCATTGGTTTTATGTGTTTGAGCTTTTAACTTTGTCATTTGCTTAGGGATTTTCCGTTTTGAATCTTCTTCGGAGTTCGGTATTTTCCCTTTGCCTACGAAAATGAAAGTATAACTTTAATTATCCTTTAAATATCATAATTTTCCTAACGATAAACAAAATTGGTAAAAAAAAGTCCAATTACCCCAATATACGCGTATTTATTTTTTCTTAGCTGTATACTACTGCTGCCTTTATTATTCAGTTATGTCACAATCGAGTTACTATTGAATTAAAGAAAAGTTTAAAACTGATAATGCTACTACAAAGGCTTTAAGGAAGTATCTCCCTCATGCAAACCTCTTGCTTTGGCTAGCAATAAATCCAGGTTCAACCCACCATTTGTTTCTTCAAACGATCTGTACCAATTCAGGAATATGGTAGTTGTTATCAAATAAATATGAAAAGAGGTGTTGTGAGTGCCAATGTCCGTTTCTATTTTGTTGGAGTTGGTTGTTGCTTTTTAGTGCAGTTCGGTGTTTCTGTTGTCCTGTTCTTTTCTTTTTATAGATGACGTGTTTCATAATTCTGCTCTTTCATTTTTGAGTAGATTTTCACAACGATATTAATAAGGTTAATTATCGTAAAAACACTATCAACAATAATTTTATGCAACAAATATACCAGTATTTTAAAAGTACCAGGATTATAATCTAGTACACCAGACGCGCGTTTCGTCTATATAAGACTCATCAGTGTCGCTCAAATCGAAATATTTATAAAGCCAAACAAGTACAAAGTTGAAGATATAAAAAAAAATATGCTGTATGATTGCCAATGAGACAACTGTCCGCAAGAGACCAAAATGACACAGACATTAACAACTATATTGAGAATCCAAAATTCAAAAAAGTTGTGCCAAATACGGCTAAGGTAATATATGCCTGGAATAAGAAAATCCTTAGTTTTTCGAAAAATTCAAAGTTTCGTAAAACAGGAAATTTATAAAAACGACCACATGATTGATATTCATGTCAACACCGAAATGGTGACTACTGGGCTGGTGATACCCTCGGGAACGAAACGTCCAACAGCAGTGGCATCGACCCAGTGGTTTAAATAGTTATCAAAAGTACCTGACCACCGTTTCACAAAGCCTTCTTAACTTACGATCATCGTATCAGTTTACGATCGGTTTACGTGTGGTTCTACGTTCCCGTTACGTGTGTTTCACAAAGGCATCGTAAAGAACTACTAAGTTGATCGCAAGTTACGTCGTGTGTATCATCGTAAGTGTATCGTAAACCGAGAAGAGTGCTTTCTTTCACGTCCGCGCTTTTATCGAGTATGGCATGAAAAAATATACATTTTTAAAAATAATTATTATTGATGGCGAATTATGGCGATATTTTTATATCAACATTAATACAACTAAAGAATTTTAGTCCGTTTTCAATATTAATTCAAGATATATGACGCTTACAGTCATAGGACAAAAGTGAGTTCCCACTCAAAAAATGTCCTATTATTTCAACTAAAATCGGTATTTTTCAAAAAAATATTACCAAGTAAGCCTATGAGTGATTTTTATAAAATAGATACCATAAGATGCAGGAATGTCTGAAGTTTAATTGTTTATTTGGCCATATTTTTAGTGAGGTTCTTTTTCATTATTCAATGGGTTAAACACAAATGCAATTTTTTACGATTTCAATTTGGTTAGAATACATAGCAAACTTTGCCGTGAGTCAAGCAATATTTTTCTTTGTGTTCACCTAGTCAGTAATAATACATATATTAACAACACTTTGTACCAATATTCTTTTCGGAGACAAAAACAGTCAAATATATTAAACGAAACTATCCGACACAGTGAGGGTCTAGATTAGTGGCAACGAGGGGGTGGGGGTAGCATTTCTTTGTTCTGTAATTCTTTTAGCCATTCTTATCTTTTCAGCATTAAAAATATGCTAATACTTTAAGTTATGTGCCCCTTTAGAATTTGCACTACACAAATGAAACCATTTATCTATTTGGTTAAATGTCTGATTAAAGCGAAACACAGAAAAATATAAATATTTTAACTTAGCTTGTTTGTAATAATTTGGATATATGGGATAACAATTTAAGCAGTAGATAAGATGAAATTAGTTATATTTGATCTTATCTAGTTTGTGATATATGAGGAAATACTGAGTACCGAGAAGCTAGCGCTGAGCATAAAGTTTTATAACATATACAGCAGCATTAGTTATCCGACATTAAGAGTAATCTGGAATCTTGACAGAGTAAAAATGTTATCACCAGAACAGGTTAGATTTTATTATTGATCGCCCAATATAGAAAAAATGCTTATCAATAAAGTCGTTTTGGAGGATTTAAAAATGTATTGAACTTTAATTCGTAGTGAAAGAAAAATAGGTTTTCCCCAACCCCCAAAAAATCAAAAACAATGTCATCCGTCTTCGAGCATTCGTCTTCCAGATCTATAAAATATATTGTTGGTTTTTTTAAGGTTTTTTTTTTAAATTGGAATGAATTATGGATCTTTCAAATATGAAACTGAAGACGTAGGAATCATTCCGGCGAAAGAGACGTCCCTTAGAATTATCCATAAATTTTGAAATTATTAAGAAACTAAGGTTTCAACTCAATAAGACAAAGTTGATCTTCGTCTGCATGATTTGGCTATTTATTAGGTTCTGTTTGGTCTGATAGCTCTTCAACTATTTCTGTTCTTTGTGTGCATGCTGCGTTCCAAGAATCGAGAATTATAGCTCATTGATTGTATGACTAGTTGTTGTATGTTTTTTTTTCAGCTGTACATAGCTTTTTGTTGTCAATGGTTATTTTTGTCGGAACTCTTTCACGAATTTTCATTGTTGTAATAACTATTGACACAATGTAGGAGAAGGATGTAAGGTTAACTAAGTTTGCAATTGTGGACGAAAATACCGATGCTTATTAATGAACATAATTTGCATAGCTAAAATCATTGAACCAGTTCTGATAAGGACCAGTTCAACATTTCATTCCAAATGATATACGTATATCAATATCTAATTTGGTATGCAGAAAACGAAGAGTTTAGTTATTTTGTTAATCAACTTTACTTTATATTCTCTCTTTTTTTAGGGGGGGAGGGGCATTATTCTCTATTCTGTAAACCTCATTCACAACCTCATATATCTTGTGTTATTTCAAATAAATATCTGATATTCAAGCGCCTATTAACGGGATAGGATGCTTAATACTATAAGAGTATCCACAAAGAGAGTTTTGGTGGTCTCTTTTAAAAGTTGGTGAATGAGAATATTATGCTACAACCAACCAACACAAAGGGTTGCCTACTAAGTATATAAAAGCTAAAGAATATGCAAAGCATGTAATTTTTACGACGCAGGAGTTCGGGTTAAAGGGTTTCCCAACCGTGAATATTAAATAATATTAAATAATATATACCGATTTGATTGGCCAATAACTGTTTTAACACAGGACGCCATCAATTTACGTGAATAATTTGGAAATATACAGACGATATTCCGCAATCCACGGCTCCTAGGAAAGTTTCTTGTAGTGTAACGAAAAGCGGGAAATACGCGTTTATGTAGTTAAAAATTGGTAATTTTAAATTATTAACTTTGTTTACATTTAGGCTTCTTCCTTTTTTTTCTAAATTGTTACATTATTTGGAGAATTGCGATTTAATGTTATTTTTTTTTTGTATCGTTTCTATCAAATTTTATTTTTATATTGAAACTAGAAATTGACCTGTTGTCTCACAAGGAAACAGCTGTTTTGACGTTTTTTCTAGAAAAGTTCCTAAATATTCTAAAAACTTTGCACCCAAATTATGTCTTCAATTCAGTGAGCAATATTGAATTTCATGCTAAATACAGGAGCTTACCAGATTAAATTAACGCGACCTATTAAAATAGTCAAAACAATAAGTTTTTATTCCAATTACAATTGAACTTTTTATATCAATTCGAGATTTATGTCATGTTGATCTGTAATATATTTATTTGTATTAAAACTTGACCAACTTCTTAAAATCTGGCAGACCGTACGCGAACAGTCCGACGTATGCGTATTTTGAAAAAGTACGCATACGGTGTGGAACATAGACATCTATCTATATTGTTGAAAACTATATTATACTATATTGCTTACTGGATGTCCTTAGTTTGTCTTTGTCATTTGATTGCTGTCTTATTAACGTATAACCTACATTTCTAACAGTTTTGTATAGCTAAAACGACTATTGTGTATAGAATAATTGTCTTTCTTTCCCTAAATAATATGCTTAAAAGAAGATGGACTGAGGAGAGATGTGCACAGGCACTTGTTTCGATCTATCAATGGGAAGGTCGACAATCCATATATATATTACATATTGATAATCGCCATTCCCATTGATAGAAACAGGTGCATGTGGCAATGTCTCTAAATAAAAAAAACACAGAAAATAAACAGAAAAAAATGCTTCACTTTTCAATCTTTAACTTCCCCTCCCCCTTCCATTTTTTTTCTACTGTATTAATTTTTTAAGACATGTCGCATCTACACAAAGTCTTATTGATCTGCAGCTTACCCCTCCCCCAATTAGTTTTGATATATATGATCTACATTAAATTCGATCCAAAAATAGTCACTAGAAAGGCATACAGTAACATATCTAAATAGTTGCAATAAATTCCATTAACCACGAAACTAATTACAGTCAAATATTTATTTCGATATTCTAATTAAAATACATTTCTTTTTTGGCCGAAATAACAAAAATTAATTATTATCTGGTTTTGACTGTGAAACACTAATTTCAGATTTATATTGTACACATAACTTTAAAAATGGGAATAAAACATCCTTCTTAAAACGTTTTATCGATTACCACTGTGCCTGTAGTGATATACTTATAAATAGATTTCAGAACGCGGACGTGATAGAAAGCCTATTTATTAAATTGTTAAGACGTACGCCGGTAGGACATAAGATGAGTAAACAATGATTAATATTATACCTTAGATTTGCATTAAGTAAGTTGCTTGCATATACAAATAAACAAACGAAGAAAGACTTTAAGTGCAGTTCTATAATATTGAAGATTCTTCTTCGTCTTCTAACATTTGAGGCATCTTGACCAAGAATAAAGAACGCTGCAGCCATGTTAGATGGATTAATTCATTTTCGTAGGAAAACTACGGTGGAGTTACGACTGGGTATAGCTGTAGTAAGTTACGCCAGGATTTACGCATTATTTACGATCATCTTAACTTACGACGGCTTTGTGAAACGGCTGTAAATCCTACGATTTATTTACGATGAACTTACGATGACACGTAGACTTACGAAGGCTTCGTGAAACGGTACCCATGATTATAATTTAGTACGCCAGAATTAAACGAAACGAAACAATCCAGACAATTATAAGAAACCCTACAAAAACTTAATATCATAGGATTAAACGTCTTTTTAAAAGAATTAATTGGTGTAGATACTCGACCAATTCCCTTACAAACAAATAGAAGTCCGAAGGACGTTTATGATATGTTTGTGAGTTTCTTTGTCCAGTTTGAAAATCAAATAGGAATTATACTGCAATCGTAACAATTCTCTTTATGTAATAGAACTGATGAAAATACCATAATCGTCAATGTAGATGTAATAAACTATTTAGTAAGTAACACATAAGATATACGTCGGTGCAATGGCATTACAAAAACACTATATAACTAAACTACGCCTTCAAATTTTGTAAAACTGATTCGTTATACTAAAAACCACACAAAATATAATTGATGTAGTTAATGGTTTAGAAGAAATATTCAAACAGCAAGTTTCCCCTTATGTTTCCCCCAAAAAATTGAGATTTTTCTAATTATATTTGAAGGGACGGCATCAAAAGTTCAATGAAGGATAGACTGGTATTTTTACTGACTCCCACACACCCCTTTCCCCCTCCCCCCTCCCCCCTCTTAACTTAATTTGGGAAACATTGATTGACCAATTTAAATATATGTAAAAAAAAAACAATGTCGGATAAACAAAACTTGCACCAGTTGAACGTTTCCCTTTTAACTACTTCAACTTCAAGACAATTTAAAGGTTTAGATTGTCGCGTTCCTTATGAGCGTTAACACAAAAATTGCTATACTAAATGCTTGTTTCGTTTACGTTCTTGAACTAATTTTTAACGTTAGTCATTTTCCCTTGCAGATATTTTTATAGCGATGACATCACAATTACAAATAACAATGTGAAGGAGATGTTGTATGCATCTGATAAGTATATGTAAGCTGCAGTGAAGAGGAAATGCGAGACAGTTCTTAAACAAACGGCACAATCAGAGCATGCGACAAAGGCTTTACAACCGGATACCAATACTATCTGTTTGAACTCCAAAAAGAAAGTCTAGACTATATTGAGATGAATTCAAAGGCATGCTTTCTTTCAGAACATGCAGTGACCCTTTCCAAGAATTGATTAGAGCTGATTTTCTTGACTGCAGCGAAACAGACATCTGTCAGTTTATTTTAATATCAGTGTGAGCTTGCAAAATTAGAGCCTTCTGGCAGAAATATGCGGGAATATCTTGGAAATATTCTGTATCTGATAAGTTTCCCTAATGTTGAAATGAAATTTTTTTCAAAAGCCATGGCTAACTCTGGTTTACTCACGAGTAACGAAATGTTATCTATTTATCAGTCCCATTTCGGTGAACATCAATAGCCTTTCCGAGGAGTATGAGAGCTCCTGTATCTTAACGACAAACATATATAATCAATCGATATGGACAGATTACTGGTCCTATTGTGATATCGGGAATACAGTCCCTCAAATTTCGTTAAAAAAAAAGAGATTTGGCTCAAGGGGGTAAATATTTTTCCTCCGGTTTATCAATATGTTCCACACATTCGAGGTGTCAGGCGTATGCATTGTTATGATCCTGGTACTCTGAAAATAAAAGTACTAAATGATTATAAAGAGGAAACATTTCAACAGCAAGAAAACATAAACCTTTCACAAAATGGCGGGGAAGTTCAGCAGATTGACTTTTGTAAACCTGTTCGTGTCACTTCTATGAGAGATTGTACTATTGTATTGGATCGGATGACACACCAGCATTTTTATGGAACAGACTGTCAGGAGTCTGTCACAGACCAGCAATCTGGGGTGACCATAGTGTTCAAGAATTCCCCAGTTAATGAAAATGGAACAGATAACAATACTGGACAATTTGCGGAACTTTTATTCAGTGTTTAAACTAATGCATTCTTATTTTTATAACATGTTGACTTGCTTTCGAATAATTTACTTAAAACTAAATCAAACAATTAAAATCTACGTAGTTGGTAATAAAATTGAACTATTACACTTATGTATTAAATAAACTAGAATGAAAGCAGAATTATAGAATTCAATAAAACATTAACTTAACAAGCGAAAGATACCAACAGGGCCCTTCACACTAATCAGTCTACAAGTAATTGAAAGGACAAAAAAGACCAAAGGGCAAACAGCACTATTCAACACACAAAAAAGAAATTTAAAGACTGAGTGGTACTTTACATATATGAAGGGAATAAACAGTTATTTCTTCAAAATTGCTGTCAGTTTTATTTTTGTACTTTCAGGAAATTATCTTCATGAAAAAGCTTCTTATTTGGTCTCACTCCCGGTTTTAAGTGGAGTTCATATTGTTTCTTATTTATTATTTATAACTGTTGAAGTAAATGTCTTTTGGTTTTGTGAGTCTTTGTTAACTCCTTAGTTTTGATTAGTATTGTCTTGTTTACCATATTTGTTTTGATTTTTATCAAATATATTATAAATATAGCCAATAGGTGAAGGGATGTTTCCCGATTTAAAACAAATACTCATAGTTCCGGTAGTGTTGGGTTTTTTTTGTAAACAAAGTCTTATAGTATTTATCAAAGGTACCAGGATTATAATTTAGTACGCCAGACGCGCGTTTCGTCTACATAAGACTCATCAGTGACGCTCATATCAAAATATTTATAAAGCCAAACAAGTTCAAAGTTGAAGAGCATTATTTATTACATATATGCTTTATAGTATACGTCTAAAAAATTAACAATACATTTTGAACAAATACAAAAACAATTCAGTAAATATTTCGGAAAAACACATCCTACATCAGCAACCGCCGTAACATGGTGTCATTTGCTCTTGTAATTTAACAAAAGTTAAGAGTTATAGTTAAATGTCGTTGAACAAGAAATCAAAAATGACGACTGAATAGGAGGTCTTTCTATACGATTGTCACATTTCCAGTAAAACAATACACAATGCTTTCACTTTGATAACTCACAATTTGCCAATGATACATATCGTATATCAGTCGAGTGACTCCTGAAAGTCTCAGTGTGCAGTAATATCTTACTAGTAACTGCATCTTGTTTTTTTGTGTACAACCCTTAAATGAGCCTGCTGACATAGAGTTTGGTTGAGATGATAATTCACTTCTTTTGTGCTTTTGTAAGTGGCTCAGGAAAGATTTTTACAAAGTTTGGGATTTTTTTCGAAATCTTTCCAATTTTAGCGGTTAAAGTGTGACAATTTATCAAATGGTGAATGATAAGTAAACACAAACGAAACAACCTGTTTTACATGTTTTACGTATTTCTCTTTATAAAGACTAGTTCTCCACGGCTGGTGTGTTTTTACCACATGATAATCCTTTTTTGTGAATCTTTTTTACACATGTTATAGCCGCCTCTGCTTGTAATAATGCCGTGAAGTACTTGTTATCTCTTTGTCAAAGTGTCGTCTGTGGAATGTATATTGACATACAGTTAAATGGTTTATAAATGTTATGTTCCGTTAAGAAACATTTTCAAAATATCATTTATTTAACGTAAATGTACCAAAATCATGCATTCAGTTTTAAAGATTTTCTTACGCATTTAACACCAGACTTCAGGGTAATCATAGACGGTTTGTTTTCCTAATTGTCATTGATCTCTTTATATCTTAGCGTGTGTAGATGTTAAATCATCATGCATACACAATGTACTTTTATTTGTTAGCAATCTAATTCAACAGTTTTTGAATACCGTATGGGATCATGATCTAAATCATATATATAAATATTATAAATTGATTTCCAGTTCCTCGCATGTTAACTTTCCTCGTTGGCTTCATGATCATCGTACTGACCTTCGTTATTGAAATAAAGAAAATACTCTGATATTTCTCACAAGTAAGGTAACCATCAACTGTTATGATTCCAACACATTCCTGTGAAATCTGATTGTACAGAAATACGTGTATCCGTTAATGGTAATACCTAACATGTCTGAGTTCGTCCATTCACATCTGATACAAGTTACACACCTTTGTTTATTTACCCCGTGGTTGTATTTTAAATGTAGTGTGATGATAACCACTGGTACAAAAACCTTTTGAATATTCCCCCGTGCTCATTTCTCAATGAGAAATAATTGATTTTATTTAAATAAACTGATTTTAAGATAAACCGATTGACTTTCTATAATAAACAGCGTTACATGACACTGGATATCTTACTGAGACATATACAATACAATAATTGCACTGATAACTATGTATTGAAAAGCGTCAAATTACATAGACTAAATAGCAAATTATGTGAATGGTTATCACAAGGATAATTGACAAAAACGAGTCGGGACAAACTGGGTACGTTATGTTTGTTTTTATTTTAGTTATATTATGAATAACCTAAAGATATTCGATATTAAAATGTTAAATATCCTCGATACTTAAAGAAAAGATCTTTTGGTGTAAATGCAGCTCAATTGTACAAAGTGAAAACAATTTAACAAAACTGTGAAGAATATGAGAACATGCATTAAATTGCAAAAATCCATTGCTAGTTCAATACGATATTAATACAATATTTCGTGTTTAAGTATCTGGAAACTTTGTACCCTTATATTAAAAACGTTCAGGTAAGGAAATGTTGTCTGTATTGTATAATGTTTCATAGATTGATAGTAATAATAAAAAAAATGTTTCTTTGATTAGAGGATATCCAAAGAAGTCTTGTATGTAAGTTAAGACAATATTGCACGGAATTTTTTTTCATAAAAAGGGGGATATTAAACATTAATATTTTGACAATCATATCATAAAAGTGTTTTATTTCATTGATAATACCAAACATACACTAGAAGGTTACAAGAGCGCAATTATTCGTAATGCATTTGCCAAAGGTTCCACTAGTGTTCCTTATTTTTTTCCTCGATGACTGCACAAACAGTGTTACAACCAAAAAAATGTATATTGTCATGCGGCAAAAATTGACTTAAATGAAGTTGAAAAAGATCGTCTATTTTTTCACTTAATCAAAAAGGCATATTTTTAATGGCTACGGCCTGCAAGAATGGAAGATATTTGCTATATTTTGTAAAAAGTGAACAAGATTTTACGCATTTCTTAAACATAATTGAATAAACTTTCGATTTCAAGTCATTTTAATTAAGTATCATCCAATCAGAAGCCGTACATGATTCTATTCTGAGTTCTTTAAAAAAAAACTTGTCGATAAAATGTAAACAAATAATTGCGCTCTTGTAACCAGAAGTGATTGACAGATCATAATTTTAACGAACGCTAACCATTCACACATATTTTTAGTTAATAGTATAAAATTTGAATGCTTCATTCTGGTGTACTATAATTGTTTAATATTTTATTTGATGCAGCATTTCATGGACAGTTTATCACAGTGAAATGTTTTACTGGAGAATATAGATTCCAAAATTACAAAAAAAAAGAACTTGAATCATCCTGCTTCTCCCTTAAGTGTTAGGTTTAGCTAGCTATACAATCAGGCTTAACCCATCATAAAATCATGAATGTGACAGTTGTTTTAACTGACGTTTCTTTGGATGATAAAGTTTTTAATAGATCTCCTCGTTTTGAAAGTTTTTGGGGTTTTTTTTTTACATTTTAGCAGAAGGAAAGTTTTTCAACATTAAACCTTTTTCATTTTAATTAAAAACAATCGTAGATAATGGAAACTTGGAATTGTCAAAGAGTCACAAAACGCCCGGAGAATTATTATCAAGCTTTTCGCAACATTTAATAATTTTCATTTAATGTATAAATTTCTTTTGTAGGCTTTACGAATCTGGGATGAATAAACAAAAAGTTGGAAGGAATAAGGCTCATCCTGAGGTGAATTTAAAGTATTTGAACCTTAGATGTTCTTTAAAAAAATCTTGTTATATTATTAGTAGTCATACCAAATATGTTAATGTCGTTTCCAGTAATTAATCTATTGATATTTGTTGTGCAACATAATTAAAGAATATATATGCGTGAAACAAGTATAAAAAAAATGTTTTTACAGAGATAAGGTGCATCTTTACTATTCAATATATATGTTTATTAAACACTACTGAAAAGTGAAAAATGTTCGCAAATTTCGTCATGATATCGACTTATTAAGTAATATATAACATGTAAAATTCTTTTCTATAGAAAATCTCGTAAACAGAATATGGCCTTGAATTTGGAACATTTGATACCTGCGAAAATCAACCGCTTTAAAGTTGATGACTTCTAAATATATTACGTAATATATGGCACATGTTATGATTCGATGATAGCTATAACGCTAACTGCGACTTGCTACTTTTTATAATTGTCCATCAAATTCAAGCTGTAAATTCATATCACAACCCTCTAAAGCATCGGCTATGGTTTCAACTCTCAAATTTATAAAAACATGATTATGGCATTGACGAATTAAAAATGAATATTTTGTATACCTGTTTAGCAACAAACTTGATTTTTAATGTACGTGGATTCATTCATTTTCGATGATATTATCAATTGTCGTGGTCTGGTGAAAACCTGCTTTTTGTGGATATTTGATTTCGCGATTCACCTGTTGCAACGAAACCAATGACAATTGGTATCCAACCTTAATATAGATCTTACTCAGTTAGCAGTTTTGTTTATACATGAATTCTCAGTTTTGTTCCTGCTATGGAACGTTCCGGTTATTAAGAATTTAACTCTTTAATTAACTTTAATAAATATTTTGCCACACCCCACTACTGTTGCCAAGTAAAACTTGATTAAAAATCAAATATGTCTAAGGGTGGAAAAGATATTCAAAACTCATATTAATTTAAGGTTTTATATTCGGTAATACGACTAATCCTTTTGGATATCCACATCATTTTCTTACTTTGCGGCTACCAACTTATATGATACCTGTGTTTATTATGTATACATATGGGTCATGTGTGTCCGTTGAGCCGATATGTATCATGTGTTCATTTATATATACGAAATAGACGTCTAAAACGTAAAGTAACAAAAATACAGAACTCCGAGGAAAAAACCACATTAAACGAATGGATAACAACTGTCATATTCTTGACTTGGTACATGCATTTTGTTGTGTAGAAAATGGTGGATTAAACCTGATTGTATAGCCAGCTAAATTACCCTTTTCTACCCTGTATACAAGTATTCCACATTCCAAACTAAAAGACAAATTGAAAGAGTTGATATTACTTTGCTTCATAAAAAAGAATGGCCAACGTAGATACAAGTATCTTGTCTTAGGGAGGGATAAATCCTACTTTGTAAAGAATCACTCTGATTCAAACAAAAAATTCTCTGAAACTGATATTATCAAGATGTTTGATTTCTTGATTGACAACATATTTGTTACGTTCGGAGGACGTGTTTTTCAACAGACTGTCGGCATTCCAATGGGAACAAACTGTGCCCCTTTACTCGCCGACTTGTTTCTTTATTATTATGAGGCTGACTTCATGCAGGAACTTCTTAGGAAGAAAGATAAGAAGTTAGCAATATCCTTTAACTTTACTTTCCGCTATATAGATGATGTTCTTTCACTAAACAATTCAAAATTTGGTGACTATGTGGAACGCATCTATCCAATCGAACTAGAGATAAAGGATACTACAGATACAGTTAAGTCGGCTTCATATCTTGACTTACATCTAGAAATTGACAATGAGGGTCGGTTGAAAACAAAACTTTACGACAAAAGAGATGATTTCAGCTTTCCAATTGTGAACTTTCCATTTCTAAGTAGCAACATTCCAGCAGCACCTGCATACGGGGTATATATCTCCCAATTGATACGATATTCCCGTGCTTGCATTTCCTATCATGATTTTCTTGATAGAGGTTTGCTGCTCACAAGAAAGCTATTAAACCATGAGTTCCAAATGGTGAAGTTGAAATCATCCCTTCGTAAATTTTACGGACGCCATCACGAGTTGGTTGCCCGTTATGGAATAACCGTTTCACAAATGATATCGGATATGTTCCTTACGTCGTAACTACAATCCCCTTCACTTTCATGAATATGACCTACCGAATTAGACTATTTACCGGATTTGTAATCACTTAAGCAACACGACGGGTGCCACATGTGGAGCAGGATCTGCTTACCCTTCCGGAGCACCTGAGATCACCCCTAGTTTTTGGTGGGGTTCGTGTTGTTTATTCTTTAGTTTTCTGTGTTGTGTCGTGTGTACTATTGTTTTTCTGTTTGTCTTTTTTATTTTTAGCCATGGCGTTGTCAGTTTGTTTTAGATTTATGAGTTTGACTGTCCCTTTGGTATCTTTCGTCCCTCTTTTATACTCTATCGGTATCCGAGAAGTGTCGTCAGTCACACATAACAAATTTCAAGGAGAGGTCGTCTTCCCCCTTGAAGGTATATAAAAATTACAAAAGATCAGATATGATTTTTCTTTAATTCTGTTAATTGTACAAATCAAACTTTATGAAATAAGATAAACAAAGGAAACAAATTGAATGTATTTTAGTGAGGCCATTTAAGCGACAACTATAGGAACCGTTGATGCTAGAAAAAGAAACCCCGGTAGATGAATAGGTTGACGTCACGGCAATGTTTTACGTGACATAATATCCGGATGAAGACAGGGGGTTATGATTGCATGTACTTTGTTATAGGACGCTTTGTAATTAAATTAGCTGCAACTGGATTATAGCTTGTCTCAATTTGTCTTCAATTTTCTGTATGACAATAAATTAAGATGTTTATAGACGAAATTTAACATCCTTTGTTTAGTCTTGTCAGGAAAATCCATTAACGCTTGCCTGTCTTTATACTCCAAAAGGGTTACTCCAGTTCAGCAGCGGCAACTTACCTTTGTGCCTTGAGCAATACACTATATACTGAGCAATGAACCGTAAAAATGAGGTCATGGTCATTCAATGATAATTCAATCATAAATCAATCACTGAACTATGAAAATTAGACATGTACACCTTACAATCAAGCCATGTGCCAAATTTAGTTACTATTGATTATAGTGTCTGCATGATAAATCGACTTTACTACGAAAACGTTACCGTTTTCACTGATCAATGCAATGAAATGAGGTCTAGGTCAGATAAAACTGTCTAACAGGCATGAGGACCTTACAAGGTACGCACATTCTAAATAATGGTAACTAAAGTTAGCTTAAATTTAGTGTTTGTCGGACTTCTACATATATCCAATGAAATTTTTCAGATGAAAGTGTATGGTTCAAGTTTTTCTAAATAAGATATTTTTGTCAACGGATCAAAGAACATATTTTGTCAAAATTTTATGAAAATTAAACGAGCCAAATTAATTTATTTAAGATGTTTCGAACCTCCTAAGTTATTACTTATGCTTGTTTCGATATCTTGCAATATGAAAAAGTTGTCTCTATAATTATAATGATTTTAAAATACTAGTAAAAGAAAGAAAGAGAGAAAGGAATTAATTTATTTATTTTATTTAGTTAATGCATGGAAGTATTATATTAACAGGAACAACAACGATTAATTAGTATTTATTTATAACCCGGGTAGCCCTGTAGAAAAGATATGGAAACTGTCTAATTAGTACACTGTCGTTAATTTCTTTTGTGACTTTCTGCGATGCCGCGGTCATAAATTGACCAGAGATACTTCTTATCAATCACGTGGTTTAAACGAGACAGCTTAACAATATTACCTGTCGGAAAACACCTTTATTTATTTTAATAGCGTCGGTAGACACTTATTCGTGAACAACTTATTTAAACAAATCGACTGATGCATAAAAAATGAAAATCGGCCCAGAATTAATTATTCTACAACGATTTGAAATAGTGAGTGACATTATTTTCTTAGTTTGTGGGTGAAGTTTAAATCGCGATTAAGGTGTGTTCCGGTTACCGCCGGTTAACCATAAAGATATTTGATAAATATTAAAACTGTGAAGTTTAGAGTAATATATATAGTTAAGTTACTGGATAATCCTGGAAAGTAGAAATTTCCAGTATACAATACGAAAATTAATCGAGCAAGTACCAATCAACAAAATACAGCAGAGATCTAACTACGTTATATAGCTATTTATATAATACATTTCTGTCCCCTAAAATATGTTATCACTATCCGACCAAATGAAACCGTCCAAATGATACTGGTAAATATTATTAAACAGTTGAACAAGAATTTGTATAATGTCACTATACAAATCCTTGAGTCGCAGTACTAAAAAAAAAATTTAACACATCGGGGTTCAGCTGAACATTCGTATATACCAACCAATGATCTTACCCTGGATTTAGAGCGAAGCTTAATATTTCCTACATTGATCTAAAATCTCTTTGATCTTTTGATTTTATCAAAACGATAATTTACAATCGTCTTAAATATGCAGGAAATCGGTGCCACTCAGTGGAGTAAACAGTAGTTATTATATAATCACAACTTGCGATATATATTACATATAGTCCAATTTCTACCGAAAAATAAATCAATAAATTTGGTACAAATTTCCATCGTCAATGTGTTTTTCTATAGAATTAATGATGACTCGCATTAATCCATCAATCACTCGATCGGCACACGTATGCAGATGTAGGGTAACGGAATCTGCCGAGGTTTGCCGATTGCTGTTTCCTAAGAATTTATAACAACTTTCGATTTCTTCGTTTATTTCCGTAATCCCGAAAGCAACCGAGAATGACAATATTGTAGGGCACCACACGCTGGTATGTAAATAACGTGCCATGTTTCAAGCTAATTAACATGTCATTAAATTGCGCGCGGCATCGCAGATGAAACGTTTGAAGTCGGGTCGTAGTAGTTCCTGTTAATATAATACTTCCATGGTTAATGTAATTATTTCAGCATTGTGTATTTCTTATATACTTTTTCGGGTATCTTATTTTATCATTAAACATATTAAAGTGTTCTTATATATGTTGAACTCTTATCGATGTCCGGTCTCTTATCGACGTCCATTCCTCAAATCGACGTCACCTTCTCAAATCGACGTCAAATATTTGTATCTTCTAATCGACTTCCAATGTGACGTCATGTATTGCCAAAACGACGTTCGATTAATTTATTTTGTCCCAGTAGTCAGCAATTCGGTGTTGACATGAATATCAAATATATAGTCATTTTTATAAATTTCCTGTTACAAAACTTTGATTTTTTCGAAAAACTAAGGATTTTCTTGTCCCAGGAATAGATTACCTTAGCCGTATTTGGCACAACTTTTTGGAATTTTGGATCCTCAATGCTCTTCAACTTTGTACTTGTTTTGCTTTATAACTATTTTGTTCTGAGCGTCACTGATGAGTCTTGTGGCGACGAAACACGCGTCCGGTGTATTAAATTATAATTATGGTACCTTTGATAACTACTCTAACCGATGTCCAATATCAATATGTAATTTATTACTGCCCGTAAAGATGTACATGTATAAAACGTTGATTGAATTTGAAACATCCAAAATACGAAAAAAAAGATGATATTGGGACTGATTGGTAGTGTTCTTTAAGAACAGTTATACATACTTTCCATAATGAATTTTCAATCCTGATAGAAATTGATCCATTCGATGTACGTTGCCGTATGTCATCAATATTCATATTAAATTAAAAATAGCAATAAAGACTAACATCGATAAATGGCAACACGACAACCACCGACATCTTATAACATACATGTATCTTTAAATTATCTTCATAGAAGCTAATCCAATCGATCTACGTTGTAGAATGTCATTCTTATCAATATTTATAAATGACATATGGGTATATGAAAACAACACAACGACAAACAGAACGACATATAGATGGCAACATTTAGTCCTCAACAATCGACAAAACAAATATAAATAAGGCCGTTAGTTTTCTCGTTTGTATTTTTTTATATTGTCAATTCGGGGCCTTTTTATAGCTGACTATGCGGTATGGGCTTTGCTTATTGTTGAAGGCCGTACGGTGACCTATATTTGTTCATTTCTGTGTCATTGTGGTCTCTTGTGTAGAGTTATATTATTGTCAATCATACCACATCTATTTTTTTATAAAGACGTAGAGCCAACTGTTTTGAGAGTATTATAAGTCGGACTCAGTAAAATGTCGATTAGGGAAGTCAAAAATTGGACGTCGATTAGAGGCGAATAAAATTGGCCGCCGATTTGTAATCTTGTTTCATTGTGACGTCATATTTGGACGTCGATTTTAAGAACAGCCGTCGATTAGACATCGGACGCCGATTTGAGTCTTACATATAAGAGTAGCAATATGTGTATAATCGTATCCTTCATATCACTACAGATGGTTGTACAGTATTCAGCAGACTGGCGGGATAATAAACCTTTGCCTGAATGTATGATGTTTATGCTGCAGAACGAGATCATGTGTGACGTCACACTCAGAGTTGGGCATGAAAGCACACTTATCAAAGCACACAAATATATGTTGTCGAGCCGGAGTGCCGTCTTCCACACCATGTTTGAGGGGTCTCTGCCAGAAAAAGGAGAAATAACAATACCTGATATTGAAGAAAATACCTTTCGGGATATTCTGAAGTGAGTATCTTAGCAAAATGGTTGTCTTTAGCAAAGCAGTAATTGTTCAACAGCATAGAGATATTTCTTCATTTGACTTTTTTTTTAATTTGGAATTCAACCTAGAGGCTCTGAAGAACCTTTGTCGCTTACCTGTATCTAGTATTGTTTTTGGAAATCATGTAAAAAAAGGTTAAAACCATAATTAATAGTATAAGATAGCCTGATAATGACTGTAGCCAAGTTTGTTTAATTTAACAACCGGAGGTAAATTAAAGCAGGTTAAATTTACTTCATTGTAGTTCCATAATAGTTACTGAAGACCCTTTATCATTATCTAAATTAGTTCTCAGGTTGTGACCATTTGAAATTGGTTTTTTTTTTTACAGTTTTTCCTTAGATTTCTATAGTAAACCCCGTTTGTTCTATTTTTAGCCATTGCGGTCATGTTGGTTGGATGACAGGATCATCGGATATATTTTTCAATCAAGATGCCTTAAGTTTAATTCTATTTGGCCCAGTAGATTTAGAGAAGAAAATGTTTGAAAAGATAACAAAAATTTACGAAAAATTGACTATAACATGTATAAATGGCAATAACTTCTTAAAGATTCCATTGACAAGTTTGGTGAATTGTTTTTTTGTAGATCGTACTTTGCTGAACATTATTGGTGTTTACAATTATCTCTTTTTTAATCATGAACAAGATAATAACCAAAAACTGCAAAATATCCGTAAAGTACCAATTCAGGGTTAGCAACCCAACAACGGGTTTTCTGATTCGTCTGAAACTTTCAGGGCAGAAAGATCTAAACCTGATAAACATTTTTGTTCTCAATGCTTAAGTTTCAGAAATTTAAGCCAAAAACTGCATTTTACCCCTACAGTGGAAATCACTTCTAACCTCTCATTAGAACTGTCAGAACATCTGTCATAGAACTGTTCTAACCTGTCCTAGAACAGTTCTACCTAGAACTGTCAGAATCAGTTCTAGGTAGAACTGACTAAATCAGTTCTAGGTAGAACTGACTAAATCAGTTCTAGGTAGAACTGTCCAAATCAGTTCTAACCGTAGAACTGTCAGCAGAACTGACTAAATCAGTCAGGACTAGAACAGTTCTGAATGACGTCACTGCAGTAAGGGCACTTTAGAATTTAGAAGAAATAAATCACTTTCAATTACTTTGCTATAGCAGATTTTATATATTTTTTACTGATCAAACGTTACATGTACAAATATCGAAGTGAATAGAAGGTTATCAAACTCATCGGAGAAATATTTTTATAAGATTGCATAGGAAACATCATTGTTTACGTTTCTTTGTTCCCCGTTTTTAACAGTCTCTTCATAAATATAACTCTGCATTGAACTCATGTAATTTTAATCGTAATTTACCTTGTTTGCCTTGGATTTACATTCATTTAAGATTCTGTTTTGACAAATGTTCAAACGAAAATTGTACAGTGGATGAATTATGGGATATTAATGAAAAAAGGTGTTGTATTATAACGTAAAAAAACTATAGCCAGACTTATCCATAACGATTATAAATGATATCAGGGAGTCTGGAACTCAGAAAAATATACTCATCTGAACATGAATGAAACATTTGCCCCTGGACGTTCGGCTACAAACAAAATCATGCATTTTTCTTTGCCTTCTTCAAATTATATTAACAGTATACTATTCCAAGAAACATGTACTTTTTATTTTAAAATAAAGTATATGAATCAGTCATGTGAGTGTTGGATGATGCTGTAAAATAGTTTTGTTTAAAAAAAAACATTACAAACCTGAGACTACTATACGTATACTACTATATACATGATATAGTAGTCTCAGCACAAACTAACGGACTTAAAAAGTCACTTTAGTGACGGTTCATTATTATGGATACAGAGAGGAAATAACGGCGCGTTAAATTTTTAGATATGGTATAAATACACCTTATCGCTATTTGTCTGCCATTACTGGATATCACACAGGTTCCAGAAAAAATTTAACGTCATAAAACAAAATATCTGACGCCACAATGGAAAAGTGATTGTTGTATGCTTCAAAAGTTCATGTTGCCGGGTCGGCCAGGATTAGCAATAACGTGTATTGTGTTCCAAAGTTGGTGTCATTTTTATCATACGATCCGTCCTGACATAGAAATATTATTGGTTTACAATGACTGAGGCCATATATATTTACATGATAAGTGTAAATAAGTTCAGGTTTGGTTGATGTGGTCAAATAATTTTGTTAAAACGACTCGGTCTGATACATGTATATCGAAACTACTGAAATTTGTTTACAATTCAATATTTTGAATAAAAAGAGGACTTGCAGAAAATTGCTGGTACTCTAAATTGATGTGGAAATGTTGTTGTCAGTTCTAGCTAGAACTGACTAAAACTGTTCTAGGGTAGAACTGTCAGGATCAGTTCTAGGTAGAACTGACCAAATCAGTTCTAGCTAGAACAGTTCTAACCTAGAACTGACTAAAAGGTGTCAGGCTGACAGTTCTACGTACTGTTCTAGAACAGTTCTCCTGACAGATTTAATGAGAGGTTAGAAGTGATCTCCACTGTATGTTATGTTTCAGCCGTGTCGGCCTTGTTTGTTGGCAGACAAGGTTATTGAATATACTTTTTGAAATAGAGACCCGAATGATAATTGTTGCGAAGATTGGATAAATGTGGCCTAGCTGTTTCAGAGGAGAACATTTTTTCTTAAAGTTTCTTAAAGTCAACGAACGAGGACGACGATGACAGACGACTGACAACGGACGCTAAGTAATAACATAAAACTCATTCTTAACCTGTTTTGACAATAAATGTCTAATATTAAAATCCAGTAGCTTAGATATTTATTTGTGGTATAATACTGTTCTCATATCTAATTTCTAAGTTACAGCAGATTCCAACGAGTATGAAGCTACCTGTAGATTCTTTGGTTAGCTTCCTTGCTCGCTCAACCATGAAATCATTATTAGGTAAGGTACAACAAACCTTTGGGTGGAGTCCATAGTTAAGCATAGAACCAATCAGAACTAGTAATAGAACATAAACATTGGAAAACAAGTTTTACAAGTCAGTTTAAAAATTAGTTTTCAATCTAAATAAATTTAGTGATAATTATACGCTAATTCACAAGCATGTTGTAGGTTTGATTTGCAAATTTTATTTCAATCAATTACTCATTGATCATGTTCATTTATAAATCCAGTTATGTGTATGTACTTTACAATGGTACAATCGATAAAAAAAAACTGTCATATCCCCATTACATATCTTTGCTTTTCATGTGTATTTTCGGGGAAGTGCTACAGAATGTGTAAACATTTATTTTGTGACATCTTTGTGTTTTAAAATCTCATCATGCTAATGTATTTTTTTTGTATTGTTTTGATTAGTATAAAGTTGTTTCAATGCACTTTGAAAGCGTTTGTAATTATTTTTTTAAAAGTACTGAACTGAAATTATGAACTATTGAAAGAATTCAAGCAAAAATCAAACTTAAACTGATTGAAACTTTACATGTAAGATCTCATTTTAAATAGTTCCATTCTGTTCTCGGTGAATCGTGAATTAATGCATTTGTTTATTGTTTGCTTTATGCCCATTTGCAAATATTTCATCGCATTTTCAGTACAACACATTTGATTGAATTGTGATAGTGATAACGTTTTGAAACATACACATTTGTTTACAATACACCCGAACAGGTAAAACAGATTGGGAGGTGTCCAAAAGTATATATGACCTGATCATTCAATCGAGGTCAGATTAAATCTCAATGAAGTAGAGACATCAAAATTGTTCTTCGTGTCTGAATTATTTATCTAAAACTAAAAAGTAAGGTTATGTTTACGGACCAAGTGGATGTTTATAAACTCTGCAATATTTTCAATTCAAAACTTCAGTTGTTTGCTGGTTTGTTGTTGTTTTTTTTCGTTGCATTTTTAACTAAATTAAAGGCCCACAACCGTGAATGATATTAAGTAGTAAGCTAGTTGTTCTTTTCTGTGTAAATATAAAAGATTTTAGTTTTGAAAACTATGTATATATACATGAAGAAAAGACACCTAGAGTATAACAAAGTTTCATGCGTGGGGAATACACCTAAAAGACAATAATTAACTAAACTGCCTATTCCCGGCGTAAATATTTAAAAAAAAAAACATATAACGTTACTCCGCTTCTAATTTATTGTAAAAAAAAGATTTTTTAATTCAATCAAAGACTATAAGAAATGAATTTTCATTTGCAAAGTTGTCTAGGTAAACCTGTTTGTATGAAACATACATATTATAAATAATAAATAGCCTATTGATATGAGTGTTTTCATTGGATGATGAATCGGTGCTATGCTCTACCTATAGCTTCATACTCGCTGTAAATGACTGAGCAAAATAAATATTTGCACGAATATATTTCTGCACTATTATTAAATATTATTACATTGGTTGCAATGAATTACATTGATTTCCCAGTTAAATAAAAACCGATAATTTCACATGTGAAATAAACGTGGTTATTTCACTCTCTGACGTCATACAACAATAGGCGTTGTCAAGACGTCGATAACGTCGGATCAAAACAAATTGCCAATGCGTAGGAAAAAGATATAGTTCCTTACATTTTCTACATTAATTTCATAAAAAAAAGCCATTTGCCAATGTAATAAAAAGAATAACTAATCGCCGTATTTGAATATCAAAAATAAGACAACTTGTGACCGAACGCCGCTATGGATTAAACTCGTGCTGCGCACTCGTTTAATCCATGCGTCGTTCGGTCACGCGTTGTCTTATTTTTGATATTCAAATACGGCGATTAGTTATACTATAACTATTTTGATTTCATGTATTAATCAAATTTACAGGATTTTCTAATAGAGTTTGGAACCTTAATCATACTGTTTCTTTTTGTCTACTTTGTTCAATAGCCTAGAGATATTTTCCTCTTTTGTTTTGTATCATAGCTTCTTTTTAGTGTACAATTTAGTGTACATTCCATTGTGATATTTCTTGATATATATTTTTTTTAAAGTTTCAACTTTATGATCAGTAGTCGTCGGTTTCTGTTTGTCATATTTGGTTTTGTTAATTGTTTAGACTAGTAAGAAATCATGCCGTTTGTATTGTTTTACATTTATCCATGCAACTTTCCTATTCAAATAATAATATTGTATTCTGTATCATAAAGTCCACTCCATTTGGTCTACGGTAAATGTTGTATCATTGGCGATCATGCCATATCTCCTTATTCTTGTATAGCTGTCATCAAGATTATATATTAGATTAACTCCAATTTCTTTCAAATAACATCTATTTTCAACTTTCAATATGTTACACGTGTATGTGCCATGGAATAAATCTGATTTAAAAATTATCTTACAGATATATTTATTGCGATCAAATTACAATTACAAACGACAATGTGAAGGAGATATTGTATGCAGCTGATAAGTATATGTTAGCTGCAGTTGAGAGAGGATGCGAGGCAGTTCTTAAACAAACGGCACAATCAGAGCATGCAACCAAGGCTTTACAAACCGCATACCAACACAATCTATCAGATATTCAGCGGGAAAGCCTAGGCTATATTGAGATTAATACAAAGGAATGTCTGCTGTCCGAATATGCATTAAGTCTTTCCAAAGATTGTTTACGGATAATTTTGAATTCAGGTTATCTCAACTGCACAGAAACAGACATTTGCCATTTTATCATAAAATGGGGTGAACATCAATGTACGCTTGCAAATGTAGAGCTATCTGGTGGAAACATCCGCGACGTTCTGGGGGATAATTTGTACATGATTAGATTCCAAGATGTTGATATGAAATTGTTTTCAAAAAAGGTCGCTGTTTCTGGTTTACTTACAAATGACGAGACGGTATCCATTTATCAGTCACATTTCGGTGAAGAATCAAAACTCTTTTCTAACAGCAAACGAATTCCCGTTACGCAACGAGAGACCTTTAAAGTCAATCGATATGAACAGATAAGCCAACCTATGTCAACAAGAGGAATACAGTCTATAATTTTTCTCTCAGATAACGATATTTGGCTAAAAGGTGTTGACATTTTTCTTCCTTACGTTGAACAATCCTACGGATATCATAATTCTACCGGAAACGTCAGTAACAACGTTGACATAAGCATACAAATACTGAATGATTCAAATGAAGAAATAATTCGCCACGATCAACGAATGACCTATGGTCCAAATTACGATAAAGTTATGGAAGCTAACTTTTCTAAACCAATTCATATTAAATCTAGGAGGGATTACACAATTCAAATGAATGGGATGTTTGATCAAACTTATTATGGAATAAACTGTGAAGAATCTGTCAAAGAACCGCAATCTGGGGTTACTTTACAGTTCAAGGACTCGTCAATTGGTGGTAATGAAACAAACATTAGTACCGGACAATTTGCAGGACTATCATTTAGTGTTTAAGTTTGCTTTTAGATATTTCAAACAACAGTTAAAAATAAATATGTATTGTTATCACCAGACCAGCACTTCTGTGTTGATATGAAATATTATTTATATGGTCATATTTTAAAAAAAATAACTGTTTTAAAAATCTTTTGTTCGAAATGAGTTTTACTGCAGGAGACGAGTTAAAACTGATGAAGAGACACAATATTTCGTTTTCTCTAACATTGACAAACATTTTTTTAATTATTGCATTATATAGAACATGATAGAAAGCTACTGGTATTGGAAATTGGAATACATCAAACATCTTTTATCCACAGTATGATAGGAAACATTAATACATGTAATACAAAAAAGTAACAATCGAGAAAGCACCTCCATTTTTTTTTAATTATGTACTTAACCGCCTCGATCCCGTGAACTATGATACGATCCGTTTAAGCTTATAGATCCTTTAAAAGGGCTGTCAAATTCGTATTCACCGATTTTAATCAAATTCTCATATTTTATTTATAACAATGTAAAGACATTTATCCATACTATCAAAAATCTAAAATAAATAATAAACAGGGCACGAGCATGAAAATACGTAGCTTCGTTTCGTGTGTATTTAAGTCCTGACGCCATCTAAAAGAGGGACGAAAGATACCAAAGGGACAGTCAAACTCATAAATCTAAAATAAACTGACAACGCCATGGCTAAAAATAAAAAAGACAAACAGAAAAACAATAGTACACACGACACAACATAGAAAACTAAAGAATAAACAACACGAACCCCACCAAAAACTAGGGGTGATCTCAGGTGCTCCGGAAGGGTAAGCAGATCCTGCTCCACATGTGGCACCCGTCGTGTTGCTTATGTGATTACAAATCCGGTAAATAGTCTAATTCGGTAGGTCATATTCATGAAAGGGAAGGGGATTGTAGTTACGACGTAAGGAACATATCCGATATCATTTGTGAAACGGTTATTCCATAACGATCAACCAACTCGTGATGGCGTCCGTAAAATTTACGAAGGGATGATTTCAACTTCACCATTTGGAATTCTTGGTTTAATAGCTTCCTTGTGAGCAGCAAACCTCTATCAAGAAAATCATGATAGGAAATGCAAGCACGGGAATATCGTATCAATTGGGAGATATATACCCCGTATGCAGGTGCTGCTTGAATGTTGCTAGAAATGGAAAGTTCACAATTGGAAAGCTGAAATCATCTCTTTTGTCGTAAAGTTTTGTTTTCAACCGACCCTCATTGTCAATTTCTAGATGTAAGTCAAGATATGAAGCCGACTTAACTGTATCTGTAGTATCCTTTATCTCTAGTTCGATTAGATAGATGCGTTCCACATAGTCACCAAATTTTGAATTGTTTAGTGAAAGAACATCATCTATATAGCGGAAAGTAGAGTTAAAGGATATTGCTAACTTCTTATCTTTCTTCCTAAGAAGTTCCTGCATGAAGTCAGCCTCATAATAATAAAGAAACAAGTCGGCGAGTAGAGGGGCACAGTTTGTTCCCATTGGAATGCCGACAGTCTGTTGAAAAACACGTCCTCCGAACGTAACAAATATGTTGTCAATCAAGAAATCAAGCATCTTGATAATATCAGTTTCAGAGAATTTTTTGTTTGAATCAGAGTGATTCTTTACAAAGTAGGATTTATCCTTCCCTAAGACAAGATACTTGTATCTACGTTGGCCATTCTTTTTTATGAAGCAAAGTAATACCAACTCTTTTAATTTGTCTTTTAGTTTGGAATGTGGAATACTTGTGTACAGGGTAGAAAAGTCAAATGTTTTAATACTGTTACAAGATGAAAGAGAGTTAGATTGTATGTACTCTAAAAGATCTAATTAATTATCGAGTTGACCTCTAAAGTCATGCGATGACCTTATAAGCGATGTAAACATAAATATAGATATAAATAGATTAAGCAAACGCCTGCTGTTGGATTATTCTATGTCTATTCTATTTCATATTATAGATGAAAAATGAATGTTTATCATCGGATTTTTGTGGATCGAATCAGTCAATTAAATGATTTACCTTTGTTTCACTTCCAATGTCGACATTTTTTTCCTTTAAATAACTTTACACATACAATTCACGTGTTATCCATCTCAAGATTAGGGGTTAAATTGAAGTTCACATGAATACGGATTCAATGAGGTAAAATTATTGACTTGCAAGTGAATAATTCATAGTCAATGTTTTTAGCTTATTTTGACAAAACCGAACCATACTGGCTGCCAAAAGCTAATTATTATTTCACTATTTGCATTTCATTGTTGATTGAGCAAAAACAATGATATTAGATTTGTTATACATCTCGTATTTAGTGCCCCTTTAAATAGACTTTTTACTAAAAGGTTACATCGTACCACTTAAACACTGTTATCAAATCTTCGAATGTTATTTTATTATCAGTTTAAATATATTTATCACTATCATTAAAATAAAACCCAACACAAAATTATTAGAATGCACTATACGGGGTTCCTTAGATTCAAGGCTTCTTCGTGTGTTTTTTTTTTTACATTCGGACAGCCTCGTTGTAGTATGCTCCCTTAAGAGTTATTGGGTCCAATGTCTTTATTAAGTTATAACCGCCTTGATGAAGCATACACTGTTGGATTTCGTAAGTTCAATGCTCATTAGGACAGCATCATTGTAGCATGCCCCCTTCATGTAAATCCTGGGTTATATACTCTGTTAAGTTAGGACCACCTCGTTGTAACATTCACTCCTGTGGAATTTCGTCGCTCCATAGCTTCGTTTTACATTAGAACAGCCTCGTTGTAGCATGCTCCTTCAAGGGATAGCTCGAGTCTTATGTTTCTGTTACATGTACTTTAGGGTCTCCTTGTTGTAACATACATCCCTGTGGAATTTCGTGTGTTAAAGGCTCATTTATACATTAGGACCACCTAGTTGTAGCTTGCACCCTTAGGGGATATCTCGGGTTCAATGCTTCTATTTCTATAAGATCATCTCCTTGTAGCATGCTCCATGTGGGATACGTCGACCCAGGGTTTTTTTTACATTCGAATTTATATGGCTAAAACACTACGTAACAGAAAAACAGCACAAATACCCGCAAGGACATTCATAACATAGAAACTAAACAAGTGTTATAATATGATATATATATAGTCGACACAATATGCAAACCGCATATCAATGCACATTCACATTCAGTATAAACGTCATATTAGGGAATATGGAAATGATGGTATTGAAAGGCGATTTTATAATTATTGAAACTTTACAACAACTCCGTGAGAGGTCCATATGTGGCCTTTTGCAAGAAAAGGATGAATGCCCCTATCCAATATACTCTCAGTTTCTACATTTTCCCGACATTCATCCCGGGTAGCAATTGCATGTTGTATTAATTGTTTATTTGTTTTAACGAAATATTTTCTAATGGACTTAAGTAAACGACCAGTCAATAGCGACAATCAGCATATACCATTTTTTGTTTCTTTGCTTTTATACATTGACTTTCCTATTGACGCTCAAAAGTTAATTATTGTCAATATAAAGGTATGGATTATCGCGCTTTCCACAACAAAATAAATAAATAATATCTTCACCAACAATCAATCCAAGCAATGGCAAATTCGAGATTGTATACATGAACCACAAATCATTTGAAACTACACAACGTGGTATTTGTTACAATGTTTTCTTTGCGTTTGTTTTTATTATTATTTGCTTATCGTTTTCTGTCGGCTAAAACGCTCTCAAAAATCTGGTGTCAAACATATTTCAACTCAATTGTTCCTTATGTAAGTGTTATCAAATAGTGTGTCCCCACTAGCATATCAATATGACCTACGTGACTTAAAAAGAACATATAGGTCTGTGTTCCCGTCACCGAATCCATATGTCTTCATTGCTAATATAATAATATAGAAAGTAAGGAATTGGTCGCGACAACCAATCAATATGCGTGGTCAAATTGGCTAATATAGTATGTAAAGGTGTTTTACGATGCCAACTGGTCAATTTGGCCATCGTTGCTACTATATATAAAAATTCAATGTTTTTGTTTCCAGTTCATCAATCAATGTGGCCACTGTTGCTAATATACATGATAAAAGTGTTGTTGCCACCATTGCTAATCTAGAAAATAAAGGTGTTGTCGCCTCGAACAATCAATGTGGCCACTGTAGCTAATATATAACTTTAAGGGGGTTTTTTCGCCGACAACAACAAAAATTTGACCACCGTGGCTAATATAGAACATAAAGGGGGCATTTAAGAAACTATATATTTGAAAACCTTGACATTGTCTTTGGCATTGTCGTTTAAATAACATTAACTTTAGTCAACGTCAGGGCAGTTTATAGCCTACTATTTGATAAGCGTTTTGCTCATATTTGACCGTACGGTGACCTATAGTTGTTAACATCTACGTCAATTTGGTAGATATATATGTCATACAATCATACTGTATTTCCTTATTTGTTTTCAACATATTGTAGACTCATCAAGTTAGGCGTAATAAACACTTGAGTTGGATTCTATTGGTTTATTAAAGTAATCACCATGCAACATATAAAATACACAATAAGTCACAATACATACGTTCAAAGAACGATAACTCTAATTATTATCTCCATATTAATAAAATGAAATATAAATTATTCAAGTAGTTAACTTCAGTTCGAAATATACCATAATTATAAAGTATGTTTTACTACAAATCATGAGCATTTATACCAAAGTCTATTTCCGGTAACTGTTCAATATGCAATTCTACAGATTTCAGTAACACCTTGTGTCAACGATCATTATCTTAAGTAAAAGAGGGACGAAAGATACCAAAGGTACAGTCAAACTCATCTATACTATTAAACGAGAAGACCTCATTTTGTGTGTCGCTTCTCTTCTTTCCACAATAAATTAATCAACACGCCTCTGTGTCCTATAGGTACAGTGCATAGTCGCATTTGTCATCCATTCATATGATTATTCAGATTGAGTTATTTTGGGAGAAAAACGAGAAAAAAAGGCATCCGGATATTGTCCCGTCATTGGACGAAATTTTAAGTCAGATTAGACTTCCGGTTTGCGTTTTTCTGTATACTTTGAACATACATGTAACACTCCCAAACGTGTCCTTCCCCCCAAACGTGTCCGATTCCCCCAAACGTGTCCATAATATGCAATATTCCCCAAACGTGTCCGATTTCATAACCCCAAACGTGTCCGATAATTGTTATTCGCCGAAACGTGTCCACATTTACACGCCAGAACGCCTCACGTCTTTTAGCGTTTATACATGTATTTCCTAAATGAAATAGATAACGTTAATCTGTAACTATGAATTAACTTTAGACTGAAATTGCTAATTGTCCAGTTGCAAGTATTTCATACTCATTTAGAGCGAACATACCAATAATACCAGAGTTGAATTAATCGTTTACTATATAAATTATTTTGTACTAATAAACTCCGATGATACCTTTTATATCAATCCGAATATTGCACGGCGGTCTTTCAGCAGAATTGGCTTCACTCTTGTCAACAGTTCTAATACTGTAAAAGCTCTTCAAATCATGAACGGGTTATCAGGTTTTTTTTTTATATATATTTTAGATTTCCAGCATCACTTAAGTCACACGATCAAGAGACATAACGTCCAGTGCCAAATATTTCATGTATTATTTGAACAACATCATGTTAACAATACACATATACTGTAGATAGGTTCTGCAAATGTATTATCACACCGGAAAATATTGGATTGGGCCTACATTTTTACGGTTATTCAGGAATTTGTATTAACAATAGTTGGGATTTTTTTTTAGAAACATTTAAGAGCGAGTAGAGACCAATTTTTTTAATGACTTTAGTAAGAAACTACTTCAATCTCCGTTCTTTCATACAATGCCGTTTTAAATAAAATGTGCGGGTTTTTTTTTAAATGTTGCCTTCAGAAATACAACTTACGGCACCATGAAAGACTGAAATGCTACAAAGGTTTTAATGCGCAGAGAAAGTGACCTAAATTAAATCCCTACAAAAGGTATCTGATTTAATATCTACAATTTAAATGGCTGCTTACAATTACATCCTTCATAGCCGGACGGACGCCCCCACTTTTTCCCATGTTATACTGTCGGTTTAAAAAAGACCTAAAATAATTTATTTCTTTTTTTTAATGAAATAGTAAAATGAGTTTCCATAATGATAATGCAAAAACCAAATAACGTACGTATTTGTAAAATGAACACGAATGATAGTTCCAATTAAAGAAAAAAAAAGATTGATATGGACACATTCGGTGGATTGGACACGTTTGGGGGTTTATACAAATGACAAGACTTGGAGCTCTTTTACAACTAGAAAAGTTTTGCAGTTCAGTGACGTCGATGTGGACACGTTTTGGGGAATCGGACACGTTTGGGGGGAAGGACACGTTTCTGAGTGTTACATACATATACAAAGAATAAAGTGTATTTTCAATCTGCTATCATTTTCAAGTTTACTATCTACGGCGGTCACAGAGTTTATTAAATAGAGAGAGTCTGTATACTATATCAATGACCACCATGGATTGATTAGTAAACTTAGAATTTACTATATAAGGCGGTCACAGAGTTTATTAAATAGAGAGAGTCTGTATACTATATCAATGACCACCATGAATCGATTAGTAAACTTAGAATTGAAAGTAAATACACTATATTTTATATAGTTACTGTAATAAATGTTCATAATTTACAGATAAGCGCTAAAAATATTCATGTGAACTTTTGATACCTTTTCTGAAATTCTCCAGTCATTAAATCTTTTACCATTGTTAACAAAATTCATTGATTACAAAAAAAAAGAAGATGTGGTATGATTGCCATGTTGAGACAACTCTCCACAAGAGACCAATATGACACAAAAATTAACAACTATAGGTCACCATACGACCTTCAACAACGAGCAAAGCACATACCGTACTCAGCTTTAAAAGGCCCCGAACTGATAATGCAAAACAATTCAAACCAGAAAACTAGCGGCCTTATTTATGTACAAAAAATGAACGAAAAACAAATATGTAACACATAAACAAACGACAACTACTGAATTACAGGCTCCTTACTTAAATGTTCATAACATACTAAATACTAAATGTATGTTCATATTGAAATTGATAGAAAACCAAAAATTGGGAATTTTGAAAATAAAGGAGGAGGGATAAAAAAAAAATCCTTTTCCCAATAACCTATGACTTATGATACTTTTGCTGAAATTCTCCAGTCATTCAAAATTTTATAAAATTCTTCCAACAACACTTTACATACTTTAAACTGCGCTCTGAATGCCCGCGATTTCGCGGGTGTGTTCTAGTAAATCTAAAACAAACTGACAAGTAATCGATTCTAACATTCTAATACACTATTCTATTCGGAGATATTCATAAACTAAACAATAACACATTACAAACACAGACAAGACACACATTAATTAAAACACATAGTACAAATAGACAACACGTAAATAAGTACGAAGTTGAAGAGCATTGATGACCAAAAATCCATAAAAGTTTTGCCAAATACAGCTAAAGTCATCTATTCTTGGGGTAGAAAAGCCTTAGTATCAGATATGACAAAATGTAAAACCATTCAAATCAGAAAAAAAAGACTTCTTGATGTATGAATGTACAAAATAATCGGAAATCAAATATAATATACAACCATAAAGGACAACCGCTAAATAATAGGCTCCTATACATGTCTTTGTGCATGCACATTATGAATAAGGTGGTATTGAACATGTGTGTGTGGGACCCTCCTCCCTATATCTTGTACTGTGATGTTACAGCACACTGTATAAGGACAAACTGTATGAAATCAGTATGAGCTGTTCCGTCAATTATCTTTAAAGATATCAAATATAAACAGAACAGTGAATTGACAAGATTCAGCATTAAACTCTACACATAAACTTACTAATATTTGTATTTTAATCTGATGATATCACAAATCAGTATTATGAAATAAAACAATAATTTAAGTACGAAAAGATCAAGTACAATCACAGCAGCAAGTATTACGTTGAAGATAAAGTAAAATCACAGAAGCCCATATCATGTTGAGGTAATGACAGTATTTTCAAAAATTTAAATAAACCGTTATCAACATTCCCCCATTGCTTAGCAGACGGACCGGAAGTAGCCCAGTCCATTAATTTTCAATGTAAATTTTAAGAGCTTTAGATAGTATTTATAAGTTTGCAAATCATTTAGATTTAACAGTTAAATTATGACGCACAGGGGAGTTTGGAGGATTGTTTAAGGGTGTTGACGGAATAACATTCTTTGATTTACGTCAAGTTGGACATATATGGAATTAGTAAAATAGTGTACCGATAATATTAGAGATTTAGGAAATAGTCTGCATGTTTAAAAGGAAATAAAGCTCCTGAAATTCTCTATTTACATCGATAGTTGTTCTGGACAGTGCTAGTTATAAGATAGATTTGAAAGTGATATATTTCATAATACTGTTCTTATTAGTATATATAAAATTATCTAAATAAAAAAGGTTAAGATGGATGGACGAATTGTTGCACTGTGTTTCTTCTGTGTCTTTGTGGTTGCAGAAGCTTTCTTGACTGATCAACGTAAGTTTCTTTTACACTTTTCTTCTTTATTAAGAAATAAGTTCGTTTGCTCATTTTATTGAAACTTATTCATGATTGATAGTCGAATTTTGGTTTCCAATAAAATAAGATTTTTACCAAACATGTATCACATTTAGAAATACCAGATATTCACTTGCCTGTATGAGTATGGACTATTATTGAGTTAATACGTCTGCTTGATTTAAACAATGTTGTTGTTGGGATGAGGGTTGCATTTTAAATACCCTGCGTCGTCCAGTTCGTGTTTTACGTTGTTTTTCTTGTTATCAATATGATTAGTAAAGTCCTTTTCAACTGACTTTTATAGTTGGTTCTTATATTGTGCTGTAACACCACTCTCCCCTTTAGGTAAGGGTTCAGCGCTAACAACCATGCTTAACCCCGCCACGTTCTTTACCTGTCCAATTCAGTAGACTTTAGTTCAATGGTTTTCGTAAATTGTTTAAATGGGCGTTAGTTTTCTCAATTGAATTGTTTCATACTTTTTGTGTGATTTTTATAGTCGACAATATGGTATAGGTTTTTTCACATTTTTGAAGGCCGTATAGTTACCTATAATTGCTTACATCCACTTCATTTGAGCATAATTTATATTGTCTTTGCAGCATATTGTAACCATGGCGATTATTTACCCAATAAATATTGTGGTCGAGGATCTACTACGCCATGTCCTGAAGACTACTCGTGTCACGTGCACCCTGCAGATCGATGGGCCGTCTGCTGCCCAAAAGGTTAGCTAAAATAAACATGTTTATGCGTAAATGTTGCAAGTCAAATATGTATAGTTAGACGGCAACCCTTGGAGTGTCTATAGTGACCTAGTGGCCTACGTACCAGGCATCTCTTAATATTGAAAACTTATTCTCCTTTTCTCGTATCTACGCTAGGTAGTATTGTACACTTTAAATGCTTTCAACTAGATTACAATATCGCGTTATCATTTAAACTACCATAAAATTCAATTTATATTAATTTATAACCTTATTGAAAAGTGATAAAGTACCGAAAGCCCTTCAAACTATTTTAGTTTTTGACTAACTTTACTTCAGATTACAATAAAACATAGAGTTGGCAAGAAATACAATTTTTTCCCATAAAATCGGCTGACATTATACGATCGCAGACTGACAATTTTTGCAATACATTAGAAAAAATGTAATAAATTATCTAAAGTATTAGAAGAATCAAGAAAACTACAAATGTATTACAACTATGCGAAAACTACACGTATCAACTTCTTTATTTTGAAAATGTGGATGAAGCAATCAAATTGTTTTAGTTTCAGTTTTACTCACAATCGGCAGACATCATTCAATATCTAAAGCTAGATCTGCAGAGACTGACAGTTTTTCAATTGATTTAAGTCTTCTCATATTGCTTAAATTATCTAGAGTACTAAGAAAACTACAAATGTATTTTGATATATGAAAACTACATTCAAAGACTTCTTAAATTTGATTATATGGACTGACGAAACAAAGCAAAGTACTTGGCTCCAAATCGTTCTGTCAATTTATTCAGCTTATTTGAAACAGACTTTGAAAGTCAGCTTTAACATTTTGCTTATGATATCTTGAAATGTGTCTAAAGTGACAGCAGAGATAGAACTAACACTTCCTTTTCAATTTTAAGAAATTAACTTACTGAACATGGTTAAGTTAATGCGCTCGAAACTTTGAAACGCTCAAATTTCAATAATTCGAAAATAAAATGCAATAAAATAATAAGGGAAAAAAATAAGTACAAAATTCCAGCCATTTCAACGTTGACTGGCAATTGCTAGGGTAAATTGCATAATTTAAATCCCCTGCACCTTTTTCTGACTATAAACAAAAACATTCTCCAAAGTTCAGTGTGATAATTTCTCGTTTGAATTGTTTTACATTGTCTTATCGGGGCCTATTATAGCTGACTATGCGTTATGGGCTCTGCTCATTGTTGAAGGCCGTACGGTGACCTATAGTTGTTAATTTCTGTGTCATTTTGGTCTTTTGTGGATAGTTGTCTCATTGGCAATCATACCACATCTTCTTTTTTAAATGTCTATTTTGTTGCAATCCCTTTATTTGTACATACATTTAACAATCGGTCAACTCGCTTTGACTATACATGAAATATTTCCCACTAGATATAAACCGAGCAAACAATCAATAAAATATTTATATATCATTTCGCTAATTATGTGCATTTGTCTTTTAGTAGGTTCCAGATCTAAAAGATCAAGTAGTCAGGTAAGCAAATACTGTTAATCGAACACTTACACCAGGACATAGAAAACTGTTAATCGAACATTTACACCAGGACATAGAAAACTGTTAATCGAACACTTACACCAGGACATAGAAAACTGTTAATCGAACACTTACACCAGGACATAAAAGACTGTTAATCGAACACTTACACCAGGACATAAAAAACTGTTATTGGAACACTTAGACTAGGACATAGAAAACTGTTATTTGAACACTTACACCAGGACATAGAAAACTGTTAATCGAACACTTACACCAGGACATAGAAAACTGTTAATCGAACACTTACACCAGGATATAAAAACTGTTAATCGAACACTTACACCAGGACATAGAAAACTGTTAATCGAACACTTACACCAGGACATAGAAAACTGTTATTGGAACACTTAGACTAGGACATAGAAAACTGTTATTGGAACACTTACACCAGGACATAGAAAACTGTTAATCGAACACTTACACCAGGACATAGAAAACTGTTAATCGAACACTTACACCAGGACATAAAAAACTGTTAATCGAACACTTACACTAGGACATAGAAAACTGTTAATCGAACACTTACACCAGGACATAGAAAACTGTAAATCGAACACTTACACCAGGACATAAAAAACTGTTAATCGAACACTTACACCAGGATATAGAAAACTGTTACTCGAACACTTACACCAGGACATAGAAAACTGTTAATCGAACACTTACACCAGGATATAAAAACTGTTAATCGAACACTTACACCAGGACAGAGAAAACTGTTAATCGAACACTTACACCAGGACATAAACGACTGTTAATCGAACACTTACACCAGGACATAAAAAACTGTTATTTGAACACTTACACCGGATCATAGAAAAATGATAATGCGAATAGTGTTGCTAGAAAGAAAAAACAAGTAAAATCATAATCCAAAGTCATGATTTCAATTGAACAATTATAATTAAAACTTTATTCAAAGAGACAATTAGAAATATACTGACTTTGTTCACTTTTAAATGAATTAACGTTTTCTTTATTTTTTAATGACGCCTGTATTGAAACATACTTAATAATTCATGTTTCTGAAACTAATACAGACCATTTTACCAATAAAAAGACTCAAATATCCATCCTGCAGAAAGTGAACTCAATGGTTATGGTAGTTTAATTCGAATTGTCTCTTGGTATCTTCTTTCATTAAACGAAGAATACGGGGTACCCATTCATAACACAGTACATTCACAACTAAGTACACATACAAAGCAAAGGTATGTTGTTGTTTTTTGATTGAAATTCACAGTGCCTCATTGCAAATATAAGACTGTCCATAGCACTGAATTGAGCTGAATTCTTTGCAAAAGTAATTTAAATAGATTTTGTAAGATGTACTACCACAAAACCGGGCACGGTAAAAAAAGAACATGGCTTTTTCTATCTTCTTAAGAATGAAAATTAATTGCTGTTATCCATTGCATATTGTGTGACATTATTATTTGTAACTTGGAAGATAATTTGTAAATGCAAAATTTTGTATGGTTTAAAATATATTTCAGATTGACATTTTGAAAAATAAGGTAAGATTATTACTTTATAAAAGAATATAAATTGGGTAAGCGTTCTTATAAATTCTTCATGCACTAGAAAAATATTAAATATATAGAATATACATTCTGGACAAGAGCTATGCCGACTATGACGTATATGAGAGGTCAGTATGAAATAGTAACATTACTCATTACATTGATTTCTGGTTGGTTGCTTAACGTCCAGTGACAAGTAGTTCACACATCGCGGATAGGAGACAACAGCTTGCGAGGGAGTTTTATATAGTATTTAGATAGTCTACTATCTAAACTAAAGCTTTCTTTTACGACTAAGGTAAATAAGATAAATATTTGTCTTTATTTGACCTCTGATAAAAGGTTAACATTCTTAAGATAATACAAACACTTGGTCTAGTTATATATCAAAGTTTGTGACTTTACACAATAGTCGGTCATATATAAATTGAATGCGAGAACTGAGTGCACGAACAAACTAAACTGTAACAGTTATTTCACTTTTTTTTTCGTGGGATACCAATTTTCGTGGGATGTGAGGGAACAGGTAAAGCACAAATTAAAAAGTTCAACGATTTACAATTTAGTTTTCTATCAGCTTGTACACTAAAATAAGGATAAATTGTCACACTTAAGTAACATCAAATTTATAACAACAATACTAGAAAATCAGTGTGTGTCAGTGTTTACACCATAAATCGTGTTATATATCTCCAAGGTGTAATTTTACACAAATTTAACACTTAAAATTGTAAAATTGACTTTGTGCAACTTGAAAATAGAATAAATGAAACCTCCGTATAAGATGTATACACTGTTACAAAACCTGTGATTTTACACCGAATTTTACACTATATTTAGAACAACTTTCAACAATCTGTATGTTTGGGTGTAAACACAATAAATTGAAATATAAATTGTTAATGCGTGTCCTCTCACAAACTCAACTCTTAAAAATTCCCGAATAAGTGTAATCATTGTGTAATGCAGGTTTTGAAAAACCACGAAATCAATCATTCACGAAAACACTAGTTTCCTGAATACACGAAAATTGCATGGTACCATCAGAAATAAACGTTTATATCAACATAATGAATAAAAACTAAACTACGTAAATGTAATGTCATCTAGTGGTCAACATGGGGTGTTCAACAGTAGACACATTTCTATACAAATTGTCAAGTTAGCAAGTTGTTTTAATCTAATAGGAATTTAACAGTGGGAAAGACTACATTTTCAATTTGATTTATTTATGTTACAGCTAGCAAATCTTCAAGGCTTGGTAAGTAATATGTATCAAATATGTGAATAATAAGATTCTGAGTATAAGTAAACAAGATGACAAAAAAATGAAAAATAAAACAGAGAGGCCAAGACAAAATCAAAGAATTCAGATGCTCAGTAGACAAAGAACAGTTTACATAATCTTTTATTTCGTAATCTTGACACAGCTTAGATATAAAATTTAGTTCCCCAAAAAAAATTCGAGCTGAACATGTTGTTGTTATACATTTGGTCCAACGGTTTATTCTTCCTAGATCACATCAAAATACTGAAACACATATACAAGCCGTATTGTGGGAAATAGTCTTTATATCATGTCTCATTAGAATTTATGCCGCATCTTAATATATAATTACTTTCATATACTTGCTTCTTAGTGTGTTATTGTGAAGGCATTTTTATATATATATAAACAAGGCCGCTGGTTTTTTCGTCGTTTGAATTGTTTTACATTGTCATATCGGGGCATTTTATAGCTGACTATGCCGTATGGGCTTTGCTTATTGTTGAAGGTCGTACGGTGACCTATAGTTGTTAATGTCTGTGTCATTTTGGTCTCTTGTGGAGAGTTGTCTCATTGGCAATCATACCACATCTTCTTTTTTAATTCTATTAATAATACTTAAAATGTCTTGACTTATTTTGTGTTTTTTTTTATTCAGCTTCAACAAATAGAAAAAGGTGAAGAACAAGCTATAAAAACAACTCTGCCACCTACAGTAAAACCGGAAGCGATCAAAGACGCCAAGGAATCTGCAATGGTTACATCCAAGACCACTGACACCAAGAAGACTGACGATAGTCTAACATCCGATGAAGTGGCTGTTTTAATGGTAAAAGATGGCGAAAGATGAATCCAATATTGCTACCTTTAGGATTAAGCAAATTTTATACATGTTATTGCCTTTATATTAATTCACAAAATTATTAAAAGTTCAAAAGATATTTGTTTGTTGTTACGCATAAAACAAATGTGTTCAACTTTTCTTTCAATTTCCACGTGCTGGTTCACCAGAATCCTAATCATGATTCATGTGATGAATGAATGAAATATCAGAATTGTCAATCAATAGTACATGTATAAACAGTTTACTAAAAACAATAGCAACCACCAACATAAAACTCTCCTTATATTCATCTAAAAAGTACATAACATAAAAACAACAACAAAATACTAAGTATGCAATGTCCAGTTAGCCTGATTTATAGTTAGTTTGGTCCTATATGTACTCTGTGATTTATAGTTTTGTCTTGCTATTTCGGATTTGTTCTCTTGTCTAAGTAATACTTTCGTTCCTTTTTAGGCATTAAAAAATACTTTAAACCGCCAACGTCAGCAGAAATTGAATTCCAAGATACGAGAAGAGCTTGGTAGGTTTATTATCATTTATATACTTCTAGTACTAGTATTTAAGTTGGGAATTGGTTCAAGAACTGCAACTACAATACAAATGGTTAAGTGTTACATACTACCCAAATGCATTTTTTTATTGTACCAATCAAAAGTCGAATTGTAACAGTTATTGAGAATTATAAATCACGCTTTCGTTATACAATTACATTTCAACTATTACATTTGGCAACTTAAGCATGTATGAAGAGTTACTGAAACTGCCAAGTGTTTGTTGGTGTTTATTTTATTAAATATTTTTTAGAAAATAAGGAATCATTTTATGATAAACCTATTGTCGAGAAAGGAGCCGATGATGCTGCAGTGTTAAAGTCCTTAGCAAGTAAACTTTCCAAAGTGTCCAAAGACACTGAAACAAAACAGAATGTACAACAACGTGATGATAAAGGTATGGTATTGTAGAAATCGAAGCTCTTTCAGTGTCATTAAACATCTCTTTCTTAGACATTTTAATGTGTGTATAATTTTTAAATGTTGGATAGAATTTAATAGACATGAGCAGAAAACAGCCCAGATTATCTAATAGTTCTTCAACGCAGCATAGCAATTCCCTTTTAAGTTAAATTAAAGTGTAAGAATTTAAAGAAGAACTTTACTGTGTAAAAGAAGTTATGTTTGCACCAGTGGGTAATTTGATTGTTTATGTTTTTGGGGTCACGATGGCCGAGTGGTCTAAGTAGCTACTACTATAATAACTAGACAGTCAACACTGAAGTTGTGAATCCGACCGTGCGAGGGCTGTATAGCAAGTCAAGGTCGTTAAACACTTCCATATATATGAGGTTGTAAGTTCAAAGTCCGTTCATTCGGGTGCTCTCGACTCCGATCTGGATTGACTAGGGAATTCCGTTCATGCGGGTGCTCTCGACTCCGATCTGGATTGACTAGGGAATTCCGTTCATGCGGGTGCTCTCGACTCCGATCTGGATTGACTAGGGAATTCCGTTTATGCGGGTGCTCTCGACTCTGATCTGGATTGACTAGGGAATTCCGTTCATGTGGGTGGACTCTGATCTGGATTGACTAGGGAATTCCGTTCATGCGGGTGCTCTCGACTCTGATCTGGATTGACAGGGAATTCCGTTCATGCGGGTGCTCTCGACTCCGATCTGGATTTACTAAGATTGTCAGATTCCCTATCGAAGCTCGCTGGTTTTCTCCAGGCACTCCGGCTTCCTCCACCAATAAAAACTGGCCTCCACGAAAAAGCCCAAAGAGCGGTGCTTAAAAGTGTCGTTGAAACACCAATTATAAAAAGTAAATAAATGTTTATGTTTGGACACCTTTGTGACCGGTACCTTTGTGCTCGTTTTGAAGATCAATAATTGCTATTTATCACTTAGTTTAAACATATTTATTTATAGTGGATTGGGAAACAAGTTTTGCAACTTATATTAATCCCTTTCCACTTTGAGGGTGCGAGTGCTGCCTTGTAGCGGCATAAGCCTGCTCTTTTTCGAAATCTACAAGGTTGTCTTTAACGTGCAAGAGATATTGCTCTCTCTTAACATGGGTCAGCCATTTATCGTCCCCGTCCGACGGACTATCATCGTTTCCTCAAGACCATACTCGCAAATGGTGTCAAGGGAGAGCCGAAAATTAAGTCCCTGAAATTTTCATCCCAGACGGGAATCGAACCAGGAACCTTTGTGTTAGTAGTCCGATGCACTAACCACTACACCACTGCTCTCAATATAGCTGTTTCTCTGTTTTGTTTTTGCTAAATTGGTTTGTTTTTAATCTGATATAAACAGTGTATTGACATGTTGTAGAAGATTTATCTCAAAACAAAGAAGTGCAGCCAAAGGAGGGGAAATTTTCATTGTACAGACAAGAAGGTGTGTTTTCCTTGTATCAATGTGTAATATAAAATAAGCAGATGTGGTATGATTGCGAATGAAACAGAATGTCAATCAGAGTAAAATTTACGTGGATTTAGGCAAATACAAGTCACGGTGCGTCATTCTTCTTTGAGCAACACTAAACCGTATAGTCATAGGCCCTGCCAATACAAACGAAGGCACTGAAACGAAAAAGAAACCATTATGAACAAGGCTCTGACATGAAAAAATACGTAGAACCCTTTATAAAACACAAGTCTTGAACATTTTAATCATAAGTTGTCTTTCGTTACCATTAGCAAAAATTTGTAGAACAGTCGGCAAATAAACGTTCGATTCAAAATGATAGTGTCTTTCAAAAAGGATGCTTATTTCAACATTTCCATAAAAGTTCAAATTATTGTGCATTAGAAAGATATTTCTGTGTAATTAAGAGCATGTTTTCTTATTTTCTTATTAACTGTAGGGGTATATAAGTCAATTAGACAGCAACCGAGCAAAAAGACACATAAGGGATCATAAGGGTATTTATAGTGTTTTTGAACTAAGTCTTTATCGTATTTGACCGAAGATTGGTGATACTTCTAGTTTCATATGCATGTACAAGAACTAATATACGTTTTATCGAGGAATAGTATGGGATTTTATGTATAAATGGTAGTTTTCCATAATTAATTAAGAAATAAAATCTTTGTTATAGTTTTAGCCCAAATTGAGGACAGACTGCTTCAAGATATGGATTTTGCTTTAAAAACTGGGTTCACTGTCGAGGAAATACTGACAGATTTGCAAGAAAAGGGTAATAATGAGTTATATGAGGCATTATAAGATACATGTGTGTAAAGGTATCAGTACGTGTCATAACTGAGGAAACAATCGAAGACAAGTTATGTTATAGTTATTGACTAAGCAAGTCGGTATATTGGATTTAATCTGCACAACTTGGGTGACCCTGATTAACCCGAACGACGTAGGAGTTCGGATTAAAGGGTCACACGAGCGTGCAGATTAAATCCAATATACCGATTTGATTGGCCAATAACTGTTTTAACACATGACGCCATCAAATTACGTGAACGTTAAATAGCTAAAATATGAAAACTATGTTCCGCAATCCACGGCTCCTGAATAAAGTTTCTTGTACAGTAAAGAAAGTGGGAAATGGGCCTTTAGTAAGACGTTGGTAAGTTTTGAATTATTATTTTTATTTATATTTAGGTTTCTTCCTCAATTTTACATTATTTGCGATTTAATTGTAATTTTTTTCTATCGTTTCTGTTAAATTTATTCGTATTTTTTTTTTCTTGCAATCAGTGACGATTAATACTTTGACAAATTGTACTTTCAAATCAATGTTATGGAGTATGATAAATTGCTTTTCTTTCCTTAATGATATGCTTAGAGAAAGATGAAAAGAGGAAGAGTTTAGTACATAAATTTAAAATGTTTAATAAACAGAAACAACGATTCGTTATTCAATCTTTAACCCCCTTCCCCGACCCAAAATTTAAGTTCGATACCCAAATAGTCCCCTTATAGGACTAAATATGCCAAAAATCGTATTGAAATTCATTGAGTCTAAAACTTAATTCAAATCAAATTTCATTTATTTAAATGTTTTTAAGTACCTGATTTCTTTTTCTGACTTTGAAACACTGATTTAAGATTAACACTGTACATGTGTACACAAAATAAAATAAAATATTTCATGTCCCAGATTAGATAATAAAAAAGGAAGGAGAAACCTTTCTTTTTTCATCAGGGGCCTCGTTTGCCAAGAAATCTAAGTAGTTCTTCTACAGTAATCATTAGACAGTCAACACTGAGGGTTTCTGGGCAAACTCCGCCCGTGCTGGGGTTTTCGACTCCAATATTAATTGATTAGGACTGTCAGTTTTCCTATCAAATGTGTGTGGTTTTCTCCCTTTACTAATAAAAACTGGGCGCCACGAAATAGCCGAAATGCGGCGCTTAAAAATGACGTAAAAGCATCAACAATCAATCCATCATTTGTTTTCTTATTGAAACTACGACGTTTGTACAAAGTGTTTAATTTATCAACTTTTTTGTAACTTCAAGTCAGATGACGGATTCGTTTGTTTGTTTGTTTGTTTGTTTGGTTTTGTTTGGTTTTTTTTTGGGGGGGGGGGGGGGAGGGAAGAGGGGTCGAATAAGCTCTTCATCCTTGAATTGGAGAACGAAACGTTTTAGTCTCGCTAAAATCGTTGATAATTTTTAATATTATAGAATACATGTCACACCCCTTTCAGAATCCAGGAAACGCCCCTAAAGGTAAAAATAGATTTGAACTGTGCAGTATATCTGAGGTAGTTAATGCACACCTTAGCTGTGCATTATTCAGATTATAGCACAGTAAGAACATAGAGATTTTACCCATGTCATGTGTTAAATATTTCTATGCCCCAGCGATAAAATGTCGAGGGGTATATTTATTTACTCCTGTCCGTCCGGCCGTCCGGATAAGGATACATTGTTTGACTGACTATCTCCTTCTTCAGCTTTGGAGTTAGAGCTTTAATATTATGCAGGCTGTTCGTACACATAATGAAGGTGTGCATGGCCACAGGATTTTTATATTTTTTTAATATTCAGAAATGACAGATAGTTGCATTTAGTCATTTTTGTTTTGTTAGGTGGGTGCATCATTTGTGTCTTATAGACAAGGATTAAAGTACAAAGTGTCTGCATTGTTTATTTCATTGTTTATATGTATAGTGTTTTAAGCCATTGGCCCATAAGGGCGTAAAGTGCTTTCAATAAAGATCAAAGATCGTATATATATACAGCGTAACAATTTTAATTTCACTGTTTGAGAAATCTAAAATATGTTGAATTAATACGCGTGCACATGGAAGAGCAGAAAAGTGGGATTGTCCCTATCTAGTTTTTAAAGTGTGTAAAGAAGGATTATAATCTTAAATAAGCTTTATACGGTAAACTTTATGTTTCTTATCTTGTAGAAAAACGATTTGAGGAGCTAAAAATAGC